>OY293419.1:20572828-20997828 GCA_958502065.1 Chrysolina americana | reverse complement strand
CCCGGAAAAGGCTGTTGCAAAAAACCGGGTCGCAGTACTTCGCGCATTACATAGATGCGACTTGGTTCCCTAGGGAACCGGTTCTTCCCATCTCTCCTGGAAGATGGCCAAAGATTGATAGATCAGCCCACCGTGTTTGCGGGGCTGATTATTATGTATTCTGAGCCTGGTAAGGTCCCTCGTTATCGTACTTTTGGGTGGTGAAACCTGTAGAATTTCTCCGACAGGCTTTTAACGTGTGTCGGGATGGAGTCGACGCTAGCGAGGGCGCGCAGCGCATCCAGACGAATGTACCTAACACTCTTAGTGATTATACGAAGTACTTTGTTCTGCATCCTATCCAACCTTATAAAAGGAGTTTTGGGTAGGCTGCAGAACGCTGGGCATGCGTACAACATGGCTGGCCTAATGATCTGTTTATATATGGCCATTTTGGCCTCTAGGGACATATGTGAACCTCTGGCTATCAGAGGGTAAGTGCGTTTTACCGCAGCCGCGGCCCTCTGTATAGCCAGGTTTATGTGTTTCTGCCATGTTGTGCGCTTGTCGAGCTGTACTCCCAGGTATCGCACATTGGTCTTGGTCTCCAGGGCCTTGTCCTTGACCCTCAATTTCTGAGGAATTTTAGAAAACTTAAATTTTCTCGAGAAATTAATGGCTTCGGACTTGGCCGGATTCACCACAATCTTGTTACTCTCTAGATACGGAATAATCTCCCTGTCCAGACGGATCTGGACCTGCCTGGCAGCTGCGGCGCTGGAGAACAATTGGGCGTATATAGCGGTATCATCCGCATATATAGCCGTCTTCGTTCTCTCGCACATAGGGAAATCATGTGTATGCAGGGAGTACAAGTGCGGGGAGAGGCTAGACCCCTGCGGGACACCTGCTTCGACGGGATACTCTGCTGACCTCGTGCTGTTAACCCTCACCACAAAAGCACGATTCGTGAGAAAGGAGTCCGTGATCCTTACCAAGTATGAAGGCACACGTGCTTCAAGCATTTTGCAAATTAGACCTTCAATCCATACGGAGTCAAAAGCTTTCTGCATGTCCAAAAGGACCATGACCGTGTTCATCCCTCGGTGAGCAGCCTCTTTCACCTCGTGAACAACCCGGACAATCTGCGAGGTCGTTGAGTGACCTGCACGAAAGCCGAATTGTTCAGCGGGGATCATTTTGAGTGTCTCCTCGAGGGTGATTAAACGTTTCAAGAAAATCTTCTCTACTACCTTGGCGACAACGCTCAGTAGTGATATGGGACGGTAGCTATCGAGTTGGTGGCCATCCTTGCCTGGCTTCTTCAGGCAATCCGGATAACACTGCCACTTAAGCATCGCATTTATCAGATGTATCATCTGGACCAGGGACTTTCGCGGCAAGTTCTTGAGCAGAATTGCGTCCAGCCCATCCGGCCCAGGCGCCTTATTCGTCGGAAGTCGTTTTATGACTTCCGTCAGCTCCTCATATTTTGTCATAATTTTGGCAAATCTATGAGGGCCGATAGGGGCGGGCATCGACCGTCTGAAGTCGTCTGTTATCTCAGACTTTTGTCTCTGCCCGTCACTAACGTCCGGCGCCTTTTTGTGAACACTGGCGAAATGCTCTCCAAACAGTTCCGCCTTCTGAGGATCCGTCACTGCACGCACGTAACCCCTCACTAAGGCTGGGATGGGTTCGAAGCGCTTCGAAATGCGCTTCGTCATCCGCCACAGAGAGTTGTCCCGTACGTCCAGCTTCTCCAGTTTGTTTTTCCACATCGTGTCGTTGTGGTCGTTGATCACCTCTGAAATCTTTCGTCCTAACCGGAGCATGTCGTTTTTATGCTCCGGAATTTTTGTGCTTTGCCATTTCTTTCGGAGAGAGTTTTTCAGAGTGATCAACGCCCAAACTTCGGGTGGAATCACATTCCGGTTACTCCTGATCGTAATCTTCCTGAGCGATCTGAATGTCACGAATCAGAGCTAATGTTACTTCCTCAATTTCGTCACGAGGAATGTCGGACCTAATAACGGTCCGCGGACATTCATGAGCCTCCGAAACTCGGCCCAGTCAGCATTCCTGTAATCATATCGGAGGACAGGTGGTATATCCTCTCCCCGATATTTCATACTGAACAGGACCGGGTCGTGATCGGAGGTCATCTCGTGGACGGCCTTGAGTTCGCTCAAATTCGTGACGTTCTTGTTGACTATCAGGTCGATTATGGTCGGAGTGGATCCGTTCCAGGGGTAGTGAGTAGGCTCGTCAGAGTGTACTACTACCACGTCGCTGCTTAGTGAGTACTCCCCCAGTGTTTTGCCGTTGGCGTTGGGCTGGGAGCCGCCGCTCCACTCAGGACGCCTGGCGTTCAAGTCCCCAATCAGCAGCACTTTGTGACCAGTGTTACACAGATTGTCCAAGTCGGACTGTGTAAACCTATCCCTTGGCTGATTATACACCGCAAACACGCAAGTCCCGTCAGCAAGTTGTATGCCAACGTGCTCGATCGAGCTCTGCTGTGGCGGGAGCCGCGTGAACGCGATGCCATCCTTGACAAGGATGGCCACGCCCCCCCCCCCCTCACTGCCTGAGGGCGGTCCGCCCTGACAGTAGAGAAGCCCTTTAGTTTAAATCTATGGTCCTGTCGAAGCCATGTCTCCGAGATGAACATCAGGTCTAACTTGTGCCTGCCAATAAAGTCAATAATAAGCGGAAGCTTATTATTGACTGAACTGGCGTTAAACATGCATGCCTTCATTCTTTGCTCAAAAATTGTTGGCTGTCCCCCAGGATTTCCAGGGCAGCCATAGCCTTTTCCAGCGGAGATTTTGCCTGTGCCAACCGGACGATCAGATCATCCATGGCACGGCAAAGTTCCGCGATGTTTAACATCGATCCAACCTGCTGGATTTTACTTACCAAACCCGCCATTTGATTTGGATTACCAATGTTGGACGTAGCGCCTCCTGGCCCGGAGTGCCTATGCACCGGCGACTGCGTAGGCGGGGTATATGGAATCGGTGGTGATCCTGCTGCCTCTTGGATTCTTCTCCCAGCCTCTTCAGGCTTCGCCGGGGGAGCACTCTGCTCCTGAATCCTCTTCTGCCACGGGTTTGACTTAGGCGGTGGCGCTGGTACGTACCTCACCGGTACCGGTCTCTTGGATTTATCCTCCCTCTCCTCGAGGAAACGAACTCTTTCCCTATAGATAGGGCACTCCACGTTGCTCGCAGTATGGGGACCGCCGCAGTTCACGCAGGTGGCCTGCACCTCGCGAGCTACCTTGCAAGCGCGCGTAGGATGATCCTGCGCGCACTTGAGGCATCTCGATTGCCTTTGGCAATTCGAGGTTGCGTGTCCCCATCTTTTGCACCGGTGGCACTGCACGATGGCGCGTTCGTTACGTCGCATCTCCCAGGAGATCCTAATGTGCTGAAGCACCTTCACGGACTTCTGCAGCTGGGAGAGCGTGACGTTGCGAGGGGTTGTGATGAGGCCTGTGGCGAGTGTTCATCCTCATCATCTTCTCGACTGTGATGCCGGGAGCGTGTATGTATAAAACTCCGTGCCCGTTTGCTTAAGTATATCGATCATTTTAGACCGATCATCCTCCTGCTCAGTGAAATCCTGAGTTTCTTTGCCTGTGTGTTTCAGGTTGAAATCTCCTTTCAACTCGGTTTTCAACTGGACAGTTAGCGATCGGTCCAAATTCAGCCTCCCTTGGATAACAATAGGAGGCAGCATTTTACCCTTCTTGGGTTTTTGCGCCTCCTTTGGGGGAGGCTGTTTTGCTTTCACTTGTTTGCGCCCAGAAGTACGTTCCGAGTCGTCTGTAAGAGGTTCATCCTCGTTTAACGACTCGTACGCATTCTGGGTGGGCACGGGTTCCTTACTGCTTGTGGCTTTGGGCTTCATAAAGCCGTCCTCGTCGATGTTCGTCTTCTCGGGGAGAGGGGGGAATTCATCCTGAACCCGGTATCGATTCGGCGAACGTATCAGCCGCCTTGTCTGCCGGAGTTTTTCTATTTCCGCATGATAGATGGCTGAATATTTTCTTGTGTAGAACTCTTTAATTTGCTTGGCCATCACAGTCCTAATGGCTTCGTCCGGTATCTCTCTAAGTTCTGCAGGCTTTTGGATTGTTGATTTGAGGTAAGCCTCTACTTTCGTCTTCACTCCATCCTCGATGATATCCTGGAGTTCTCTTATCCTCTTGTCGATCGCTTCGTGCGAATTCAGAGGGGTGTCGTACCTCGACTTCCTTCTCCTCACTCTTTTCGCCCTACCCCCTGAGGTGGAGCTAGAGAATTGCACCTTTCTAGGTGACTCTCTAGCCCTAGCTTCCAGAAGACGGCGATTTTCCGCCGTTTTTTGCGCTAGCTCTTTGTCCTTTTTCTCGTCCTCGGCCTTCTTCTCTTCCTCGGCCTTTTTCTTCAGGAGCTGTGCTTCGCGTTCAGCTCGTAGTTTTTCTTGTTCTTCTTGCTTTTTGGTCTTCATACGAAGCACAGCTCTCTGAAATCCAACTAGTTGCGGTGGCTGTGGTTTTTGAGCGGTTTTGGGGGCGTTGTCCAGTGTGGCAGTGTTCGCCACACTTTCCAATCGGTTCACCACACTTTCCAATTCGGAAGCGTTCTCTACACTTTCCGATTGTGTTGTGAACCGATTGGCGTTCACTACAGTTTCCAATTTATTATTCACCATACTTTCCATAACTGTTGGATTTTTGTCCCCGTTCGGCACAGTTTCCGTTGTACTTGGTCGATTTCCCGTGCTGTCTCCTTTCGCGACACTTTCCATTTGGTGGTTCACCACCCTTTCCAATTGTGTTCGAGAAAAATTCTTATTCTCTACACTTTCGAATTCTATTGGATTTGGGCGGTTCGCCACCGTTTCCGTTCGACTTTGCAGTTTTTCGCAGATTTTTGCTCCGTTCACCACACTTTCCAATTTTTCAGTTGGCTCCAGAATTGTTCCTGTTGGAACCACCGGGAATTCCTCGCGGCTGCAGATGTTTCCGGCCGTTTCCTCTTCAACCATATCATTCCACGAGTGAGTTGGAAACGGGTCCGTATCACTTTCCCTATAGTAGGTAGTGAGGTGGCGGAGGCGATTTATTTCAACTTTCGCTCCGAGTGACTGATGTTGTTCGGGGGCACCGCCGATGGCTCCGGCCGGTGCGGAAGATGATCCAGAGCTCTGTTTCGAGTGTACGGGGGCTTCGCTGCCTCGCGGACGGGAAGTGCCTTGAGACCTACTCGGTCCAGCCTCGCCGCACTCACCGCCGCTCGGTAGCTTGTCCCTCGTGTGCTCTTCTTCGTATTCAGAACGAAAGTTGAATTTGGGATATTCTGCTTGCCAATGTTTCCAACTACTTTGGAAAGTGTATTGAACGTTAGCATTGCTAGTAGGTCCCTCGGTGTTGGTGATTTGTCTCATTCGGTTCTGAAATGCTTGTATAGCTCTGTCGAGTTCTTCTTCGGCTAACTGAGAGGCATCCGGTGTGGTATGGAAAGTGTCGCGACTCGGTAGGTTCACGACAGTTTCCAATTTGTTCGCCACCCTTTCCGATATACTATCATTCAGAGTATTTTCTGAAGTGTGGCGAACCTCGGCCTCCCCAAAACTGTAAGTCTTATGGAAAGTGAGTAGAACATCACTTTCCTCGTTGTCGCTTGACAAACAGTTTTGGGAAGTGTCGTGAACACTTCCGTTTTCTGCAGATTTTTCCAAGTCCACTGGGGTAGTTGCTTGGTCTTGGTGGGGGGAGGGTGGCCCTTGATTATCTTGGTGGGGGTAGGGTGGTTGTATTTCCGTGCATTGTGGGTGGGGGATGGTTGGTTTCCGACTTCTTCATCGCTCTGAGTGCATTCTTCGGCGGCTCCAGGTGGAGGGATCCCCTCGGAGGAAGTCTGCAGGTTGTTGGCTGTTGACGGTTCCGGTGGAGGTAATGTTTCGGCGGTTTCAGAGGTGTCTGGTGGTATCGGGCTCGCCGAGTTGCCTTCTATGTCTATGATGCTGTTCTTCGGGGTGCTGGCGATGACGTTCACCGGCGTGGTGGCGATGTTGACAGGCGTAGGTGTCAGACCCTCTTCGGGGGTGAGTCTCCCGGTTTCAGCGTCCTGTGGTGCAGCAGCGCTGGCCACTATCCTGGACGATCGGCAACGTCCGACTGGGACTAAGTCGCCGTTCGCAACACTTTCCATTTTTAGTGCCGCATCGTCAAGGAGTTGTATATGGGAAGGAACTTGGACAGTCACTACCCCACATACCGAGGAGGACTCACCCTTGGTGTTGTCGTCTGCTTTAGGCTCCAGAGAGGGCTCTCTGCCCTTTACCTTCTTATCGGGCGGACTGCCCGTCGAGGAGGTGGAGGTGTCCTGGAGGTTTTCTGCAGTGAGAGTATCGTTGGCATTGTCTTTCGCGAGCGCGGCGGGATTTTGAGTGTCTCTATCGCGGGTGGGTGCAGTATCACTTTCACTATGCGCACTCACTTCAGCGGGTTCGACGGCTGGTGGGATGAACTTTGGCTCGCACAGTTTCAGAGGTGTCTGTTTCCGCTTCATCGGAGTTCTTCGGTCCGATTCGCTTCCAGACGTCGCTGATGTGGCCGGGGTGTCATGTCCCGGGGTACGGGGCCTGTTGAGGAGGCGGTTAGCTGAGGAAGGTGCCCTGGCGCGGCCAAGGGGGTTGTTGCTCCTTGCTTTCCCTCCCTCTGAGCCACTGCTCATGAGGGAGCGACGATTTTCTTTGTTGAAAACACTCGCACTAGTCGACTTCGATGGCACTGTCAATAAAGGTCAAAATCGCACAATCGCTGGTAGCAATGACGAACTACGCTCTAGCGACTGTTTGTAGAAGTACGTGTTGACCCGGCGGCGGTCTACACGGTACTAGGCGGAGATCTAAACCACTACACTACGGATGATATTGATTATAATCGGTTAATAGGATGTAACTATGATAGCGGATGGCGGCAGGAGGGTCATGATAGTTTTTTTTTGTGTGTAATAAAATTTGGCGGGCGGAGATCCACTTGGCCATCGATTGATTAGTGAATAGGGTAATCGGCTGTTAACCGTCTGAATGATTGGTTGTTGGGATATATTGGAAAAGTAAAAATAAAGATGAGAGCTCTTGGAATGGTTGTGAGTGAAACGTTTGCAATGAATATATGAAAAATTATACTTTTTTGTGAACTACCACCCAGTAGTATCAAACGACTAATGATCTGAATGAATCCCTGACTTTCCAATCACCGTGAAAATACTGCTGACCATTATTACTTCATCAGCATTTTGGCCATTGAATATTGAGGTACCGGAATGAAACCCAATACCTCTGCCGGTTAATGAATGGTGTTGAACTTTGGATTGCAGGAAATACTGTATTTCAATAAATGTTGTATAGGAAGATGAGATTTCAATAAATGAGTGAACTATAAGATTTTTTACATAAAAGATATCCAAATATTATTTTTGTTTCCAGGTTTGGTAAATAAATTTTGAATTTTGAAAAATATTTATACTGGGTGCTATTTATTATACTTGACAATAGGAAGGATTACCGTCTTCTTGGGCTTTGTGCGCACCTCTTCAGGGTTTGTTTCTGTCCTGTCTTCTCTATTACCTGTTTCAGGTAATAGAGAAGGTTTTCCGCACATTCTCCTGCACAGATTGAAGGCTACTATACTTTTTTCTATATATTTTTGTAGGTGTTGATTCCATGTTAACTTATGGTCGAAGATTATTCCTATTTTGCCTTTCGACCAATGTCTCCATATTCTTCGAAGAACTACAACAAACCATATATTCTTGATTCTTTTCATATGTCCATGTCTTTTCAAAGAAAGGCATCCAAAATTAACCTAATTATCTTCAAATGGGCCACAGTTCCTTCGGAACCAATCGTATGTTTTAACAAATTATCCTCTTCGGACCCAACCATATAAAACAGCTGATTTTCAATGACTTTACTGAATTTTCAAGAATATGGGATATCATTTACGACCCTGGTTAATTAAAATTTTTCATTTTCATGTTTTTTCGAAAAAAATACGAGGTATCACATTTGATATCTTGGGGCTATAACAACACTACATATTGAAAATATAAATATAGAATATCCGTTTATATTTCTTTATTAAAAATGTTTCCCATATGGCAACAAAATCATAAATCACAATATTGTATTATTTTGTATGAAAATCGAAGAAACAATTCCTCTCTTTATTACAACAAAGGAATATCTTGCAAGCAGAACAAGAAATGAATGTTAATTTTTTGCATCCAGGCTTTCTACACTTAGATCGACTCTGTTGTTCTTCATTACGAAAAACCGGGAGATGATTTGCATTAGATGTAACGAATCTTCTGTCAGGAATAACTGTAGGTTTTCTGGGACGCTTGCATGGAATTTCATTCTCCTGATCATCACCATCACCATCACTATCATTATCATTCTGGACTGAGAACTGCTCCATGAGTTTTTCAGCTACTGCAAACTTAAAATCTAAATAATCTCTGATCTCTTTTACTAGGTAAACCTCGACTTCTTGCATCAGCCCTGTACCAGCCAACTTGCAGCGACGCTTAAATCTATGAAGTGATAAATAGCTCGTACTGTTCACTTGTTTGTTCGGTATCTCATTGGATATTTCCCAATCACTCGATCAAGAAAATCTACGCCACCCATTTTGGCGTTGTATTTCTCCACAATAGCAGGCTGCTTCACTTGGATATACCTCGAATCGGATTTGCTCCAACGGCTGCATTCTCCTTCTGATTGACAACCATGAACAGAAGACAAAAAATGGACAGGTCTAGTATCGAACCATTTTACCAATGCAAGTTTTGAATCATCCCTAACCATTTGTTCATAGGTTCCCCCGCCTGATTTCTTCATTTTGTTATCAGGAGTCAATTTGATCATTCTTGGAATTCTATTTTTCATTAGTGTCCCAGTCAGCCCAATCGATCGAGACAATAATTTGTCAATCAACTGCGTAGACGTGAAATACCTATCTGTGAAGAAACTGACTCCTTGTGGCAAAAAATCGCATAAATTCATCACGAATCTTCCACCAATATCGAGATTTTCTGGTGTCTCACCCAACGCTGACTCTATAGATGTTCCTTTTCCCTCATATAGTTGAAAGTCCAGAGGAATACCTATCGGTGTCGTCATCACGAAATTTTTCAGTCCCAGAGGATGTGGTTTCCCTTTGACATACTGTCGCATGTGTACCTGACCGTGAAATGGTATCATTTTCTCAACGATTTTCCAGTAACCTCATCTTCCCTCATGTTAAAATATAAAGCAATTGTTTCAAAAAATTGTGCATCGAGGTACCTACTGAAATATTCAAAAGGTTCATGTATCTCTTCTGTATCAGAATCCCTTGATGTTTCACCATCAACCATTGTCAAAGTCATAGGTGGCTGGAAAATATTTGATAACTTCCACTTTTTCTTTTCTTGGGGAATAAGAGCTATCAGAGGTAGGTCATCTTCAGATGAGTATTCCCCATCAGGATCAACGTTATCGATAACATCCTCTTGATAGGCCTCGAATATTTCTTCTTCCTCTTCATTTTCAATTGGAATCAAATCTTCATCTATATCGGAATTATCCAGATTCAAATTATCTGCCAACTCTTGAAGTTCTCGTTCAGTAACAGGCCCTAACAACAAAAAAAAAGGAAAATTACTAATTGATTGAATGAAATATAATAAGGTTGTCTTATAGATCCAGGGTATCACCCACAATACCTCTTAGAAAAGACGTCGTACCTAAGTGAACATCATCATAAAAAGCAATACCTTTGCCTTAGATAACTCATTGTGTCAACTGAGAAGTCATCCATAACAAAATAGCAAATTACTTACTTTTATTCGGTTCGTTATCCATTTCACAATGTCAACGGTTTTTACAGGTTATATTCACTCACAATACATATCAGAATAAATACGTAAATCGACCGCGCGAATTGCCAGACGCGATGGTGGGGAGGTATTTCATGCGATACCAACGGAACGTATTCTATCAGAACAATGCAGTTCATGCAAAATCATTACAAACGTGGGGTATCACACATGATACCTTGGAACCGAAGAGGTTTTAGTATCCGCTCACCTATGACTTGTCGTTAGATGTTTATATTTTGTCACGGCGATGAGAAGTTTATGCAGATGTTTGGAAATTGCAGTATTATTTGTGATTCTTAACTCAATTGTTTCATTTAAAAGTTTTCTTTTTAATGTGGTTCCTGAAACATACATTTAATTACTTATTCACAAAACCGGTTCCTTGAATAACTCAATGAGAGGCAATCCAATTTCGTGTTTAATCTGTGGAAGGAATAAATGAAACGATATTCAAACGCTTGTCAGACGACGATATTGGCAGAAATATATAACCTTATTTTCCATTGAACAATGAATGGAAACTATTGTTTAAGACTCCAGGTAGCCATTACGAGTTTTTTGAGGAGTTGAGAAAAGGCCGAGCTGAATATGCACTGAAAATATTACTAAAAAAGCATGTTCCATTCATCCTATATCTCAAGACATGATTCAGATTCAGTTCACTTATCCTGAATGGGTTGATTTCTCCGATGAGTTTTTCAATGCATTTCAGGAACAACTTTTTTTTTTTTCGGTGGAGTTATTCTTGTAAAAAGATGAAATTATAAATTCTCAACTTTATGGACGGTGACTTGTGAGTAGAGATTAATTTATTTATTCATTTAATCCAAACAGACGTCAAGGATCTCATAACATGGATAACTATAACTAAAGATAAATCTATAATGAAAATATATCTATATGTATATTATACAGTGCGACCCAGGGTTAAACCACCAAACGTTCAGTATCGGTTTTTTAGGTGAAAATAAGATTTTTTCTTCATACAAGCATGTGGAAAAACTTGATTCGTTCTCAAGATACAGGGTGTCAAAGTTAAGATTTATTTTATTTTTTTTTTTAATTTCAGCTACATTAAAATAAGCCTCCCATCACCGCAAATAAACATGCTGAGTTTTATCAGAATCAACCAAAAGGTTTTTGAGTAATGAATAAAAAACTGATTTTTTATGAAAACTTTGACACTCTGTATCTCGAAAACGAAGCAAGTTGGGACATATGCTTATATGAAGAAAACATCTTATTTTCACCGAAAATATCAACACTGAACGTTTGGCGGTTTAACCCTGGGTCTCCCTGTATATATAGTAATGGAGAAAATAATATAATAATAATTTGCCGATTGCCAAATATTTTACACCAAATGTCACTATCTCAGTTATGAAAGTTCTTTGCAATTGAATCCAGTTCAAATCTGTCAATGCGGTTAATGCGGTTCAAACGAAGCATAAGTACAAGAGGAGCTCTTACGGAAAAAACTGTTGGTATATTGAAAATAACCGAAAAACGAGTTCTACTAGGTGGAACATTGAAATTTATCATTGACAATCAATTGGTGAATTGGTTTTGTCGTTCACAAGTTTGAATAAAAATATTAGTGAGCCGATCTTCAGCCTATGTACCAAGTACAACGTTTTGAACTCTGTTATCAAATCAGACGTTCTCATTGTATGACAATCGGGACATATATGGTATTTCATGAGGTGAAGATATCGTAAGAATTTATTCTGAATTCTTTCTGATTTGTATAAGTGTCGAACTGATATTCGCTAATCCATAAACTTGAGCCTAATTCCAATTTAACTCTGACAAAGGTATAGTAAAGGAATTTAAGAGTGAGTACATTGGTGAAGCTCTTCGTTTGTCTCATTGAGAATCCTAACATCCTGTTCGAAGTTTATTTTGTATTCCCAATATGACTTCTGAATGACAGTAGATTTTGATTTCATTGAAAATATGATCAGGATGTTCATAAAGTCAGATGTGGAATCATCTGCGATTGAAAAATAAACTTTAGTCGCCATATATACTGAATTTTTGATTACCCACCGGATATTGCAGTTCCATCCTCGCTAACTCAAATTTTATTAGAATAGTAATGTTTATCCAGATATTTTTTCTGCAAAGTCTGCAAAACGTCAAATTTTATTCGGGGGGTTTTCCTGACAGTTGGGACCCGATTCTCGAATCTGTCAGAATTCGATTCAACCGAATACTTTGGCATGACACCAATTTTTTATCCCAATGGAATGGTTTTTCCCAGTGGAATGAGAAATTGCAGTATGTCATTGATGATTTCCTGAACGTTAATCGATTACACCAAATTCGTGCAATTTCTCACGGTAACGAGTAAGTCGAGTTTTAGGATTTCAAGGTTAAAAAAATATTTCGCGCCAGTGTGTGGAGACACTGTTCTTTGTTTAGTTATTCATTATTACATAATATAAAACTAAATTCAAACGATAGTAATAAATTACAAAGAGCTGGTAGCATCAGCAATCAAAAGAAGCAACTATTTATAGAAATAATGGAGACTTCGGATGATTTGAGGAAAGGAAAATTTCACCCTCAATTTACCTACAAAGATTCCCAACAGTGGATAGAAGTTATGGAAAAATTAAATGCCATTCCTGGAGCAAATGAGGAATGGATTCATTGGCTGAGGATAGTTTAAAAAAAACTTACTACATCGTGTGCTGGAGAAGTCTTCCTAATTCTTTAGACCCGGCAGGATCTCAAAAAAATATGAAGAAAAACAACTCTGATGTGAAAAAACACGCGAGGCGGACAGGAGGAGGGTCATCGTCGGAAATAGTCTTCACAGAAGAGGACGAAAAAACCTCTTGCATTTATTAGATACAACAGCTTTAAAAGGTGATGCTGATGTAGCGCAATCGGAAGTGAGTTCCAACTTTATTTATTATTTATCGTCTTGATTAAATTGAATATGTTCAAGGTTCAAATAGTATTAAATATCCATCACATGGCTAGTTTTTTCAGTTACTGCACACTGTTGGAGGTACTACTATAGCACTGTCGGATCTAGGGAATTTTTCAGGGGGGGGGGGCATGAGTTAATGGAAATTTCTAACCAGACAGGCACATATACGGGAGTGAGAAAAGCGCCGCAGGTGAATTTGTTTTTGTTCAAGGTCAAATGCCTTTGAATTGACAGTTACGTTTGTCAGTGGGGTATCATAAAGGAGGGGAAAAAAGGATGTCAGATTCAGTTTATTTTATTCAATATAAAAAAGAAAAATAATTTAACGAAATTAACAGGTGCATTCTGAAACTGAATATATTTAATTTTTTTGCATATTATTTAGGTAAATGAATTGAAATTGATTTTGTGAATCTTTACGTTAATTTGATTAAAACACTGAATTATCGATCTAATTTTTTTGCATATTATTTAGGTAAATGAATTGAAATTGATTTTGTGAATCTTTACGTTAATTTGATTAAAACACTGAATTATCGATCGTGGGGGAAAGGTAACTACCCTCATTACCCTCCCTTCTTGTATACGCGCCTGTAATAAAATCCACAAGAATATGAACTGAATCTTACTGATATCTTCGAAAACCTACTGTGAAATGACACTTTTCCTTTAAAACTAAGTGGAATAGAATGATTCTTTGTTTGTGCGGTGTCCGATAAAAAAAACTAGGTACTAATTTCCTTTGTTTTTGATTCTCACCCCTCACCGCCACCGCTTACCGCTAATAGTAATATGCATTTTACTGAAGCCCAGTCTCCGAAAATAATTATTTTTCCTCTCGTGATCTGTATTGCCGCACTTTAATTGTTCTTTTCACATATTCGCACTGCATAGAAGAATATTTCTGTTTCATGGTTGTATTGGATGATGAATAACTCCTATGAAATTCAAAAACGTGTTGACTTGAAATGTTTGATTGTTTTGAGGAAATATTCAATGTATAACGTGTGCATATTCAGCCTGGTTGTTGAACCAATATTAACTACTCAATCTAGGGTCATGTCCCCCCTCAGATTCGCCAGTTACAGCATTTTTCATAAATCAGAACTTCGAATTTCAAAGTTAGGAAAATACAAAGAGCCAAAAACCGACAGGAGTAGAAAAAATTTATACAAATGAAAAACCGAAGAAGGCTCTGAAGAAAAAAAGGTCCATGACAACACAAAGACTTGAACATTCCCAAAATGCTAACAATAAATTGTACAATGTTGCGGCGAAGGAAGTCTAAAAGAAGAAACAGAAATATTAAAACAAAATGTAATCATCGTTAACACAATAGCTACAGCTTCAGAAAGTATTGCAGGCAGCCTCATACCATCTAAGTCATCTGCAGTCAGTACATTATTGACCTAGGGGAAGGTCGTGATACTTGATCCCCCTTTTGTATGATCTGGTATAATTTGCACATACCTGCTTATATCTGAATGCAATATGGCGGAATACAACCTGAAATAGTTTACTAACTGGAATTTATTGCCATTGCAATCATTAAAAAAAAAGGCGATGAAAATTTTCCAATTTTCCACAGAAAGACAAAAGGATCATCTCTCCCTGCCAGTAAGGTGACTTGATCCCAGCCCTAAAGGAGACATGATCCCTTTTGTACTTGTAAGTATTTTGTGATTGAAAAATACGAAAAGGGGGAAAAATAAATTCAAACATTGTACTAATTTATTTAATACCTAATAATTGAGAATAAATTCAAAAATATTTGGAAAAATAAAGAGGAAAACTCAAAATTCCTTTAGTACGAGTTGTTCCTGGCATCCGTGATGGCTGAGGCAATTTTAAAATGCAGTCCTGTCGTTGCACAGAGCTCTTGTCTGGCAGTTCAGGAAAGTAAAATTGAAAAGCTTGCTCCTTCTTCTTCAAAAAGTTTATGTCCACGTCGTTTCCGCTGAACCTTTCAATGCAACCAATGAAATGTTTTGTTGTTTTTTTAGTATGAAACTGAACAACTACGAAGTCGTTTATTTGTAAATTGGTGTCAGCAGTCACAGTATCTTCAGCATCTGACTCTGGTGGTGACATCATAAAGTCTTCATTGCTGCTGTCATGAATACTCATTTCGTCAGAACTCTCGTCACTGGAACTCACCAAAACCCGCTTTACAGCATCTATCTTTTTTTTTTTCTTTTGTTTTCTTCTTCTCCTGCCTCTGTCTTATCTCTTCTTCAATTCTAGTCTTCTCTGGTGTTTCTGTTAATATCGTACTTTTCGCACGCTTTCGACCACGTACTGTTGAGTCGAGATTTCGTGGAGGAGCCTTCGGGAATGGCAAAATGTCAACAGGGGAGAAATTATGAGGATCATCTGGAATGTCAGCCTGCTTCGGAATTATGGCACGGGATGATTCAGATGAAGTTGAAGCGATAGGCTCGGAAGTTATTGGTTCTTCCAGTTGTGAATTGTCAGCTTGCTTCTGCTGTCCCTGGATGTGAACGATCGGTGACATAGCTTGTGAGAAATTCCGCGTTTGTGAAAATTGTTGAATTAAGAGGCCATATACCTGTTACTTTGAATCCGCTAATAATATTCACCGGTGTCATTGCTTTAGGGTAGGCATTTCCAAGCAGCCCTGCAAGATCATGAATTGTTAAAGGTCTGCCAGGATGAACAGTCATCCAATCTGAAGCTGCCACATTATAGTAAGCTTTTAGCGGACCAAAAACACCTCGGTCTAGAGGCTGCAATTTGTGGGAGGTATGCGGTGGTATTGTCAGCAGGATTATACCATTATTTTTTGAATATGTTAAACTTTCCACGGATATATGACTGTCATGGTTATCCATGATTATCAGAGACTTGTTGTTTAAGGAGGTAGATGTGTGTTCACAAAAGTGTTGTAAAAATTTCAGAAAATTTGGAGCTGTCATCCAACCGCTAGGATAAGTACAACCTTTAGTACCAGGTGGTGAGCCATCAATCATTCGATCCTGCCAATTGACGCGCGGAAAAACCATGAACGGAGGAATGTGGTTTCCACATGCATTGATAGCGGAACATACTGTGACTAGTGTTCCCCTTTCGTCAGATGTCATTTTGCCAACCTGCTTAACGCCTTTTTCAGCAATAATTTTCCATGGTTGATGAACAGTGGTTACACCAGTTTCATCTACATTCCATATTCTTGATGGTTCAAAGTTATATTTGGCATAAACTTGTTTCAAATTTGTGAAAAACTCTCCAACTGTGTGACGATTGAATGCGGTGCTTCTACTGAGGCTGGTAGGTTCTGGTGTCCTTAAAGACAATGTAGCATTTCTGCTGAGAAATCCTCGCCCCCATTCCTTTCCGGCTGATCCTTTTATGTCCCAAGATTTTGGATATTTCTTATTATATTTTTTCGCTAATTCGAAAGCTAGTTTACGAAGGGTAAAAAGTGTCA
Source organism: Chrysolina americana (assembly GCA_958502065.1). Classification (NCBI taxonomy): domain Eukaryota; kingdom Metazoa; phylum Arthropoda; class Insecta; order Coleoptera; family Chrysomelidae; genus Chrysolina; species Chrysolina americana. The sequence goes on along the minus strand of OY293419.1, from coordinate 20,981,534 downwards.
ATCCATAATATAGCTGAGAAGCAGTTAAAAGATATTTAGACCTAATTCCACAGGTGAAACTTATGTGATAAGCTCAGCTTAAATTTCTTAAGTTGCACTTAACACATTCCACCAATCGTTAAGCTGAACTGAAATCTCTATTAAATTAAGCCTAGGAATTGGTTCGGCTTAGCTGTGATAAGTAAAGGTATATTTGTAATTTTTTGAAAGTAATAACTTGAAAAGGTCTACATTTCCACAAAACAGTATATCAGATATTAGAGGAGTTTAATTTATATTTTGATGATGAATAATGATTTTGATTTGGGTGTTGATGCCTTGGAAGATGATGTAGAAGTTATAGAAATCGTCGCACATGGCTTTCCGCGACAAATTCCAAATAGAATTGATTTATTTTATTTTTATGATGACTTATCATTCTTTCGAAGATTTAGGTTGACAAAGGAGACTGTTTTGGATTTACTTCCAAGAATTGAGCCACATCTTGAATTTCCATTTGATGTGTAAGAATCACTCCTCATACTGCTTTTTAAAAAATATTGGACATATCTCTATTACTTTTTTCAGTAATCATTCATTAATCCCCATGAACTGACTACTCATTGCTCTGATGTTTTATTCCTCAAACAGTCATATGCTGATAATATCGGATGTATGTAAAATCAGTACATCATCTGTCTGCAGAATAGTAAAACAAGTATCAGAAGCAATAGCCAGATTGGCAACGCAAGTTGTTGAATTCCCTAGAGATCCGGCAGCTGTTCAAGAAGTCAAAAATAGTTTTTATGAAATTGCTTCATTTCCTAAGGTTATAGGCGCTGTAGATTGCACACATATCCGCATGCAATCACCTGGTGAGTTCTCAGTTATTCACTCTGGCATTTGGACAAGAATTACAACCCATAATTTTTAGGAGGAGATGATGCAGAGGTATTTCGTGATAGGAAAAATTACTTTTCGATAAATGTGCAAGTCATATCGAATGCAAGAAATGAGATAATTGATTTGGTGGCAAGATGGCCCGGTTCAGCACATGATGTAATAATTTTCAACAATTCCAATATAAGGAGGGAATTTGAAAATAACTCTCATCCAGATTCATTTCTGCTAGGTAGACAAACTGATAGCAATGTTAGACAATTGTAATCATTGTACTTGTAGGAGATAGCGCTTATTCTCCAAGGGAATATTTATTAACACCCTTACTGGATCCAGCCAATGATGCTGAGCAGCTGTATAATGAATCCCATATCAGAACAAGAGGTGTGGTCGAAAGACTATTTGGCATTTGGAAACGACGATTCCCAATACTAGCATATGGAAGTAGATTAAAATTAGAGAACACTCTTACTGTCATTGTTGCAACTGGAGTTTTACATAACATTGCACGTAGAATGAACGAACCTGAACCACCAGTACCTGAAGAAATAAATGGACATGAATTGCAGCATTTAATAAGAGACGGACATATACCAGTTGTACCTCAAGCCAATCAAATGCAATTTTTAGGTCCTCAAGTTAGAAATAATTTGATAGAAGATTATTTTTCTAGATTATAGTATAAATATGTTCAATATTTTTATTTGCATAACATTTTTTTACTATGTTTTTTTTTTAATTTATTCTCTTCAATTATAACAAGTTCGACTAGCAAACATCTCACTATTAATATTTAGAGTACAGAGAAATCTTCAAATGTCTTCTTTCTCCTCAGACATTCTTATTTGATTTTGCGAACAAAATTTCATAGGATTTTTTTTAATACAGATGTACGACTGAAATCGCAAACCCATACAGGGTTGCTGAAACAATTGAATATCTGCTCAACAAAAAGCCTCCAGTGAAATAAACAATATATTTTTAGGAAATCTCTACCAACTAACATGATTGGCTTTGTTATTCCTGTATATTCATATACATTAACTATAATGAACGGATATTCTTATACTATTTTACAACAAAAACTTGAAAGAACAAAAATATTAAACTCCCTCAAAAATTACATTTTTGTTTCCTATCCTCTAAATAACTGATCATTGTATCACAATACAAATACCCATAAATAAAAGCAAAACTCAAAAAATCAGTAATGTTATAAAGAGATGAAAAAATGCATTTGGTATTGGTTTCTTTTTTGAATGACTACTTTAGAAAAGATAATATATCTGAAGAAGGTGAACATTTAATTTTTTCTAGAACAGCTTGCTTGATCTGTATATCTGAGAAGAGCGACTTCTTTTTCAAGTCAAATTCAATATTATCTCTTTCTTGTTTCAGCCTATTCTGAGAATCAAACTTTTCCAATTCATTTTTGACTAACTCAATTTTTAGATCTGCTAACTCATTTTATTTTTTGGATATATCAGAAGAACTCAAAGCAACTGCAGTAGGTCTTCTTCTGGCAGTCCATGAATGATCTTTTTCAAATGTCTGGTCCTTTGATGGAGTTCTTGAAGAGCTTGCCTGACTTTCCCTGTTGTCATCATTTGGTGGAGCCTGTTGAGATTTCGGAATAAGCTTTTTGTTGATTGGCTTCTTCAGATGATCAACTTTGAAATCTCCCCAGTTTATCCCCTGCAAAAATGTTATTGGGTGCACAGAAAAATAAGGTTTTGTCTAGGTGAAAATGAGAAGGCACATGAAAGTAATAATCTCACCTCTTCTTCAGCATCATCATCTTCTATTTGAAAGATAATTGTTTCGCTGTCAAGTGAACTTCCCTCACCATAGAATTCTTCGTTCATACGAGAGGAGTTCTGGTTTTCACTCATATGGGTTTCGCTCCGATCACTATCAAAATTATTGACAAGACCATGGACCGTTTTCTCATTTATAATTTCTAGGGCCAAGTCTACAGTGGGGTCGTTTTCAAAATATCCTTTTCCTCCCCTAGTGCATTTAATGGAACTTTTCTGCACATTTTTTCGCACATTTTTTTTATATTTTCATAATATTTTTTCAAGGTATGTGCAGGTCTGTGCATTCCAGAGGGAGATTGGCTATTAAATAAATCTGCCACTTTCTTCCATGTGGTCTCCTTTTCACGCCACGTTATTGCATCTGTCTTTTTACATTCTAATATATGTTTGTATCTGAGTATTATATTCAGTAGTAATGTTTTTTCACTTTTTGTAAAATTTGCAGATCTGCTTCTCTTCACTGGTTGATTATCTCCCATTTCAAACTGTAAAATGTCAATTCTCAATATAGCGAAATCATATATATCAGCTTTCATTCTTTTATATTAAAATACTTACAATTTGAAATAAATAAATACTACTTTTTCATTTAATAAAAGTCAGTAATGATAATAAACCATCTACAATATCTGCGGCAATAGTGAGGTTATTCTTCTTCTATAGTTGTGAATGAAGTAGGGAACATTGCATGTCAGCAGTTCCCAAAAGCGAAAATGATTCTTAACTAAAAATGGGTTCGTGGAAGTTGATGTAATGCAGTCCATGATTTAAGTGATTTTAAGTCTAAACCAAGCTTATGAATTAAGCATGACCTGTGGAATTGGCCCTTAGTGAGTACAATTTCTTCATCTGCTGTGAAAACTTGAGCTTTCTTGTAACCTGGTACCATGTCCTTGCCACTTCTTACCAATCTTTTAAGCGTCATTACAGGCACGTTAAACAATTTCGCTGTTCCTTTAAAAGTACCTCCTTCTTTCACAGCTGCTACTGCCTCTTTAAGCCTTACAGGGTCAGGGGCAACCCTGGCCTTTGCCCCTTCTTTTCTTTTGTATTTTCTAGGCATCTGTAACAACAAAAAATCTGTTAACAAATATATTTTGAACAGTGGGAGACTTGATCCCGGGATCAAGTATACCCACGCATCACGGCATCAAGTCTCCCAAAGAACAGTGTTATTGTAAATACTATTTTACAATAAAAATGGATATCACAATATCACGAATGGGTGAAAATAATTTGTTAAATACAGTAAAAAACGCAAGACATAATTGAAATAAGCTATTAGAAACATATTTTTGGATAAAAACATGAGAATATACATACCAATAAAAAAGTTTTATTGCGTCGTAAACTGTTCGGACCGTTTAATCGGCTCTACTCGACTTTCCAACGCTAACTGCTGCATGAACACACTGTTGCCATCATAGATACCCTCTCCAGACATGTAGACCGTCTCAAGGTTAAAAACAGCGCGAATTTTGAATGATGATCAAGTCTCCTAGGGGATCAAGTTTCACGACTCTCCCCTGCTCATTAATTTCTTCAGAGTGTTTATTTGGTCAACCTATCTATTTTTGAGTTATTTTCTTGTGATTTAGTTACTGGTTTTTCACAGAGTTGTTTGGTTTTTCAATATATGTAAATTAAAAAGGTTTTTATGTTTTTGTTGACCATTCAACAAATCATCAACACCGCCATTTATCAACTATTTTTTTTCAAATACGGACCTGTCTATTTCATCACAAATATTGATAGATCGATAAAATCACAATTCAGTGGTATATCACACTCGACATTTTTATAACGTTTCATAAACATTCTATTCGTAAAAAACCGAAAACAGAATTTTTAGTTTTCCCTGTATAAGTCGGGAAGGGCGAGAATCCCCGTAATTTTCTCTGACCAATGTATTGCTCACCACAATAGTTAAATTTTTTCCCATTTAATCGTCTTTGTATCTATTACGGTTTAGAATATAGCAATGTTACCACATGATAAAAGAAACGGACTGTATATATATATATATATATATACAGTGAGGACCAAAAGTCCGTCGCCCCCCCTGTAACTTCTTTATTCTACATATTACAAAAAATGTTTAATACATAAGTTGTAGGGTTTCATTCGATCTCTTTAATGGTTTAAGTTTCATTCATACAGAGTGTCACAAAAAAGCACGGTGACTTAGAAGTTAAGTTTTTCAAATGGGACACCCTGTATTTCATTGCATTATTACATTCTACGTTGAATTCTGAACAAGTTTGATAAATGGTTTTCTATCAAAAAAGTTAATAGTTTTGGACTTATGAACACTTGTAAATAATTATTTCGACTACTTTTGCACCAGTTCACGAATAAATTAATGAGGTAGGCTATGCATGCTAGGCGTGTTTATTTTATCCATGACAACGAAAAAAAACTCTTATCTGTTTTTGCCAAATGTCATTGACATTTTGTAGGTTTTCAAAACTTTGTTTCAAACGGTTTTCAATTTCTCTTGTTGATTAATATGGCTCGTTCAGTAGCAGACAAAGTTGAAGCCGTTATCATATTTGGTGAAGCTAACCGAAATTACCACGCTGCTATTCGCATTTTCAATGAACGTTTTCCAGAACGTCCGATGTGTCGAAAATATCTGCAGAAATTGGTGACAAAATTCAACCAAACTGGCACCGTGAAAGATGCTCCGAGATCTGGGAGGCCGAAAATAATTACGGAAGATGTTGAAATTCAAGTACTAGCCGAAATGGTAAATAACCCACAACAATCAACTAAGCAAGTAGCTAAGACATGTGATGTTACTAAAACATCAGTGAAGAGGGTTTTAAAACAAAATAAATTCCATCCTTACAAAATAAAAATTTTGCACCAATTGGTTGAAGATGATCCAGACCGGCTACTTGAATTTTGCGAGACCATGGCAGAAAGAATTGTTGCAAATCGACTTTATTTGCAACACATCTGCTTTAGTGATGAAAGCACTTTTTACCTAATTGGAAATGTGAATACCCAGAATTGTAGATATTGGAGTGATGAGAATCCCCATGAATTCCGCGAGGGGCATACTCAATTTCCCCAGAAAATTAATGTTTGGGCTGGTATTTTAGGTAACCACATTGTAGGTCCCATATTCTTGGAAGAAAATTTAAATGGTCCGAGATACCTCCAAATGCTGCAAGACACAATAAGTCCCAGTATCGATGAGATCGTTGCGCAAAACCCACATGAATTTTACTTGGATGTAACATTCCAGCAAGATGGAGCGCCACCACACTATTTTCGGGAGGTGAGAAATTACTCAGATGAAAGGTATCCAGGTAGGTGGATTGGACGTCGAGGTACAACAGAGTGGCCAGCTCGCTCACTGTACCTCTCACCGCTTGATTTCTTTCTCTGGGGCTATGTGAAATCCGTAGTTTTTAAGACAGTTTGTGGGTCGTTAGATGAACTGCGCCGTCGAATTATTGAAGTGTGTTCAGAAATAACACCTCAAACCTTGATTAATGTTAGGGAAGAGTTTACAACACGACTATTTATGTGTCAAGAAATGCATGGTGGACATGTCGAACATCTTTTGAAATAGATAAAAACTCACCGTTTTTAGTTATAAATTAAAATATCTCTTCAGTTTTTAATGATTCTTGATCTGTATTTATGGACTACCTTATTTGTTAATAAAATGTTTCAACTTCATTTGTACTAGTTTTTCGTGAGATTCAACAACTCTAACAATTGTAAAATGGTACGACGAGGTAAGTTACACATGGTGCCATCAGCAGTTTGCAACATTGGATAGCTTTCAAAAAGTTAGGATAGGAAAGTGGAATACATTGTGATCCATTTGTTACGATTTTCTCATTGAACTGGCGCAAAAGTGGTCGAAATAATTATTTACAAGTGTTCTTAAGTCCAAAACTATTAACTTTTTTGATAGAAAACCATTTATCAAGCTTGTTCAGAATTCAACGTAGAATGTAATAATGCAATGAAATACAGGGTGTCCCATTTAAAAAAATTAACTTCTAAGTCACCGTGCTTTTTTGAGACACTCTGTATGAATGAAACTTAAACCATTAAAGAGATCGATAAGATATATATATATATATATATATATATATATATATATATATATATATATATATATATATATAGTGTGCCCAAGATGATGAACAGCATGGGGATCTCGGTAACCGTAAGAGTAACACAGTAGGTCAAATGGACGAAAAGTTGCGCAATTAAGGGGTCAATAAACAGATGTTGAGAAATCCAAAAAATGTTGTTTACTTCCGAAATTTGGCGATTTGGTTTCAATTTTTTTCCGAAGTTATTTGAAAAGTTTCGAAAAATCCAAAGGCACTTTCTCATTGCCACTTTTTTACCTCTACAAAATGGCGCTCACAAAATATCCGTTCAACGTTTCGTTTGGAAGAAACCATCATCAACTTTGTTTTTTATATGACACGAAAAAAATGTACATAGCATTTTTCATTGCGAATGCAACGACGTACGGCATAATATGTTTCTCTATGTTTTTATTCAGTAAAAATGCTCATTACAATTTTTGAACATAGGTGGCTCAGAAACAATCCATGGCAACATTCATAGCTGTCAGTTTCCATAAATAATTTTCGTCTTGAATGAGTATTTCATTGTTGTTGTTATTGTTGTTATTGCCTTCGTTTCTTCTACATTAAAATGGAGGGAGGTAATTTTACAAACGAAGAAAAGTTTGATATGCTGTCCTGCTACATTTTATGCCAAAGAAATTGTTTAGAAGCCGAACACATGTATTTGAACAAATACCCGAAGCGAAAACAAGCTGGCTATTTTCAGGCGTTTAGTACAGAATTTAAAAAATTATGGTTCATTTAAAAAACCTGTGCTATCACGACAAAAACCGTCTGCTGAAGAAAAAGAACACCTAGTTTTACAGTCATTGAAAACCCAGAAAATTCAACTAGAGAAATTGAAGACCAGACTGGGGTTCCTAAATCAACAGCTCAATTTATTTTAAGAAAAAATAAATTCAAACCATATAAATTTCGAGTTTGTCAAGGCTTAAGACCAGGTGATGACGAGCGGCGTAGACATTTTTGCGAGTGGTATACAAGAATGTGTGATGGCGATGCAAATTCTCCTGATCTGGTCGGAAGAAACTATGGTTACCAATAACGGTATTTTCAACAGGTTATTGGTCACAACAAAATCCACGTGTGAAGAGATCATCCAGATACCAACATCGATTCGGATTTAAAATTTGGTGTGGCATTTTTGGCACAAAGGTTATAGTCCATTCATCTACCAGATGTCTTCAACTGCTCAACGATACCTTCGTCTGTTACGACAAGATCTGGAAGATGCATTGGATAATTTGCCATTGGACGCTGTGCATAATTGCTGGTTTCAACAAGATGGTGCACCAGCTCATAATGCCATAGCTGTTCGCCAATACCTGTGTGAGCGGTTCCCAAGAAAATGGATTGGCACTCATAGTGATACACCCTGGCCAGCAAGGTCACCAGACCTAACACCTTTGGACTTCTTTTTGTGGGGCCATATTTAAAATGAGGTATACAAAGAAAATTTGGAAAATGAGGAACACTTACTTCGATCAGTACGATCAGCATTTGATAGAATTACCCCTGAAATGTTGAATCGTGTATTCCACAGTGAAACGGGCATACTTATGTTTACAAACTGGAGGAAATCTGTTTGATCATATGCTATAGCACTTACTATTTACAATCTTCAACAATAATTCTTGCCATCTTAGTTCTTATTATTTTAATTTCTGTTAGTTAAATATTAGATTATGTTGAAAAACTAGTCATAAGCATTTTTTCTGAATAAAAACATTAGAAACATTGTGCCGTATGTCGTTGCATTCGCATTGAAAAATGCTATGTCCTACAGGGTGTAAATTTTTTTCATGCCATATAAAAAACAAAGTTGATGATGGTTTCTTCCAAACGAAACGTTGTACGGAGATTTTGTGAGCGCCATTTTGTAGAGGTAAAAAAGTGGCAATGAGAAAGTGCCTTCGGTTTTCTTGAAACTTCAAATATCAAAAAATAAAAACCAAATGTCCAAATTTCGGTTTTTTCCGAATATCTCCTGAAGTAAACAATTTCTCAACATCTATTTATTGACCCCTTAATTGCGCAACTTTTAGCCCATTTGACCTACCGTGGAACTCTCACGGTTACCGAGATCCCCATGCTGTTCATCCTTATCTTGGGCACACTGTACTGCCGTCCTTAGCAAAAAAGCCATATCTCCAAAAACTCTGAAGCTGAGAATCTGTAGTTTTCGACCATCTTAAGTACGAAAAGTCTTAAACTTGTGTACTGAAGGCAAAATGATTGATTAACTTTGGCTATTTAAATCTAGTTCACCTGATTTTTTCTTTGGAGAAAGTTAAATTTGTTATGTTTTGAGACTACAGAAACCAATGTCTCCATATTCACATTTTTTGTAGATACGGCTTTTTTGCTTAGGACGGCAGTGTATATATCTTCTTTTCATTTTGTTACTTCAGTGCCTATATCAGTTCTAACAGGGTAGGTATAAAAACTTGTATCGGTCATATATGCCAAAATCTACATCTTTAACATTGCCAGGGTCTAGATTTGGAATGTTATTATTCAAATAGATATTATGCAAAACAACATAGGCATTTATCATTTTTGCACATACATTTGGTGCATAATGTAGAACCCTGTGTTTTGACAAGCACCTGAGTCTCATTTTCAACAGGCCATCGCACCTTTCAATGGTGCACCTTGCCTTTTTCAAAGCCTCGTTATATCTGAATTCAGGTGTATCTGGTAGAGCTTGAAGTGGTGTCAATTACCAAGGCCTCAGGGGATACCCAGAGCACAGATTACATACTACCACTACCAGATACGACAGCTTTGTCGGAACCTTTGATCTATGTGTGTCAAAATCCTATGACATCGAAAATGTCAGATTATGTCTATATTCACACTGAGAAATTGTAATTGTATAACATTATCCCTATTTCTTTACACCTACACTGGGAAAAATGACTTTGCCTGAACAAATTTATTATTAGTTGATTCAAAAGATTTGTTTTTAGATCCAGTTTTGGGCTTGATCAATATACTGAATGGAAACAAAACTTGGTTGATGGTCAACGAATGATAACGATTCTAGCTTACTTATTAATTATTCTGAAATATTTGTTCATATTTTCGATTAGAATATTTAGATATGGAAGTCAATGTGAAAAATATACTACCTCAATTGATGCTATTTCTTGTAATTTATACTGGGACCAGTCATATTTCACTACACTTCCATTTGTAGATAAGATATTGTGTGTTGGACGGAAATAAGCAGAAAGAACTTGATTTTCACGCTTTTCCCCATGGAGAACTCAGTTAATATTATTTTTTAATTTTCATTTATGTTTGTTTATTACCGAAGAGTTTATCATTTCCAGCAGAAAATAAAATGGGTTTGCGAATTAAGTAGAGTTCTACATGAACCTTGAAAAATTAATGCATTATTATCTAAAACACTGGTTTAAATATGTGACAATGTACATAATTTTATTCTACTTTCATATGTCACATCGTTGAAAAGATAATTCAATTATCTTTTCAAACATCTAAAAAATTTTAGAATCCCGTTTCATCCAAAAAATATTTTTGTCTTGTTTTTTCACAACAAACCATTCAAAAGTATCGTGATCAGGTAAGAAAAGGGATTCGGTCTGCCAGATCCGCACTTATTCTGACATTTCAAATGCATATTGTGAAACCTAACCTAGAGAATAATGATACACATTTGTTTCGGACTTTGAATCAAGTTGAAACGTACCAGATTAAATCATAATTTTTTGAAATTGATTGAAAAAAAAAATGTGAATTTTATATCAATTCTCATTGGATAACTTGGCCTTCAAATCTTCACGGTTGCAATACTTCATCCAAAGTTTAGCTCTAAAAATACAAAAATTAATACAGTTCAAAAGTAAAAATAATCAACCCTAGATACTATAAGTAGTGAAGTTGTGTAAGAGAAACATGAAACTTTCGAATAGAGCATAACTTCCCAATAACCACACACTTGAGTGCTAGGTAATCAAGCTCTTTTTATACGTATGTTATTCTACCTTCATACCTCTAAGCGTCTTCTAGAGTTACATCCACGACATGTACATGAGAATCCTCCTTGTTTTGAGGACATTTCTATGTGAATACTGTTAGAAATGTATCAAAAAATTACATTTATGTATCTAATGCCATCTATCAGCTAATGGAAACATTTATATGTACGACAACAATACTTGTCTTCGTCACTGTTCTTGTCCTTGTCCTTTTCAACGAATAAAAGCGCAAGTAATACACATAGTTCTCCAGAGTATGCACGTGTTTTAGTCTTATCACCATTTTGCAAATTTAACAACAGGTTATGGGCCCAGATACGGTTTTCTGGAACTTCCGAGTCGCGAATCAGAGTGAACGATAAAACACAGTTGTGCATAGGAAGTGTATCTATTCGTAAAAATGTTAGTAAATTATTTGGCGAGTGTACCCAAGCTACTTGAGAATTTTGACGAGTGATCATTTGCTGTCGAAAATGTGTTGGTGCTTGAAGGACTAAGCAAATGTATTGATGGCAGTGAACAAGATGCTACCCTAGTAGCAAAAGCAAAAGCTAAGCTGGTGTTAACCATTGACCCAAGTTTTTATCCACGTGTTAAAGATGCAGTCACAGCCCAGGAGATATGGACGAAGTTGAAAAACCTTTATGATGACAGTGGTTTTACGAGGAAGATAGGGCTTTTGAGAAACTTGATATCGGCCAGATTGGAAAACCATGATTCAATGGAGTCCTACATAAACCAAGTTGTAGAAACATCCCAGAAACTACGCAGAACGGGCTTCAAGATCGACGAAGAATGGGTGGGGTCGCTATTATTGGCGGGTCTTCCAGAGAAATATGCTCCCATGATAATGGCAGTTGAGCACTCAGGAATCAAAATCGCTACAGATTCCATAAAAACCAAATTGTTGGACATGCAGTCAGGTGGCGGGAGTAGTAGTGGTGCGTTCTCTGTAAATACGAGAAACAGATTCAAGAAAGACTACCGAAAGTTGCCGAGGGATGGCAGCAGCAATATGTCATTGACAGAAAAATCCGACAGTTCCTCACAAAATCGTGGTCTGGTCAATAAGAAAAAAGATATGAGCAAAATAGTTTGTTTTCGGTGTAAACAAAATGGCCATTTCATGTCCAAATGTCCAAATAACAAACCAGAAAGTGGCTTTAGTGCAGTATTCACCACAGGGCAGTTCAAAAACACAGATTGGTACATCGATAGTGGAGCAAGTGTTAATTTGACTGCACAGAGAGAGTATTTGACAAATCAAAGAACTCTAGCAGTGGGATTACGATACTCGATTCGATCAAATCGAGTGAACTCGTTATCGTGTCTATGAAGTTGTTCACGAACCTCGATCGAATAGAGTATCGAGTTTCTCGATTGTGCCTAACTTCGGTTCGGAATGTCGTATAGCAAAAACAACAGAAACAAACGTAAAATTTGAAACCGCAGATTACGAAACTTGAAAAAGATTGATATTTTCAATAAGTAATGTCTTCCAGACCGACCCCAAAACATTGGGATATGATTTTAGATTACTTTGAAAAAAATCCAGAAATGGTTTCTGGCAGAGCAGCCGCTCCCAATGCAAAACAGATAATTAAAGAAAAGTGGGAAACTCTTGCTACCCGGCTCAATAGTTTGGGGTACACTAATAAATCCAGCGAAAAATGGATTAAGGTAGGTACAATATTTTGGTTATTCATATATACTAAGTAGATCTAAGGTAATACCAGGTAACATTGACACAACTTTAGAAAAATGCCTGTGTAGCTCAGAATTATTAGGGAATATTCACTATTTTCATAGCACATATTTGTCCCATGATGTGAGCTACAATTATGATATAATATCGTACCAAATATTATTTAGTACTTTTTTAGATTTTTTATTTTTTTTTCATGCAATGTGTCAATGTTACCCTACCATGAGGAAACATTGACACCTACATTAAAATCCTTTTGAAATGGATAAAAATGCAATGTTTGCACCAGGTAGGGTAACATTGACTTAGTAATATCAAAAATAAATTGGCCAATATCGAAATTTGAATTTTTTTATTATGAATATTGGAAACAAAACATGTTTTCTCCTGATGGAGAAAAGGTGAATCTGAAAATTAACAAAACGTCTGTAAATTGTATAAAAACTGTATTGAAGTTAGTGAGTACTTGACTAATAAACGATGAGAGGAACATTTTTGTCAGTGCGAAACACATCACAATTGAAGGAATGCATCCCACGTCGAATGTAAGGCTCGGGTAAGATTCTTACTACGTCGTGAACTGGTAAAATAGCCTCATCCTTTTTTTCAGGAAACATAAAACATTTTTCTTTTTTACGAAGGAAATTAACGACTATCTCTTCACCAAACTCGACTGCTTCAGTAACCTGTCCAATATAATGAACTAACCTGTGGAAACCTTTATCGCTTTTGAACTTGACTAAAACCCAGGCTCCAACAGTTACTTTGGTTTCATTGTCTTTATTCTCGATTTCATTTTCTTTATTCTCAATTTCTGTATCTTGTAAATATTCCATATCTGAAAATGTTTCTGACAGTGTATCACTTTCTAGTATAAAACTACCATCGCTTTCTTCCTCGGAACTTTCTTGAATTTTGCTTCTGTTAGCAGTTGTTTTGGTCGCCTTAATGTTCTTAACTTTTTGTTTTAATTTTTTTTCAGCCTGTTTTTCTTTTTCTTTTTGCTTCATATTCGCTTCGGCAGTCATTCTTTCTAAAATTTCCGCAGACGTAAGACACTCTGCAAATTTTCTACGAACCTTAGTTCTTTTACCTGAAGAAATAGGTTTTTCTTGTCTTTGTAAAACAGATAGTAGAGATACTTCCAATTGTTTTGGAGACAAAAGCTCAGAACTTGTAGAAGACACTGGGGTACTATTATTCGTATCTGAGGCTGTGTTTCGTAAATGAATTGAAGTAGGTTTATCAGCAGCAGTATTTTCTTGAAGAGGTTCGTCAAACACTGTTGATTCTATAGATTTCTCCAAAATTTTATTGCATTAGCCCTCGAAAAACACCCAGCTTCGATAGTTTTCTTCAGCAAAGAAGGGAATAGAACTTTATCTACACTTTTGCAACCAGATCTATGATAATGGTCTTTTAAAACATTCCTCCAGGCAACTTTCAACGACTTGAAAACTCCCACATCTAGTGGTTGTAAAACATGTGATGTGTGTGCAGGTAAACATAACAATTCAATGTTGTTTTGTAAAGCTGTTTCTATTAATGGCACAGTTATATGTGAATTATGTCCATCATATATTAATATCTTTGACCCTTCTAAGTCAGCTGTAGCTTTAACAAAAACATCTTTGAACCAGCTGAAAACTGATCAGCCTCCATCCAACCAGAAGGACTGCAATTGTAGACAGCGTTTTCTGGTCCATTCTGACACCACGTCGAATATAAGTGCAAACCTTTGAAATTAATATAAGGCGGAAGATATTCTCCTGTGGCACTGCAGCAAACAAGTATGGTGTAGGTAGATTTTGTTGTACTGCCCACAACTTTATGAGGGTTTGCAGATCCTTTCCTACATAAAATTTTTTGAACTCCACAGTCGGTTTGTAAACCAGTTTCATCGCAGTTGAAAATGTTCTGCGGTTTTCTCTGCAGCTGAAGTCGTTCAATGCAGTCATTTATTTTAATGTAAAAATCTTGTAACACTTCTTTAAAACACGCTTCTGCTCTATTTCTAGGAAGATTTTGAGCTACTCTTCGTCTTAAGTCTTCTTTCCACCGTTTTTCAAATCCAGCAATCCAATCCTTGCCAGGAATTCCGTCTTTAAAGACGTTTCGTCGATCAATTCGTTTTAAATAATCTTGAACAAGTATTTTCAGTTGAAACCGATCCATCCCAAATCCCCATTCTGCCAACTTAATTAAAATATGGACTATGTGCCGCTCTTCTTCTTGGGTTAAAACTGTAGGTCTGCCAACTGGTCCACATTTGTGATTCTTCAGATGATTGATAAGAGTTGAACGGTTAATATTGTAGAGGTTTGCGACCCTTTTGACGCTTATGCCTTCATTTTTAATACAATCTAAGGCTCTTCTCAATGAGTCGCTACTGTAAGTCTTGTACTTGCGTGCAGAATATGGGCGCTTTTTTGGTGACATTCTGAAATTAAAATTCAGCTTTAGGAAAGGGTTAAATCCCAGGGTAACATTGACACCCATGTCAATGTTAACCCCATAACCTAAAAACATG
Organism: Chrysolina americana; assembly: GCA_958502065.1. Classification (NCBI taxonomy): domain Eukaryota; kingdom Metazoa; phylum Arthropoda; class Insecta; order Coleoptera; family Chrysomelidae; genus Chrysolina; species Chrysolina americana. The sequence goes on along the minus strand of OY293419.1, from coordinate 20,966,466 downwards.
TTTTTATGCTGGAATAATTGAAAACACATTTCAGTGGAATAAACTCTAAAGAACGTTAAAATATAACATACACCTGCTTCATCTAAAAAGTAACAAATATCAATTTTATTCCCTAATAACGAAGTTCCAACACGCGCGTAATAGTGAAAAAATTAACCACTGTTGATAAATCAACGCAGTGACAGAGCTACACGATTATTGTTGGATAAATGATAGTGAAGTTCGTTAGGCGGTATACCTGCTGACCAAATTCCCGCGGAATAGCGTCGGTGTTGCCGGTAGTTTCTAAAGTTCGCAAGAATAAAGAAATCATGTCAATGTTTCCTCAGTGTCAATATTACCCGGTCTTACCTTACTTAATGAAGTAATAAGTAATTAACTTAGAGCACAAGAAAATTAATTTATTTCTCCATAAATCACATCAAAAAATTCTTATTTTAGACATGGACTGATATTAAGTCAGCACTTAAAAAGAAAGCAGCGGAAATTAAGAAGGACCAACATAAAACAGGAGGAGGGGCTCCAAGTTGCAAACAATTAAATGAGTTTGAGGAGCGGGCTTTGCAATTGCTGGGCACTAGTTTTATTGGATTAAATATGCCAGAAGCAGGTGTAAGATTCCTTTTTGATATAATTTCGATTTATTTTCTCTTGATAGTGTAATAATTTTCAGCTGACTCCAACTGATACACCCACAGATTCTTCTCAATTCAGAGCTGAATTCACTTCCACACCTACCAGTTACAGAAATCAAAATAGCCCAGCATCCACCCGTTGGCAAAATATGGAAACTGAATTATGTTCTCCTCCTAAACTTGCCCCTACATCCAGTGAGACTCCTGGGCATACTTCCAGTACACCCAGAGTAGAAAAAAGGCAATCGTTCTCATCTCATGATGAACACAGTTATATGAAAAGAAGAAAAAACATGAATTTGATGGAAGAAGTTTATGGGGAAACAGTATTAGTTTTAAAAAACATTGAGAAAAAATTGGATTTCATTGAACAAAAATTGGATTCTATAGCTGACTCTATGAAAATTATTGCCGAGAGGTTGTAATTGTTCTCTATGATTATTTGGTCTTTTTGTTTCTAGATACCAATATTATATGATGTTAAGATTCAAACTGTTTTATTTTGAATAGATAAACTGAGAAAAATATTATTTTATAACATTTGAATTCTGAGTCCGAAGGGCCAAAACAATAACAGACATTTTGTGAAAAAGCAAAATCCACCTTCTTGTAAACCTGTATAATCACTGTCATATATTACTAGGAGAGAATCAAGTAGAACAGGATTAGAAAAAAGATATTTATTTAAATAAAAATACAACACAAAGGCATCATTTTGTTTGGGATAACAATTTCAATGAAAGTAATTAGTGACAATAAAATCCCTTCTATGTTGTCCATCATGAGCATCATAGGCCTGGTTCCCTGGATCTATATCACCCTCTGGGTTCTGCACAGGAAATTCAGCTATAAATTCAATATGTCCATCTATGCACATATTGTGTAGTGCTGCACACACTCTCATTAGTTTGCAAATAAACTATGGTTGGTATCTTGAAGTACGTTCCCTTAGCAAGCATCTAAATCTCATTTTGAGCACTCCAAAACACCTCTCAATGCAGTTTCTGCTCTGTATATGTGCCTGATTGTAACTTGCCTCTGCGTTGTTAGCTGGTACCCGAAAAGGAGTCATTAGATACGGTGAAAGTGGATATCCAGAATCTCCCACTAACCAACACCTTTCATTATTGGCCACCACTTGCCTCAGGTACTCATTAATAGCGGAATGTCCCCATATAAAGCTATCATGTGTACTGCCACCAAAGTTTGCAAATACATTTCTAATTTTAAGCTGCGAGTCACAAATTACTTGACAATTTATAGAATGATAACCTTTTCGGTTAATGAAGTTGTGTTCTTCAATGACTGGCTTCAAGATAGCAATATGGGTGCAATCAATAGCTCCAATACAACCCGTAAATCCCCATTTCCTCAAAAATTCAGTTTTTAAGTAATCTCTTTCCTCTTCGCTTGTGGGAAAAGTGATTTTTTGAAGCAATAAATGTTCATTCAGAATATTCGTTATGAGATGCACATATTTAGTGACAGTGCTTTGTGCCATACCAAAGTTGAATTCTTCCCCTAAACATCTTTGATATGACCCTGTTGCATAAAAACGCAAACTACATAGTACCATATTTTCAAGAGATATTCCTCTAGCCAGTTGTCTTTCATGTACATACGGCCTTACAAACTCGATTAGGTTCCTTGCCAAGTTCTTAGACAACCTAAAGAGTTCAATAAATCTTCTTTCAGGCAGTTCCAATGGTTTTTGTTGCTTTCTGAGTTCTTCACGTTTACGAAGTAATATGAGATTTTCCTGCCTTCTTTGCACGTGTATCAAACGATATCGAAAAATTGGCAGCATACTCAATATATTGTATAATAAACTTACTTTTTAACAAAAAAAATGCAAATTTTGGCAATAATAATAATCCACAACAGAATAAAAACATTCACATAACCTCAAAAATAATTTACTCGACTCCTCCAGGACAGTCGAGATATTTTGGTAGAGTCGGCTCGATTAATCGAGGCTCGTGATACAAATTAATCGAATATCAACCACACTCGATATATTTAAGTCGAGAATCGAGTCTCGTGATCCCTCTGCTGATTTAACAGAAATTGTGGTAGCTAATGAAATGACAATGCCAGTTGAATGTGCAGGTGATATCAAAATAAAAACCACAGAGCATGATATACTTCTTAGCAAAGTACAATTTGTCCCAAACCTAACCACAAACCTTTTGTCAGTTTATCAACTCATCAACAATGGAAATAAAGTTCTCTTTGATGAAAAAGGGTGTGAAATATACAATTGTCATGACAAATTGGTGGCAACAGCAAGCTTGAACAACAACATTTACAAATTAAACGTCAGTGAACAGAATGCAGTTTTTCTAACAGGAGGCACTAGTGCTGGAATTTGGCATCGTCGTCTAGGACACATTAATAGCAATTGTATGAATAAAATGCGTGAATTGGTGGATGGACTTGAATATAAAAAGCAAGCCGACAGTAATGTATAGAATTGTGAAGTATGTTGTCAGGGCAAACAGGCTCGTTTACCATTTTCCACTAATGGCAGCAGAGCTAGTGATGTACTAGAGCTGATTCACAGTGATATTTGTAGCCCCATGGAAAGATCTTCCCTAGGCGGTGCAAGGTATTTTTTAACCTTTATTGATGACTTCAGCAGAATGTGTTACATATACTTTCTGAAAACCAAAGATGAAATGCCTGAAAAGTTTAGAGAGTTCAAAAGTTTAGTAGAAAATCAACAAAATAAATCTATGAAAATCTTGAGAACTGACAATGGAGGCGAATATTGTAGCCAATATTTTGAAAACTACTTGAAGAAACATGGCATTATTCACCAAAAAACAAATAGTAACACGCCACAGCAAAATGGAATGGCGGAGCGTTTCAATCGCATTCTAGTTGAAAAAGCAAAATGTTTGATGAAGATGTCAGTAAGATTTTATGAGCAGAGGCTTGTAGTACTGCATGTTACCTTAAAAATCGTTCTGTTTCTGCGGGAGTGTCCAAAACCCCATTTGAACTTTGGACAGGCAAGAAACCTTCAATTGGTCATTTACGAGTATATGGTGCAAATTCCGAAAGTAAATAGGAATAAGTGGGATCAAAAAGCCATAAATCATATCCTGGTAGGTTATGACGAAAACACCAAGGGATATAGATGCTATAATCTTAATACAAGAAAGGTGATAATCAGTAGAGATGCCACTATAATGGAAAAGGCAAAAAAGACAACTATAGCTCCTGATACAATCGTACAAAATGAGGCAGAGGTTGTGGATGCAGTGAGGGAAGATATAGAACAACTTTCTACATCAGATGATTCCCTGGAGTACCAAACAACTATTGAAAGCTCAGAGGAGACCACAAATGACAGTGACTACGTACCAGAAAATGTTCAATTGGAAGTCACTGAAATCCCGAGGCGATCACAGAGACCTACTAAGAGGAGGAACTTTGATGACTAGGTAACCTATTTGAGTGTGAACACTAATGAAGGATATGTCACTTCTGATGTTTCTGTAACTGTAGCAGAGGCTCTCTCCAGACCAGATGCACATGAATGGAAGAAGGCAATGCTGGAGGAGATGAAATCCTTTGAAGAAAATGAGACGTGGGAACTGGTTGACCGACCAGAGGATGGAACTGTGGTAGACTGTAAGTGAAGTTAAGTGTGCGAGTGATTGTGAAAAAGACTATCGAGCTAGGTTGGTAGCAAAAGGTTATACTCAGCGTGAAGGCATAGATTATATGCAAACCTTTGCTCCAGTAGTGCGACACTCACCACTGAGATTGTTAATAGCTTTAGCTGTTGAATTAGGATTGAAAATTATACATTTAGATGTGAAAACTGCTTTTCTAAATGGTCTTTTAAAGGAAAGTGTCTATATGAAACAACCAGATGGATTCATTTCAGAAGGTAATGAAAATCAAGTCTATAAATTGAAAAAGGCAGTGTATGGTTTAAAGCAATCAAGTCGTGCATGGAATGAAAGAGTAGATGAAGTATTACGTAATTTAAATTATAAAAAATCTGATTTTGAACCTTGTTTATACATTAAGAAGCAAAATACTTCATTGACAGTGGTGGCTCTTTATGTGGACGATTTTTTTGTTTTCTCCAATGATACTAATGAAATGAAAACTTTAGAAGATGATTTATGCTCACATTTCAAAATTAAAAACTTAGAAGCTAAACAATGTTTAGGAGTTAGAATTTTACGAAATCATCAGAATAATTCCATAACTTTAGATCAAGAAAGTTATATTGATGAGATTTTGAAAAAGTTTAATATGACTGATTCTAAAGCAGTTTCCACTCTAATCGACAAAAATATAAATTTAAATGATACGCAGGACAAAATTTGTGATGAAAATTTACCATATCAAGAGTTAATTGGTAGTCTCATGTATCTAGCTGTTTTGACTCGTCCTGATATTGCTTATGCAGTTAGTTTCCTTAGTCAATATAATAATTGTTATAATAAGTCACATTGGCAAGGTGCTAAAAGAATACTAAGATATTTAAAGGGCACGAAACATCTTTCCATGAAATTTGAAAAAGGTAATTTTGATTTAGTTCGATTTGTAGATGCTGATTGGGGATCAGATTAAAAAGATAGGAAATCCTATACAGGTTATGTCTTTAAGCTGTCAAATGGTGCAATTTCATGGAAGAGTGTTAAACAAAATTCAGTTGCCCTGTCTACAACTGAGGCCGAATACATGGCTCTTAGTGAAGCAATAAAAGAGGCCATATATTTAAGAAACTTATTGTTTGATCTCACTGATCAACTGGACTGTGTCAAGATTTTCAACGATAATCAAAGTGCTCTAAAGTTAGCTAGTAATCCAGTTTTTCATGACAGATCAAAGCACATAGACATAAGATATCATTTTGTGCGAGATGTAGTTTCTGAAAAAGTTGTTGACATTGAATATTTGTCCACTGATAAAATGGTAGCAGATATATTGACAAAACATTTGCAAAATATTAAAAATACAAGATTTGTACAAGGCTTGAGCAACTGTTAAATGTCTTATTTAAATTTTTTGATAAGTGGGGGTGTTAGAAATGTATCAAAAAATTACATTTATGTACCTAATGCCATCTATCAGCTAATGGAAACATTTATATGTACGACAACAATTCTTGTCTTCGTTACTGTTCTTGTCCTTGTCCTTTTCAACGAATAAAAGCGCCAGTAATACACATAGTTCTCCAGAGTATGCACGTGTTTTATTTTTATCACCATTTTGCAAATTTAACAACAAATACTAAATACCAAGTCAAAATAAAAATATTGCAATAACTATCTTGAAATAAATATCAAACTCAATTCCACCACAGCAATCAGCACACTATCAACGGGTCGTATGTATATAACCTGTAAATGTAGTAAATGAACATAAACAAGTGATGCTCTGTTCGTTCATTTCATTCTTATACTCTGATGTAATCATCTACTTCCTTTTATTACATTGTTTTTGTTTACATGGATTATCGATCTTCCTTTTTTCTCTTCTTCTTTCGGGAATATGACAAGTGTCGACATTAAACGAACAAACCTTCAGGTAATTCTATGATTGGTCAATTCAATCTTGACAAATATATACTTGCACATGCGCTCTGAAATTAAATTTTTTGGCGGAAAGCCTTCTGACGCATCTGGTAGGGGTGGTGAGTAATCTGTGCCTAGAGTCACCTAAGCAAAAATATGAATAATTCTGCACACGGCAGTTATTCCAAATATGGTAGTCATGGGTACTTCCTGGGTATTTTGACATCACTAATCTTGAAAAAAGTGTAGTATATGTTAGGTAGGGTAGGTAGAAGACACTGATACACTTGAGAATACTGAACACGTGATGTCTCCTAACATATATAAAAAATAAAGAAATCACATTACTGATGTGACACTGTCTGGGGACTAGGGGTGAATTGTAAGCTCCCTGATATTGGATGTTTATTGAGTTGTTACAATGTCATGATGTTAAATTCAACTGATTATGCATTTCAATCATGCTAGGAATCGCACGTTAAAAGGTACGACCTCGTTAATCCTAACTTGCACAAGTTTCGACTTCTGAAGGGGGATGACAGCTGGTTAACGGAAAAAACAATTTTTGATCAATAAAGCTGTGGCTTGGGTGATGACTTTCTCCAACTCCCCGCACGCGGTGAGCGTCCCGCTGACCTGACATGTCTATGTTGTGAAGTGGACGTGGACTATTCTACAGGGTATTCTACAGCGACGACTAGCTGTTAACTGGGAAAAATACAAAGAATTTTTCATAAAATTAAAAAAATTATCAACTCAAATTACTAAGATTATTGAATATCATTTCTCAAGACTATTGCATGTCTTAACATAGATTACATTACGCGAATAACTTCACACGTACTAACTAGAATCTCTACACTGCTACTGTTACACTTCATATAAAAAATCTCCAATTTATGCAGCAAGCCACTTATACAACAAACTTCCAGTGGACATTAAACTCATAACGACTGCAATCGCTTTCAAAAGACGTCTCAAGAAATTCCTCAGCGATAATTGTTTTTGTACCTGAACTTCCGACCAATGAATGTATAACATATGCTTGTATCACTGCTTGAAAAAAAAAATATCATCCCATTTATATCTTTATATTTGAATTTTATCATTTATGTTTTATCTAATAGCCATCGGCGACATGTAATATTCTTTATGTAAACATTATATTTTATGTAGCATTACCTATAGGCAAGAAACCCGTGACGTGTTCTATCCAATTTCATGTATTGGCATAAAGAATAAATATATGTATATTCTATTCTATTCTATCTCAGAACTTGTTACCCTGATAACAAACTTTTTCATTAATTGATTCTGACGGTGAATCTATTAAGCAAACATGTCTTGGAAAGATACAGGGTGGTCCAACGAAGCATCTTCAGCTGAAGGCCTTATGCGTAATTCGAATAATAACAATGGTAAAATCACCCCAGGCAGGGTATAAAAGATATGCTTCGATACACCTGGCATATTTGAGCTTTCCTCGTAGCTGAATCTACTCGAATTGGAAAAAGAATCTAAATTAGATGCATGACCGAAATAAGCTGTCAGTCAGACTTGAATTCGTCCGAAAAGGTGGACCTGTAGGTGAAACTAGCTTCTCACATTCATTTTGATTTTCGATGTCGGACATTACAGTAGTAATCTCCTTTTTAGCCAATCTGAGTAACGGTGACAGTCTTCGAGCTGTTGCTACAAGGATTTCAAAAAATAAATCGATATGATCATCTGTTTGGCGTATGGGTGCTGGCCGTTGAACTATATCTCGAAGTCATTGATTTCTTTCCGTTTTTCCTTGTTGAATTTCGATGAGGATTTCATTGCGGGTCTTTTTGTTTTTTTCCCGACTCTGAAAGGTATTTGCATTGGAACCCGGAGCATTAGGCATTGTTTGGTTGTCAGTATCGCCGAAATCGATTTGTACTACATTAGAGTGCGTTCAAAATAAAGCTGGTTACAAGCGCTTGTTGGCAAGCAGATATCTTCGGACTGGACTCTTCATATGATTACGATCGAACTTCACAGGTAAGTTCGTGATCAGATCATCAGAGTGTACGTTCGAAAATACTGTTCATAAAGCTGTGATGTCTGACCTAATTGGTCAATTTCTCGAAAATGCTTCGAGGTCTGACTTGCTTCAGATCTTGAAGCATATCATCGTGAGATTCGGCGTCGGGCCGGAGGACGTGGCTTAGTTAGTCAAAGACGACGACGATATTTCGTCTTTTATACCGATTCTTGGAGAAGATTTTCCTCGCCTTACGGCCCCGAGGGTCGAGAGTGCCGGGCCTGCATTCGTAAGTCGTGTGACAGCGCCGAATCTCGCGATGATGAAGCTGGTAATGCCAACACTGGTGCACTTTCGGACGTTGTAAATGTAGAGGGTAACTAAAACAAAAACGAAGCGAACGATGATATGCAGGTGAATGGTGCCCCTGGTTCTGGTACTCGTGCCAAAATCCGAGAGAGACATCTATCAGATCTCTGACATACTTAGTGTCAAGATTTCGGCAGAGCCCTAGAAACCCAGGGGCGCAGTTGGTCAGTGCCATAAGTGCCAACGTTTCGGTCATGCGCAGAGGAACTGCATGGCGGTTCCTGTGCGCTGGCAAACATCTCAGCCGAGAATGTGCTAAGCCTCGTGCTGAAAAGGCTAAGTGCGCAAACTGTGGGGGCTCCCACACGGCTAGTTACAGGGAATGCCCCAACTGTCCCAGGCCCCGAAGCGGCAACGCCAAGGGCACGGGGAGGGGGGCACCCTCCTCTGCCGGAAAGGCAGCAAATGCGAAGGCTGGCTCTCGCCCAGCAGTCATTGTTGCAGGTTCCGGCACTGTCCGTGCGGAAAGTAAAATGGAGTTCTGTTCATAGTCTCAAGGTTTTTATCTGAAAAATAATATCTTTCTCAAAAACATTTTATTCACAGATGAAGCTGCATTTACAAATGGGGTAGTTTCATCTCCAAATTCGAGATACTGGGCATCGGAAAATCCTCACTGGGCCATCAAGTGTAAAAATCAATATTGTGAAAGATTGAATGTGTTGAAGCAGAATTTCAGACACCAGAATAATAGGTACATTTTTCTTTGAAAATACGATGAATGCTGAAACCATTCTGAATTTCTTAAGTCACCAATTATGGGACATTCTTGAAGCAATAAATGTTCGTACAACTATAATTCTTTAATTGTATGGTGGCTCCATTCATAATGACAACCTATCATGCAAGTTACATCATAATAATGTTTTCTAAACGCTATGAGCAAACATCGACGACTTGTCTAAATTCACAATCAAGGATTCATGAGCAATTTTAGATATATTCTGTGTGAATATTTTACAAGCATGCGATGTACTTATTTGAAACTCATCAGAAAGTTCAGTGAACTTGGTGTCTAAAAAAATTTTTTCAAACAACAACATTCAACGTTCTGGAATACCTGTATGCTAATGTATAATTTTAATTGATTTATAATATTTGTTTGGTACACCAATAGAGAACTGTGGTCTCTTTTTCATTTTATCTACAGTATGTTCCACCACACATTTCAATTTAGCTACTTTCTTCTCCGGGCAAGTCAGTACAGGGGCTTCAGTCAGACAAAGTTTGAGTTTCTCAAACGCATCATTTTGGGCTTGTTCCCACCTCCAGCGATAATTCCTCCTCAAAAGCTTGGTCGGAGTTTCTTGACGGAGGTAGGGGCGGGCCATTTGATGATTGACTCAATTTTATCGGGATCGGTTCGTATACCCTCCGGAGTGACTAAATGTCCGAGATATCGGAGCGAGCTCAGGCAGAACTTACATTTCTCGGGATTCAGCTGAAGGTTAGCTAGTTTCAACCTGCTGAACACTCTATGTAGGTTTTCCAAGTGTTTTTCAAAGGTTTTACCTAAGACGATGATGTCGTCTAGGTAAGCGAAGGCAAACGGTTCCATGTCGGGTCCGATGATGGTGTCCATGAGCCGCTGAAACATGGCTGGGGCCGAATGCAGTCCGAACGGCATAACGGTAAACAGCCCACGCCCTGGTACCGTAAACGCAGTTATCGGCTTACTAGCTGGAGCGAGGGGTATCTGCCAGTATCCCTGTCTGAGGTCCAGACTGGATATATACCTTGCTTCACGGAGCTCACCCAACATCTTATCTACCTCTTGGTTGATAAGATCCTGCATCTTCGGGTTTTGAGGGCGGTATCGTTGTTTGATCGGCTCTGAGTTTATCAATCGGATGTGATGTTGAATCAAGGACGTCTTTCCTGTTAGCACCTGCAACACAGGCAGTTCAGCCTCCAGGAACCGGTCCAACCGGTCTTGTTGAGCGGGAGTTAGGTTCCTCCCCTCCGTAACAGTCGTACACGGGAGTCGCCTATCCAGTGGTAATTCGGGGCTTTCGGGGCGGCCACTCATTTGTTGGTATCCCAGCACGTTAGGCTCCGGTTGAAGAGGACATGCCTCCTCGGGAGCGGACGTAGTCGTTAAGGCGTGTTTGTTCGCTCCGGCGTCATGATTGTGGTGATAGGTAACGTCCTCCTGATCTAGGAATACAGTAGCACTACCCAAGTCCACTTGGAAGTTGTGTGAACTTAGGACGTCCATGCCTATCACTATGTCTATAGTGAGGTGTGGCACAATCAAAAGTTCGGCGGATATCTGTCCCTGTCCGATTGACATGATTGGTCTAAAACTTCGGTTTACTGGGATGAGTGACCCGTCAGCTTGTCGAGACTGGCGTACGGTATACGGTAACGGCGGACATCCATTTTGTTCGCAACAGGTGCCAACGGCCGGACTTGCGAAAGTTCGGGTTGCGCCTGAGTCTATCAGGGCCAGGAAGATGGTATCACCGATAGCTACCTTTACAAATGGTCGGTTGTCAGCAGCACGGACGGCGGAGACATGATTCGAGGTGACTAACGGCGGAGGCTCGACGGTTCTCGAAACTATCGAGCCTCTGGTCCGTTTCCCGACGGGCTACAGTCGCAGTCTCGGGAGAGGACACCATTTCGGCCACAGCGGGAACAAAATATTTTTGGCGGGTTACGGCAGTCAGCTCTCATGTGTCCGGTCTCTCCACACCTCCAGCAGGTCGCTCTTCCCGGCACCGCTGGTGGTGAGTTTCCTTGTGGGATTCTTGGGGGCGGCGGCGGTCGTTCACGATACGATGTACCCGGTGCATCTCGTGGTGAGGTTGCCACTGCAGGGGTATGGCGGGCCGTACCGTTCTGCCGAACGGCTTGGCTGGCCGTACCGTTATGCCGAACGGTACGGTTGGCAGCGGCGGCGGCGTTCCCGGCCGGGGTATACGGCCTGGAGGGGAACGGGGTTGTTACGGACGGACCTGTATACGTACTCCCCTGAGATAACCGGGGGGGTGCTGAAACAGGTAACGATGGGGCGGACGGACGGATGGTACAAGGGTATGTCACTGGGGCCTGCGACTGATCAATTTCGGCGAGCAGCAGCTCGTACTCTCTGACAGCTTTAGCAAAGCTGGGGACATCAGCAAAGTCTGTTCTCCGTATCTGACGTCTGAACTCTGGATGCAGATTCCGGTAGAGCCAGTTCAGTTCTTGTTCCTGCGAGATTCTTCCATGCCGGCGGATGAGAGCTTGCATATCAGTCACATACACCGAGCTACATTCGTGTAGTTGATGTATCCTTCTACTGATAGCAACTTCCAAATCGAAACGGTAGTTCACAGGAAAGAAGAAGTCTTGGAAGCTGTTGTAGAACTCTTGCCAGTTCCTCCAATATTTCCGGTTATTTCTGAACCACAGGGCAGGCATTCCTTGTAATAACTCGGGCATAGCCGGCAGAAGGCGATCACGAGAGACGCCTTGAGAGACACAGATCTCTTCGAGCCTTTCCAGAAACGCGACGGGGTCTTCACTACCATCGAAGGATATCCTCCAGTCCCACACCTTCAAGGGTGTCACCACGGGCGTTGAAGAGGTTCCGGGCTGAGGCGGGACGGTTTGGCTTCCCAACATAATGCCACTGGGTGTGCTCGTTACTGTCGGGATACTGGTATTCGTTACCGAGACGGTAGGTAACGTGACCGGTCCGGTGTTCACTACAGGTATCGTTGGAAGCACAAACGGCATGGTAGTGGTGGGTACGGGAGTAGCACGGCCCTCTCGAATAAACTTACAGAGGCGACGGCGTTTCTCATCCACAGTACCAGTAGTGCCTAGCTGAAACTTAGCTAGTTCGATGTCTAGTTCTTCCTTCCGCAGAAGGTATATCCACCCGACTCGTGTGTCGGCAGGTAAACCTCCTGTCGCAGCAGTCGGAGTCACAGCGGATCCTGTACAGGAGACTGGTACCTCCTCGGACTTTTTCGAGTCCTTGGCCATCATCATTCAGCTCTCTGAGAGTGAATTGACTACCCTGTATATGACCAGCAACTTCTTTGCTCGGATAAACGGGTCGTTGCTTGCGAACGATGTGTGTTATCGTCCAACGGTTGTCAGAAATCGCTTCTACACCCTCGAAACCCTACTATTCGAGGTGTCGCACGGCTTTTCGACAAATTTTCAAAATACGTCAAAGGGACAGATTCTTTCAAAAATCGGTTTTTCTTCAAATTTTGGTTCTCAGTGTTCTCGCTTGACCATAACATCAGGTCCCTGCTCGGGCGCCAATTTGTAACGTCCATTGGGTGCAGCCTGGCGGCGGACGTTACTATGACGCTCTCGGTTGTTGTCTCCGACAATTCCCGAACACCAGGAACTTGTCAGAACCCAACAAATCCTCGGGCGCCAGCTGTTTTAAAGTGATATGCTCCACTCTCCCAGTCTAGAGCACGGTGGGAGGCCCAGGGCAGCTACAGATGGAGATACGGTATTCCAGGGGTCAGTTCTTATGACACTCTATCGATTCCTCAAGAGATTGCAGGCTTTAATTGCAATCGCTTGTTTATCAGGAATACGCTCTACAATGTACGGCGGACAGAATACTCCGTACGGCGGAAAGCACACAACCGTAACCAAGTATTGACAACCTATCTATGCTATTTGGCGGTTTTGCGAAAATGGACGGACGGGTGCATATAATACGTGTAATAGGGCTTCGGCGGCGGCGGCTGCGGTGAATAGAACCAAGGCTGAGGGCAACGGGTGTTCGGCTTCTACGGTCTCAATGAAATCGGCGAAACTTCCACGCTCTACTGTACTTTTGGGAACCGTAGCAAGTATTTTTCTTCTTAAATGTAATACGGCTAATCCCGAATGATCTGTTGTACAGGCCTCAGGGATTAGAAGTCGCGGTACAGAGCTTGACCCAGAGAAATCAAATTAAAACTTGCTACGGCGGTTTCCACGTATACCGGTGCCGAACGGAACCCTGAGGAATCCCTAATTTGATTCAAAACTTCGCGGACAACCTGCGTTCGACAGCCGAAAGGGTACGAGGGTATGCATAGCATGGTGATGGCGCTGGATTTGTCGAACGCTTTCAACACGGCATGGGGACCTGCGATAGGATGGAATATGAGAAAGATGGGGCTACCGGAAAACATTGGCAAGGTGTGCATGGAATTTGTAGGCGAAAGAAGAGTTAAGAGTGGAGGCGTGGAAGCGATCGTGGACAGGGGGTGCCCGCAGGGATCCAGCCTGGGACCCACGCTATGGCTTATTGTCATGGAAGCGTGGTTCGAGAGGATGAGGGCAGTAAACGAAAAGGAATATGACAGGATAAATGAAGGGGTGCCAGCAGCGCACAGAGTAAGTGGTGGGACGAAGGTGTGGGCCCAGGCCTACGCCGACGACCAACTGATAGTGGTGATTGGCCCGTCGGTAAAGAAAATAGAAAGGATGTGGAAGGAGGTGTGGAAAGAATGTCAGGAATGGGAGGATGAAATGTGGCTGAGGTATAACGAAAACAAGACCGAATGCATGTTTGTCCCGGCCAGGAAACTGGGCAAGGAACCGGTGGTTAGGGTGAGAGAGCAACGGATTGAGTGCGGCGGTAACATCACATACTTGGGCATGATAGTAGACAAGGGCCTACTGTACATTGATCATCTTAAGGAGGTAAGAAGGAGAACGGCTATAGTTGTAGGAAAACTAAGAAGATGGACGGGCCGTGACGTAAGGCTAAGGAGAGGATGTGTCAGACTGATTTTCGAAAGAGTGGTTAAGCCGGCGATGATGTATGGCGTCCAAGTGTGGGGAGCAAGAGCGAAGGACTCTAGGGTGATCAGACAATTGGGGCGATACAGAGACCGTTTACGCTATCGGCCAGCGGGGCATATAGAACGGCGCCGTCAGCCGCGTTATGCGTGCTGACTGGGATGGCGCCTCTATACATAGAGGCAGCAACGAGGTATGAAGAATGGAAGGCGCACGGAAAAGAAAAAGTAAGAGGACGGATAAACGGGTGCGACAGAATATACCCATGGATGATCGGAACAATTCTGGAGAACCGAGAAGAGCTAAAAGAGGTATTTGTGGACGCGGTTAAGAGAGAGGATGGACGAGTGGGTATAGGATGGGCGCATAAGGAGGGGAGCGAGTGGAGAATGGGTCGGGAAAGAATCAGTGAGCTGGGAAGCGTACAGGAAGCCGAAATGGTGGCTATAGGTAAAGGGGTACTGATGGGTGGAGAGATGGACATAAGAATAATAAGTGACTCGCCTGGAGCAGTGGAGACCATTAGGAATGCGAGGACGAAGAGCAAAAGGGCAGCTCGTATTAGGAGAATGCTTGAAAACAGAAGGGTAGCGGGATTGGTGACGGAAATTGAGTGGAGGAAAGGGCATGTTAGGGAGAATGAGGGTAACAGAAGAGCAGATGAAGAGAGTAGAAGAGGTGCGGAACTGCAAGAGATCACATGGCAAATAGACTTGGGACATAGCAGAATGGAGGAGAGGGAAAGGATAAGGAGAATGGTGATGGAAAAATGGCAGGGTGAATGGGACAGCGGCATGACCGGCAGAAGCGTACATGGTATGTGCAACAGGGTAGGGATGGGGTGTATACCATTAGCAAGGAAGGCAGTGCAACTTGTCACAGGGCATGGGAACTTTCGGGGTTACCTGGCAAGGTTCGGAATTGCACAAGAGACCCCATGCCAGTGTGGAACTGGCGGGACTGACACGGCGGAGCACATCAGGAACGATTGCATGCGGAGAGAAAGGGTAGAATGGAGAAGGAGGATCGAGGAAGAGGAGGATAGACTTGGAGCGTTACAGCTAAGGGATACGAATGGTGTGAAGGATGAATGGGTAAGGATATTGAATGAATGGGAGGGGGCTGTGGTCGAGGATGAAGAAGTATGAGAACCAACATAGTGTCAATGCGACGGTAATAGTGGCCTGGCTTCGGGATAAACGAGCGACGAAAGTAAATCGGGAGAGCAGGCGCTCGGATAGAATAAGACTGCCGACCAGGGAGGGCGCTGTTTGAATATGGAGGATGAGCGGAATAAAGAAGGAAGGATCTTCCCCGCTGATTGCCCGCCCGGTATTCGGTGGGTCACGACCCAACGGTGGTGGGGGGGTGTGGCGGGGTGGAGGAGCGAGGGATATCGTGACGTGGACGTTGGAATGGGATGTAGGTGCAGCTTTATGGCCTAACGGCTTGGCAAGTGCAGCACACCTGGGGTGGTTTTAGTCAGTAAGAGTCTGACACTACTGATACGCGATGGAGTCCATGAGGATTTCCACCCACTGAAAAAAAAAAAAAAAAAGCCCAAAGGGTGTCCTGACTGTGGAACGCAGTTATGAGCTCCCTGGTGAGCACGGAGTCGACAACCGAAAGGGTGTCCTAGTTATCGAGTCCGTACGTTTCCGGCTCGGTTGATAAAACGGAAATGGGGTTCCTTACGGGTTTGAAGAAGCACAGAGAGGAGAACTTCTACCACCTTTGAACGGAATAATACTCGTGCCAACAAGAAAACTACTGCACACCGTTCGACAACCGAAAAAGGTGTCCTAGTCGTCGAACAGGATAATTTTATTTAACACGCGGAAGTCTGGTAGAAGTTCCCCGGACGGGAGCACGAGTTTCGATTCAGAAGTTCGAATGAACGTTAAATAGTTTGTATACTTGGTAGTATTCTATTACAAAAAAAAAATAAAAATAACGGTTTCGAAGAAATAGACCTAATTACAGATAAGATTACGGAAAATGTCTTACTTTACTTCGGCTGGTGAAACACTAGGCACACACTCGGTCTATGGAATCAAAATTGCTAGCTCAGTCTTTTTGGCTGATAGCTGAATTATTCAAATAAACGGTTGAATTGAACACTGCCAGATCTATACCGGCTAATGGCTGGAGCACCAAAGAGAAAAAAAACAAAAACCCTCCGGCCAGTCGGTGAGGCCTATATTTATATGGTTCGTTTCACCTTCGTAGACGGTCGTAGCAAAATGCCTGAAAAACAAAAAAAAATTCGTCCTGACTTCTTAACCATCCAAAGAACGGGGCTGCAAGAAATCGGAGCTGGAAACCTATTTAAAAGTTAAAATTTTTAACACACCACAAAAAGTGCAAAAACGGAGTTTCTTGGCGTGATACGGCAGCAGAGTTTACTGGAATGAATAAACATGAACACAGGAGGCAGATCCATATACGAGGGTTTCGAATCGACGAATAAGTGGAAAATGCCGGCGTTCGGTCCATATACGGGGGGTTTGAAAAGATCTTCGGAGTCCAAAATAACGCTTCGTCACATCCCCCTCTTCCTTCCGGTAAAAAAAAAATATCAACTTCGTTGCAGTTTTTTTTTTTTCATCTTCTCCTGGTTCTCTGGAAACGCTCTGAAGCTGCGACCATCACCGTCTGGTGGGTGTGTGGTTACGTGAAGTCTTCGGCGGAAGCTCTCTAGGTTCTGGATGGCGGGCGGATGACGTTTCGGACCTAAAAGTGGTGGTTGCGGCATGTACAGAAGCGGCACTGGATGCCTCGGTTAGCGACCCGTCGGGTGATCGTCCGGGTATTGACGGACGTCCTCCTAGGCGGGATACTGGTTGGGCTTCCCTCCGGGGAACAAGTACACTCTCGGGACATAACGCCATATCGGCCGCAACGGGAACAGAACAGGCGGCGCGGCTGGTTGCACGTTCCTCGGGTGTGGCCGGGGTATCCACATCGCCAGCACAAATCGCGCTCAACGGGTAAATAGATGGCGGCGGAGTCCTGGGTGGCATCCTCGGGGTAGTACCGGGTCGGGGCCATTCGGGCGACGCTAGTCGGATGCAGAGGAACCGGAACGGAGGTGGTCGACCTTGGTACTTCTAGGGTGGCATCATATGCGTCCTGCGAAGCTCGAAGTACGGGGTCCATCTTGACCACAGTATACGGGGCGGCGGTCCTGTAAGGGAGGTCGGAGCGTGACGAGTCTGGTGGGTGTGTGGTTACGTGAAGTCTTCGGCGGAAGCTCTCTAGGTTCTGGATGGCGGGCGGATGACATTTCGGACCTAAAAGTGGTGGTTGCGGCATGTACACAAGCGGCACTGGATGCCTCGGTTAGCGACCCGTCGGGTGATCGTCCGGGTATTGACGGACGTCCTCCACAGTCAGGACACCCTTTCGGCTGTCGAACGCAGGTTGTCCGCGAAGTTTTGAATCAAATTAGGGATTCCTCAGGGTTCCGTTCGGCACCGGTATACGTGGAAACCGCCGTAGCAAGTTTCAATTTGATTTCTCTGGGTCAAGCTCTGTACCGCGACTTCTAATCCCTGAGGCCTGTACAACAGATCATTCGGGATTAGCCGTATTACATTTAAGAAGAAAAATACTTGCTACGGTTCCCAAAAGTACAGTAGAGCGTGGAAGTTTCGCCGCTTTCATTGAGACCGTAGATGCCGAACACCCGTTGCCCTCAGCCTTGGTTCTATTCACCGCAGCCGCCGCCGCCGAAGCCCTATTACAGGTATTATATGCACCCGTCCGTCCATTTTCGCAAAACCACCAAATAGCATAGATAGGTTGTCAATACTTGGTTACGGTTGTGTGCTTTCCGCCGTACGGAGTATTCTTTCCGCCGTACATTGTAGAGCGTATTCCTGATATACAAGCGATTGCAATTAAAGCCTGCAATCTCTTGAGGAATCGATAGAGTGTCATAAGAACTGACCCCTGGAATACCGTATCTCCATCTGTAGCTGCCCTGGGCCTCCCACCGTGCTCTAGACTGGGAGAGTGGAGCATATCACTTTAAAACAGCTGGCGCCCGAGGATTTGTTGGGTTCTGACAAGTTCCTGGTGTTCGGGAATTGTCGGAGACAACAACCGAGAGCGTCATAGTAACGTCCGCCGCCCGGCTGCACCCAATGCACGTTACAAATTGGCTCTGGTTCACTAAAACTACTTGTGTCAGAAGTGTTTGACTACAGATGGAGTGCTGATTGATATATTACTATCAAATTTGTCATCATTACTTAAGTTGCATGTTACACTTGAACGACATGGTTGTATAAATGGCTTCAGTTCCGAAATTTTGAATGGAGAAGTAGATACAGATGTTCTGGAAATCTTCATTGGTACATAATTTGGTTTTATTCTGAGTAGTTTCACTTCGATGTTTGGCTGTAATGTGTATCTGGGCTGCTTTATCAATTTCTGTTATATTTTTTTGTTGTTTCTGGGGTAGATCTAAGCAATTAATTGAATTATTTGCTCTTTGGTTATTATTAAATGCTCATTATGATTTAGTTCTCACATATAAAGGTTATACACAAGCCAAGCTCGATTAATATAGAAAGATTGGATAGGATAGACCTAATATATAGACATGAAGAACAGATAGAGTGACTCTATCCATCTCCAGTTTTTAAACCACATATACAGTTCAATAGATACCAAATATGAAGAAAATTTTTCAGGGGCTTAACAATCATAGAGTGACAGACAGTTATACTACTTTATTTTACAGTAATACTACTTTTATTGACGTCATTGATTGCCAACCTTGATCTTGACTCTGAACTTCAATATTTGAATTTACACCTTATTGTAATGCAGCTGCTCTTACCTCATCTTCACATCGACTTATCAATGCGAGTCTTTGTCTTTTCGCAGAGGCTGGTCGACAGACATTAGCAAAAGAAGAAGTACTGGCTCTTGTTGGTTGGCAGGCAAACTTTGTTGGCAAACAACCAGGTCTCATCCTTATTTGAGATACAACACCCATCATAGTATATTCTAGATAATTTTCCATGTCATTTGGAAGCTGAAATTGATTTATTACTTAGAAGTAGCCCAGTAAATAGACGAACAACAAATAAATATTTTTAAGATATTTTTACCGCATAACCAAAAATAAAACTACTTTTGTAATGTAAAACGATTCTATGTTTGTAGTACATGAGAACCTAAATGATAATAATAATAATACTCCCTCAAACACTCGTTGAGTGTACCTAAAGGCATAACCTGTGCGGGTAGAGAACGGCTATTATTATTATTTGCCGTGGCGCTCCGGGGCAACTTACTGATTCTTGGTGGCGTATTCACTTTTCAGCTGTAGGAAATCCCAGAAAACCTACAGCACCACCTTGGGTGGTCGGTGTGCACTCCAAGCTAGCACCAATCGGAGTGATCTTCTCAAAAATGACTGATACTTGTTGTTAATGATGCCGGATCTCGTCTAGCAATTTTTAAACACGTTCTCCATTTTGTGCACTTTTTAGAACATATATAAATAACTTTTGTGGTTTACTGATTTACGTGCTTTTGCACATCGGCTCTGCACAGCATTTGTATTTGTCGTGTCAAGCTAAACTTCATTTAACGACGAAAACACTGTTTTCCAATTGAACTTCAATTATAAGTTGCTGCATTTTCACGTTTTTTTACCAATTTTTTTTTTCGTTTTTCATTCGTTCGTTCGTTTTTTTTTTGTTTGTGTTTCATTTGCTTATTATGTAGAGAATATTAGGATTTTAATATATAAATATTTTTACAGCAATATTTTGACTTTATTTCTTTTATTCTTCTGTTAGGAAGTCTGCCAACCTTGTCTTCCGTGCGTTTCAGTCGGTTCAGACACCTGCTGAACTCAAAAATATCCATTGCACTAGCAAAAAGAATCTCGTTGGATTCCAAATACGCCAGAATTTTTTCTCCGAGCTGTACCCCCTCTTCACGAGTCATTCCGTTGACCTCTTCTAGAAGTTCTGTCTTCACGCTGTTTCTGTTGAATCAGCCAACAAAAGTTTTCCCTTCTGGATCCTACGGCTGTCTAATCTTTTGCTGGACTTATTTTCGGCGGGTGGCTATGAAGGGGACGAGATATTCTGCTAAGCATTCTTTGTCAGCTGCTGGGTAGTTTTGGGGTCCTGGTACGCGGATATCTGCTTGGGCTGCTTAGTATAGGCGTTCTCGTGCTAGTTCCATTGACAGCAGTACTAACGCTTCTCGTAGGGGAGTTAAAACCATTACGCGAAGTATGAGCAGCTAGCTGCGCTTGAGCCTGGCTCAAATTCGAGTATGTAAGCCAATTCGAAATGAAGTCGTGCACAGATTGGGTCTCCCTGGATGAAAACCTGCCACTTTCCCGATCCGAGGTGGCCAAAAACTTGCCTGAGCTGCTGCTGTTAGTAGTACGGTGTAATTAGACCTAAACCTCAACATCCAAAGTAAAAGTTTTCCTCCAACACCAAATTGCTCTACATAGTCCCCTTATTCTATGGTAAAAAGTTACACCATTTTGAGCGTCGGGTTTGGGGGGTGAGGGGGGGGGGAATTTGAAAAATCACTAGTTTTTTTAGTTTTTCGTAAATATTTCAAAAACTAATCGGTTTATCCTAAACATTGTTATATACAAAAATGTTCTACGTTAAATTTTAAATAAGAATGGTCCTTTTCATAATCACTCTAAATTGTACGGTTCAAGAGTTACAGACGGTGTAAATGTTAACTTTTTCGTAATTTTGATAATTTTTTAAAAAAATAAGCTTCGTAAAAGAATGTTGCTTTTTCAGTGGCCGGTGGTATGTTAGTGATAAGCCCTTGAAGGAACGACAACCTCACCACCTTATCAAGGGGCACTCTTTTTTAAGGGAAAAGAGGCTTCCACAGGCCTAGGCCATATAAACCTGTGGTACGGAGAAACCCACCCTGAACTTTCTACGAACATTGCAACATAAATTCACTTCTTAAGCATAAATATCTTTCAAATTTGGAATGTTCAATGTCTTTATTAACTTCACTCATCCTCCAGCACATTATCCTCCTCCTCTAGCTCGTCGTCTAAGATGTTATTATTGTCCATGTTATCACATGCTTGGCCTGAGCAATTGCTGCATATGCTAGTGCAGTTTAGACCACTCCTTCTGCATTCACAATTACGAACGCAATCATCTTTGCAAGTACACATTATAAGGGACAGTAATTCCTGGGGGGCTGCAGGACGTGCTGTTGTAATTGGTGTCAGGTGGTCGCCAATCTTCTTCCAACCCCACTCGAGTGGATCCTTATCTTCATTCAGCCACTGTTGTACCTGGTGGTAGGTCCTAAATGAATGCTGTCTGGACGCTCCTGAAGTGGGGGGTAGTGTATCCAACTTCAGTAATGCATGAATAGGCTGCTTTGCAATCGTTTTCAAGTAGGACTGGTAGCGGAGACAATCTAGATCTTCACTGTTCTTGGCTCCAAACATTGCAAGTAGGAAGTAATTTCCTGCATCAGCCACTGCACTGGGGTCGGCTTTGGGGTTGTTGAAGACCAGAAGTTTTCCACGAAGAACGGTGTTGGCTTGAACTTTCCTATAAGGTGCAATTTTTCCCTTCTTATAGACAGCAGACACAGTGTCACATCCTGTGAAGGCGTATGTAACCAGAAGTACATCTTTCATATCCCCAATGCCTTGCTGAATGTCAGAAATAATGTACACTTTTTCCTGGTGATTTCCTTTTTTAGGTACGACCATTTTCAGTTTATTCCCTGAAGGTGCGTGGACAGTCAACAGTACTAATAAGTCCGTGTCATCACCAATAACACACGTTTGAACATCTTTCTTTGCTTCATCAATAGCTGTTAAGACTACTAATAGGTCAGCATCACCCGATGCTTGAAGAACTGTGCAACCACATTGTTGCAAGTGCGATGTAGGAGGTGGCCTCCGTCAATTATATAGGACACTGGGTCATCGATGTTTGATGATTCTTTTGAATCTGAAACCAAAACCGTCATCATTGATGATTTTTTCCCCTTCCTCATCAAGCCAGACTCGTCAAACAGTGATGGAGGATATGCACAGAGTTCAAACTGAAAAATTTCCTCTAATCTCTCATCACTCCTTACTGTACACACCATCCGATGTAAGAGAGTGTTAGGATTTACACATACCATGTCGTTGTTAATTTTCACCGACTTCGTTATAGAGGCTAGAGACTTGACAGCAAACTTTCTTTTCATGTGTATTTCTTGAAATGTTTTGTTTTCAATAGCTTTGATGGATATGGCTCCTATTTTAAATGCTTTATCGCAGTTTACAGTTTCATCACCTATAACCCCTGTTGACAAGGAAGAGAGTTCAGGTGATTTAGATAACGGATTATGTTCTTCAATCCAAGAAATGAAGGTTTGCAAGTCCTTACTGTTTCTTTTTTGCCTTGCATCTCGTGCTGCTCTGAAGAGAGGCTGCGAACACCTGCAAACTCTTCCATTGCTTCGCACACCCGAGAACAAGTCGGCATGGAATTGATCCAAGTGGCAATAGTTGTCGCTGTGATTCCTCTACCTCCAGTCAATCCACCAATGCTTTTTAAGGACCTCATCAAAAACTGTTCTATGGTCATATCGCTCCATACTCCAGACCAAAACTTTTCACTTCGTCGGATGGTGAAATAACCACAATTAACAAATAAATCGTTTTCTTGGTGCAATGTGTTGAGAAGTTCCAGCGAGTCTTGTAGGTAAACGTGTGCAGATTTAGCGTAGTTAAAGTGACCAGATGCATGGAAAATGGGAAGCATTTGATGGACACAATGAAGGTGAAGGAGAAAGTCCCCACTCCTCTCTGCTCTTATAAACATTCGAACGATTTCAACCATTTCTATGAACTGAATCCACAGTTTTTGTGTTCGTCCAGATTCATTTGAACGCCTAAGCTGGTTTTCTAAAATGTCTACAAAGCTCTTTACCACGGTTGACTGTGCAATCTCTTCAGGAGAGGCATTTCCAAGCTTGAAATTGGAATAGACATTATGAAGCTCATCTTTATTCACACTAATGAGAGTTTCATTATTTTTCAAAAATACAGTCATCAGTGCTTCTTCGACTAGGCAGAGAGCACGAATGACCCGAGAGTAAGCTTTCCCGTTCATCATTTGTTGAACACTGTTTTTAGCATACACAGTACTATACAGCTCCTCCAAACCACTACCTGCCATGATGAATCCAATCGCTGACAAAAAGGACATCAACAAATGAAATCCTCCTAGTCTAATGAAGAGTGACTTCAACAGGCTGTCATGAGATGCTGCGGCTACTATTTCACGAGCTTTAGCATACAATGGCTGATCAAAAGTCACCATTGTTATCGTATGACCATTGCTAGCCCCTTGTTTGGCAGCTTGAAGAAGAGCTGTATAAATTGTTGATGGATTTGAAGGAACTAAGTTGATAAATGAAAGAGGGACTACAGCCGAAGTTTGGAACTGTTCCTTCGCATAAAGCTTTTCCATGCAGCCACTCCAACCAGGTTTACATTCTTCTGGACCTTCTAACCAGGTGCCACTCAACCAAAACATATTAAGTGTTCGTCCATTTTTGTAAGAAAGTGATGGTTTGTCTTCTAGGGAAGCAAGGTTTGTAGCGACTATTTTAGAATATCCAGATGTAGCCGGGGCTTTGTAAGTTTGCAAGTCAAACAGGCCTTTGTTTTCAACAGCTTGAGCAGCAACATTATTTCGAGGTACATTTTCCTCAACCTGAAGAGCTGTTTTAGGTGTAATGCAAGCAATTCCACCCATGACGTGGAAAGTGTTATGACCATCTAGTGTGTGAACATTGTAGTCTGCATTATCGAACACGAATTGCACATAACCGTTCTCTATTCTTGTGTTCTCTTGGCAAGTGACGGATCTCTCATATCTCAACACTTCCTGGTAAGGTACACAAACACCCATATTGCACAGGGTGTCAATCAAGACCTTCGTACCAAATTTTCTGTGTAACAAAACACCCGTTCCAAGTTGGGCTGGGGATAAAAACGATCTTGGACGAGCAGCGCGTATTATACTGTGACATATTGCTGTTTTTTTCCTTTCCATAATTTGTTTTGCCCTCTGGATTTTCTCGGATGTTTGTCTTGTACAAGTAGGCTGAATGATTTCAGTTATCAAGACATTGAGCAACTCAGGTACCAGTTCAGATCCCCCTTTACGAATATCTTCAATTGTTGGAAACTGGGAATAGTCGTAACTTTTGGACTTTATCTCACGTCGAATAATTGCTGCTGCAGTTTTGATCAATCTCAGTTCCTCTGCTTCATTATCACAGTTCCGATTTTTGTACCAGTTGTCTGATAAAATATTAGTTGATGCTCCAGAAAAACAAATCACACTTCTTTTTCCTGGTAAAACTGCAAAAATTAAACTATTACCATAACGCTGGATAAGTTTTCTTTTGAAATGTGTGAGAGTATATGGCTCAACTTCAGGGCTCAGACGAAGGAATATATTTTGTAGTTCTTCAAAGTCGTATTGACATTCATTGTTTTCCTCCAAATAATCACATAGCTTTTCAAAAGCGTCTTCTCTTTTGGCATCAGCACTAGACCCACCTTTACTGGTTGCTACTCCTTTTTCGGGCCGTTACGATCCTGGCTTTTGAAATGTCTGATAACAATGCCAGTGGTACCTCCCATCAGAACTTACGAGATCTATGACCTGAGAGAGCCTCACACTTACCTCATCTCCCCACTTGTCATGCCTGTTATTTGCTTCCGTTCTGATGCTTTCAATCAGTTCAAGTTTCTGCACTAAACTCCACTTTTCTTGAGCAGGATTCCTGCATTTAGATACATCTACACACTTGCGACCACAAAGAAAACATAAGGCTTTAAAATCAAATGATTCACGTGGTATCTTTGCTGGAGGTTCTTTTTCCATTTCAGGTGGTTTTGGACGTAATATATAGGTCGACACTTACTATGTACTTGAAGCGAATCATTCTGCAGGAACTTGGCTTTGACGCCATCTTCTCGTATTTCACTGCACTGAATTATTTTGTCCACCGCCTTTCTAGTCAGAGTAATAAGTTCACCACCCTTGTCCTTACAAGGTTTTAACACACACTCCGCCATAACTAACACACTATCTCAAGTGATTTTCACATAATTCGCACGTTACTATAAACACCAACTATAAAAAATCCATAGCAAAACTGCACTAGAAGTACCACGCACAAACGTACTCAACTTGTCTCCTAAGACGACTGAAGAAGAATATCGATCGATCTGTGACAGTGCGTGAGGGAGGGGTGAAATGGAGGGGGCAGACAACAGGTGCAGAAGACAGAACCGCCATTGGTTGCGGCCCGCGGTCCAAGGTCACTATGATGGCGGCCACGCCTGCTTGTACTACCACGGTTCTCCTAACAATTATTTTTACTTTTTCAACCTTCTATGGTGCCTCTTAGCCTCTTTTTGACTATAATACTGTGGTATATTATTACTCTTTAATTAAATCATTTACTTATTTCTATATAGCTTTATTTGGAAAAAAAAACTTAAAAATTATATCATTTTTATTTTTACACCGTCTGCAACTCATGAACCGTAAATTTTACAGGGAATATGCATAGGACATTTTTAGTTTAAAATTTCATGTAGAATATTTTTGTATATAACACTCTTTTTGCTAAATAGCTTAGTTTTCAACCAATTTCCAAACAACTAAAAAAACTACTAAATTTCCTACTTTTTCTCCCCCTCCCCCCCAAACCCGACGCTCAAAATGGTGTAACTTTTTACCAAACAATAAGAGGGTTATATAGAACAATTTGGAGTTGGAATAAAACTTTTACTTTGGATGTCAAGGATAGGCCTTTTTTTAGGTTAATAACACCGTACTATAGCTGAGGCGGTCCTCAGTGAGAGCTGCTGCTGGTGCTGCTTCAGAATGGCATCCCACTGGACCTGATAGGCGAGCAAAGCTTGCGCTGCTGTCCTCGACGACTCCGCCCTAGCCGTCATGTCTAGCGGTTGATTCGGAGAGTTGGGTCCGCTCTTGCAGTAATCCAAAGCCTCGTCCGCAGAGCTAGCCCGATTCCCGGTTGTGAGGCTGAAGGGGAAAGGCTGCCGCTGTCCTTCCAATTTGAATTTCTTCGCCTGAGGTTGCTCCAAGACTCATCAGTCTCGGGGCTGGATTGCCTAGGTACGAGGTACTATATTTTCTCGAGGTTCTTGCACCACCCACGGAGGATGGACTCGCCTGCTTGTACCCTGCGGAAAGCTTCCAGCTTGCTTTGGATGGAAAAGGTTCGCATCGGGCGCTTGGTGGTTTTTTTCGCAGATGAATCCATGTCCAACCAAAATAGTTCCACTGCGGAAAGCTCACAGACCGATCAAAATGCAGATAACCAAACTGTCTGAAGCACGCTTCGTATTAGCGCATTATGTTCCAAGGTCACTGTCGCGATCACCTTCACTCTAGCAACTATGGGGGTCACTCGAAACCACCCCCTCCACTTCCACTTTAATCTCTAACCCCTTCCACTACCGACCAATAAGAGCACTTATCATCTGTTATATGCCACTACCTACCAATCAGAGCACTTGTCATCTGTCATCCGTCAACTAACAGCGCTACAATCGTCCCAACATGGCTGCAACTTCGTCACCCGGAAACATGGTCACCACGTCACTTGTCAACACCAACCTTGGTCCGTGAGATTACACATTACGTTTGATGGATATTGAACAGAAAATATTTGCTGTGGACTCGAACTGGCGATCTCCTGCTTTCCAATCGGCAATCGTATCAATTCGGCTATGAACCATGTAAGTAAACGTTTGTGGTGCATTGATATCAACAACTAATCAGTGCATTTTAGTCGGATGTTAACCGTCTTAATGTTTGGTTGTTAGGATATATTAGAAAAGTAAAAAAATAGATCAGTGCTTTTAATTCCTCTATGTCTCAAGTTAACTCCTTGGCTCCAAACATGAGCCAGCATGTCTAAAAACGTGGTGACTAGAATTATAGTCAAGTGTATTTTCACTACACTATGTTAAATATGTAATGTACTTCCAAGCATATAGTAATATGCCAATAATGACGATGACTTGTATTTTATAAATACTGGAATAATATTTTCGAAAATAACTATGATATAGGCGTCAGTTTACAATCCATATTTTTTTGTATATCCCTCCATATTTACCTTTTGACTTTGAGGATAAGAGTTGGTTTTCATTGATATAGTTTACCGTGTGATATCGCAGATTAAACTAGGGATGGTAGTAATCGACGCAGGCATGGGTCTTATACTTCTTCCATTATTTCCATATAGCGACATAACCAATACTCAAATATTCATTATCAACAACAAATAGACTCAGTTCAAAGGTTAGTATGGGTAACTTGACTTGAGGCGGATATGAAATGAGATAAGATACATTTGGATTCAGTTTAGTTAGTAATTGCGTACAAACTGGACTCAAAAGTACCTCACACGGTATAACACAAAATTTTGTTATACCATCTCCCAATTTTGATCGCTGCTGACACATCAAGCAAATCCAAGACTATTCCTCTCATCAAACTGGAGATCAGTGTGGCAGCCGCCGATCTTTAGTAGAATATGAAACCTTGCAAAACGAGTCATCAATTTCCGTGTTCTAGAAAGAAATACTCCGTCTTCTAGTTATCTGTGTACTACCAAATTCATCCAGATATTTTTCAGGGTCCGCTAAAATTGGACCCAGTTCCAGGCTGGTCACCAACGAAGGATTAATATTGTCCAATATGGCATTTGCACATTGGAATAGGTCTTGTATACAGCTTTTATCCAATGTAGTAATTTTAGGTATGATTGACATCAACAAGCTTGTCATTATCGCCAGGTCATCGGAACTACAAAAAAATTTATATTTCACAGCGGTGTTCATAAAAGCTATTCTATAAAACGGTTTTCCTTAGTCTCACTTTCTTTTAAACTAACTGAAACTCAGCAATTTAAAATTAAACATTAACTTACCTTGCTCCATTCTGGCTGGAAATCATTTCGAATGGATACCGGAAAGTTCTGATACTGAGGCTATTCAAGTTGTTGTTCTTTGATAGTCTTTCCAATGAACTGATGAGCTCATTCCATAACCATCTGGCTTTCTCAAGTTCACTTTCTTGGATTAAAAACGTGACTGTATTGAACCTCCTAGAATTGAGTTACGACAAAAATTTTAGTCACCCGGAATTGCGTATGATTGAGTATTAAATGAGTGTGATGATTTTTTTTCAATTAATCAAAATCTTGTGCTTAAGTGAAATTGAATTGAGAAAACTGATTGTACAGGTCAAGACTGAAACTCTTGTGTATCGAAGTAGTCAACAAGTTGAAGTTGAAAACATCTCCCGAAATGATGGTATTTAATTTCGAGCTCCCCCAACTCTGGTTCAGAGTTCTCTGATAACAAGAAAAAATTCAGTTTAGTTCCTTGCTACTTACCTGGATGAATTCACTATAGTTGATGTTGGCGCTGGAGGGAGGCAGGGTGATGGAGGAATTTCACATCTGTAACGTAACCGGGGTTACTTTGATTGCTCGACTGCTCAGCAGAGAACGGCGTAGATTCTTTGGGCTATATTGCCAGTTTCGGATTTTTTATGTGGCAGGCAAGTGTTTTAAATTTTGAACTTCAAGAATTTGACTGGCTTGGACGCCAGCAATTTTTAATTTAACAGGAATAAAAAGTACAAAATACCTAATGACAGATATTTGAAAAAAGATAAATTGACTTCCTTCTGTAACCAGACCAACAATAAAACAATATTTCAAAACAAATATATATTAATAAATTCAACAAAATGTAGTGTCGAAGTAACACGTTGATATTCAAACAATATTATGAGGTTAGACCAAATATTTATAACAAATCTTTGAAAAATTACTGAATTTGTTTTCGAGGACACAGGTTACCTTAGTTCATAAATGCGTAGATTCACAGGCTAGTGATAACTGGAACGTTGTAATTGTTGTTCTGCTAACAGAATACGAACGAGATGACACTTCAAGCAACAATTTCAGGCAATCTTCTGGTATAGATTACGCATCCAGGTTGTACTAATTTCCTTGTGTTCCCTCGTAGATAGGGGTCAAATTCATGAAAAGGTTTGATAGATGTTAGTTTATCACAGATTTGAAAGTCAACAGTATACGATACCCTCCTCACTGAATATGTGATATAATATTGCACTTTAATGAAATGAGATGTATGAGTACTTAGATCTAGGATAATCTTAACCCTTCATTTCATTTTGATGCAAATTTGCAACAAAGCGGTATTCTACTACAGGTTGAAAGAATTCATCGCTACGCATAGAGATGCAGATTGACAACATACCAATTTATAATTTTATACGGGTTTTCGTGCGTAGATGGCAGTACGGGCCAGTCAGTTATGGAGTGACATGAGTACAGTTTGTGAACATACAAGGTGGTGCCAAACATCTCATTGTTTGAATGTGATTTATTTCTTCAATAAAGTCTTTAGCTCGTTTCTATAATAAGAAAGGTTTGTACTAACATATTGTAACAAAATACAGCACTTTCTTTTCATAGATTTAGGGTATAATTCAGTGCGGAAAGTTCGTAGTGGCGGCAAAAAAGAAGGAATTGGCAAGGGTATTTGGGGTCAGAAAAATTATAGGGGTTGACAAATACGGGTTTAGACCAAAGGTAGCAATTATTTTATATATTCATATGTATATTATTGTTACAGATGTCCAATAATAGAAAACCGTTGACTGATCAAGAGTTGAATGATATTGCCGAAGCATGGACTATGAGTGATGATGAATTCATGGATTTTTTCTGATACAGACAGCATCGACGATCCTGAATATGTCCCAAGTTCTGACGAAAGTGGTAACGAATATGAAGAAAACGATGAAATTCAGGAACATGTGGATGCTGAAACAAGTGACGCCGAAGGAGAACCAGAATGTGAATTCGAAAGTGAGGAACCTTCAACTTCTAAACCCAAAAAAAAGAAGGAAAGGATGAAAATAATATGGAAAAAGAAACATCTCTCTATTAATCCAGATTCTTTGGCATTCAGAGGAAAATGTGACCTTCCCGAAGCCCTCGCAAATTTAGATACACCCTATAATTATTTCAGATACTTCTTCACTGATGAACTACTGAGTCTTGTAACACAAACTAATCTATTTAGCGTGGAAAAAAATCCAAATAAACCGTTGAACATTACAATGCAAGATTAGGAAAAAATTTTGGGAATCTGTTTATATATGTCAGTAAGCAAATTACCGCGCACACGTTGTTACTGGAGAGATGACATTGGAATTGCAAATGTAAGAAATATTACGACAATCAATGAATTTGAAACAATGAAAGCCAATTTGCATTTCAATGACAACCACACTATGCTAAACCGTGATCATCCAAATTTCGACAGCTTGCATAAATTACGCCCTCTGATAGACCATCTTCGTAAAAAGTTTGCATCTATTCCATTACAGTCAAAACTCTCAATAGATGAGCAAATTTGTGCTACTAAAGCACGCCATTCACTAAAGCAGTACAATCCAATGAAACCACATAAGTGGGGTTTCAAATTATATGTTTTATGTGGAACTGATGGTTGCACATATGAAATTTATCAGGGTTCAAATATATTTTCTAAACCAAGAGACGGTGAGCCAGATTTGGGAGCCAGCTCGAATTCCGTTGTAAGACTCGCTCGTATTATTCCGAGAAATAAAAACTATCATGTATATTGTGACAACTGCTATACGTCAATTCCATTATTTGTCTATATGGCTGCTGAAGGCATTCAAATGCTGGGAATAATAAGGAGAAACAGGATTCCTGATAACAAACTGACGAACGAAAAAATGTTGAAAAAAACCCCACATGGCACTTGTGAAGAATATGTGGCGACTGTTGATAATGTCGACTTGAGTTTAGTTTCTTGGAATGACAATAAAGTAGTTACGATGTTGTCAACTTGCTATGGACAGCTACCAGAAGGGAAAGTCAAAAGGTTTGACCATAAATCAAAGGAAAAAATTGCAATAAGTCGCCCAAAAGTAATAACCGAATGCAATCAACAAATGGGGGGGTTGATTTATTTGATAGTCACATTGGCAGATACAAGATATACCTGCGTTCGAAAAAATGGTATTTGCGGATGTTCTCTCATTTTATTGATCTGGTCGTTATCAATGCCTTTCTTCTTTACAGAAGGGCAACAAATGAACAACCCCAAACATCATCAAACAAGATTTTGAATTTATGGGAGTTTCGTCTTGCAGTGGCAGAATGCCTTTGTCTTATGGGAATAAGAAATACAAAAAAAGAGGACGGCCAAGTGCCTTACTTGAATCGGAATTGGCTGCTAAACGACATAAAGGGCCGGCTGCTCATATTCCACTAAAGAATGTACGACTTGATGAAAGTTCGCACTGGATAAAATATAACAGCAATCGTCGAAGATGTAAATTACCTCAGTGCAAAGGTTATACACACTATAAATGTGAAAAATGTGGTGTTCATTTGTGCCTTACCAAAGACAAAAATTGCTTCAAATCATTCCATGAGTAATATGCTTATCATGTTTAATGTCATGTTGTTGCAAATTTGCAACCACCTAACTTTTTGAAAATATCAATTAATTTGTTTTTCTACATTTTTTTCCTTATTTTTCCTGGAGTGGTAGCCTGTCATATGGTCATGAAAAAAAAATCACTGCAATAAAAATAAACATGAAATGAAGGGTAACAGCAGAATATTAATGGTGCACCATGAAAAACTTTACTTGAAATCATTAGAATACAAATAGAAAAAAGTTATAGAAATATTCAAAGTCCACAAGTTTTGAGGTTAGTTGTCCCGAAAATAAAAATTGACGTTTTGAGGTTAGCACTCCGATATGTATGTTAAACTTGAAAATGTTTAACTTGACGGTAAACGAAAATATAGGATTGCCAGCTTGACAAAATGGTGTCGCTTTCTGGTATGCAACATGCATCGACAAATAAATATTTTATCTGACACTTACAGGTTTCTTAGTAATTCTTTTCCACTTGATCACACCTCATGATTTGACCTAGGTGATTAATAACTGCTTATCATCACAACACTGGTTCCAACTAGAAGGCCATCATCGATGGTTGATCAACAGGTTATTAGATCATGAATTTCGTTGCAATTGGCACTTCCTTCTTGATTGGAGTTGATTGACAATCTAATTCCCAGTATTATTCACTTGAGCTTCATTCAAAAATATTTATGATGGCATCAATCCATGTGGATTTGAATTTATTACCGTCACCTGATGCACACCATCAAGCGAGTCATCAACACCTCCACCGCCAAACTAAGAAGAGACTCATCCCACCTCTCTAATTCTCGAACTGAATTTTCCGACATCATGTTAGTGACATCTATATGAACCTAAAGTTATTAACCCAGATGGGTGTCTACAAATGAAATTTACCCTTAGACAAGTTCAGCTATTTGCCATCAGCTGTCACTGGACGTCTTAGCTAGTGAGAGAATTCTGTTGTCTGCTCTTAGACAAGTTTACATGTTCGTTATTAGGTGTCGCTTCTAGTATGGTTTTGGAATTAAGTGAACAAAGTAAAAAATTTGAAAGTAACGATATTTTTGTTACACATCATTCTGAAATAGTAAGAGATTATGTAGACTCGTTTAATATCCCTCAAAGTCAAGATTTTAAGCGCTGCCAGGTTTTCTTCATACGTGTCCACAAGTTGACGCAAATTTTTGGCAGTAGCAGATCTGTCAGTCAATGTGGGAGCATTTTCTAACTCTTGATAATGAGCCGTTGCTTGAACCCGTTTATTTTCATATCTCCTTTTCAGAGCGTTATAGGCAATGGAATAATTTGCATCTCTTGAGCGATTACATTTGACTATAGTCAGTGGTGGTCCAATCAGAGAAGCTAACAAATAAGTAAATTTGTCTACATTTGTCAAGTCATCATTTTCGTGTACAAGAGAAATAAACATATCAAAAAATATATTTCAATTTTTTGGATTTCCGTCAAAATTAATGAAGTCAATTTTGGGTAACCAAACAAACATTGCTCGATTTTGCAATAAAAGGGACGTTTTCTGTATTATCGAAGAGTTGAAATTCCACTGCTTTGATTGCATAAAAGTTATCTTTGAAGCTTTCATGGTTAATAGTTTCACCAGCCAAATCATGAGCATCAACTGTAGAAACGATAGTCAGAGGAGCTGCATGTTGTTCATCAAAATCATGTTTTATTTGTTCAAGAGATGTGAGACGGGCTTTGAAATGAAGATGAAAATTTTTATTTTCCAATGCAGCATCGGCTATTATCCGCAAGTCTGATAATCGATCCACACAGTTTAGACATAAAGCTTGAATTTGTTTCATTTTGTTGACTCATAGCGCAGACATGAGAGAGCAGTCAAATAATCAATGAAAATAATAACTGAACGTACGTTCGAGACAACACTGTATATAGTCAATAGAAAACCAACCAAATCAAAATTTTATTGAATAACTAAATTTTATTATACCAGACTGTAAATTCGGAACAGAACGTGTTTAAATACCTATACCTACTAAAAATACTTTTATTTCTATGGATAATATTTTCACTGATAAATAAATCGAAAAAGTATTGTGGAGTCGCCGAGAGCTTCAGAGCAAATAATGTGCGAAAGTAAAAAAGGGTATTCTTATCAGTGTAGGTACCAAATTTAACTGCTATGTGGAACAAATTAATAAATCACTTTCTGTACCCAATAAATATAACTAAAATTTCAAACAATCACACTCGATCAGAACATCAGAAATTACAGCATATTCGGCTCGATAGGATCATGAACGAAACATATACGAAATTGTCTCGTATATAATAAAAGGGTTCGGTAATGCGTGCAGTTCCCGATATTACATCGAATCTGTGATCGCTGGAAACCACATATAAGATTGAATAATTTTGAGAAGACTGAGAGAGAGAGAGAGAGAGAGAGAGAGAGAGAGAGAGAGAGAGAGAGAGAGAGAGAGAGAGAGAGAGAGAGAGAGAGAGAGAGAGAGAGAGAGAGAGAGAGAGAGAGAGAGAGAGAGAGAGAGAGAGAGAAAGGCCGACTTACTTTCTTACCTTAATGATTGGAGATAACTGGAGCACTTTTGGAGACTGCAGTCTTGGAGGATGCAACCGACCGGTGCAACAGTGAGATGAAACCGCAGAGCACGATAATTTTGGGCACTTGTCTTGATGCGTTCCACTATCATTCCCGTTTTTTCTCTTCTCTTTTTTATCTCCTAGCGGAGATAGAAATCACAGAGAAGAATCGAGAAACGCATTGGCGTAGCTACGGGGTATTTAAGAGACCTTTAACTAATCTAAATTTAAATTAAACTTAATATATGAGGGGAAACTGTACATTAACTATAAATGAACATATATACAGGGTGACCCAGGGGTGTGTTCATGGTCCATAAGTTTTTTCTGAGCAAGCTATCGATTCGATTTTTTTTTAAACGATTTGTTCAACAAATTGTCGATATAACACTACACGCCTTGGTTTCATAGACTTTTCTGCAGTAGTTTTTGACTTATGTCAATGTATGTGTCAAAACAGCGTCGTGCATGGACCCACAGAAGAATTCATAACTTCAGAACCATTCAAGATAACTCAACCTTTTTTTTTTTAGACGATTCCTTGAGCTTTAGCGCATCTTTTGAAATTCAGTCGAACTTGAAGTCAATGTTCTGCCGCTTTCTACGATTTTTTTATGACAATTTTCAAATGGCAATATCTCTATTTTTCCAAATGCAACACCACGATATAGGGTTTGTTGGGTCTACCTTGTGAAGTATGCGAAATATGTTACAATAAGAAATGTGGATGAGGAATCTGGTCGGCCGCTTTCGTGAAATTTGACACATCCTTGAAATTATGAAAAGAATATGTTTTTAAAATTGTAATAGAAGCATGAGTACATTACCAAGAGAATAATTCTACTAATATTCACAAGAACAGAAAAAAATAATTAACAATAAATCATTCAAAACATTTAGGGAAAGGCTACTTATAAATACTCAAATAGGTCACAATCATGTTCAACACAAGTTGCTACTCTTCTTGTAAATGAGTCCCGAACTCTAGCAAGCAACGTTTTTTTCTAGGCATCATTATATATTTACCCATAACACAGATCGGTGATAGTTCCAAAAGGTTGACTGATAGGAAAACCAAGAGATATCACGAAAATTACATGGGCACAAAATTAATAATATATGGCACAAAATGGGCCAAAATTTGATGAAAAGAGAATATTGTTATATTTCCATATATGAGTCACAGTGTCAAGTTAGTTACCCACAGGAAAAACTCCTAATATCTCGAAAACTACATGAGCACAAAATTCGAAACATACGGCACAAATTGGCATCAGTTGAACGGAATGCTTCCGTGATACTATTTTTAATATCAT
The DNA here is from genome assembly GCA_958502065.1 of Chrysolina americana. NCBI lineage: Eukaryota > Metazoa > Arthropoda > Insecta > Coleoptera > Chrysomelidae > Chrysolina > Chrysolina americana. The sequence continues at coordinate 20,930,650 of OY293419.1, read as the reverse complement.
CTGCAGTTGTTGGACGATCTCTGAAAACACCAAACCACTATTTTCAACACCTCGACACGTGTTTCAGTCACCCTGTATATAGAGTGAGTTCGTAAAGTATGGAATGAGGGAGTATGAGGAAGATTTTCTGGCTAAATTTCCGAAGCTATTTTGCCCAAATTCCATCAAAGACAGTTTCACTTGAATTAACCTCGAATTTACACACGAATGTGTATAAACAAATTCAGTTTGGGTATGGTTCAAAAACCAACTACTTCTCTGGCTAATACATCGACAGATATTGAATTATATCTGTCAGACTTACGTGAAAAGATCCTTACTTTAAAGGAATCACTTTTCAAGAACTCTCTGAGACAAACAGCTGATTCAAACGGAGAACCAACTACAGACCGATTTTGGAATGTGTGTTCTTCATCAGTGCAGTCTAGGTTATCGTCAGGTCTTGCTGTCTGTCATCGTCGGCTGAGATGAATATTGCAATTGCTCACAGAATCCACCTCGTTGACAGATAAGAGAGCATTCCAGAAGGACATTTCGGATACGAAATGGTATCTGTAAAATACTTGTTTCAAGGAGCATATAATGTTTCAGTTTTCAGTGACTGTAAAACAGTCGATAACAATCCTTTCAGAAGTGACTTTAACTTCTTATAGTATCTATGGCATATGTCCGAAAAGAAACAACTACCCCTCTGGCTAATACCTCGACAGATATTGAAGTATGTCTGTCAGACAAATGTGCGAATATACTATACAAAGTATCCGAAATGATCTGGAGTGCTCTCTAATTTGTCGACGAGGTGGATCCTGTGAGTAATTTCAAATTTTATTCTTTTATTATCAATTAACAGTTTTTGATGCAATTCTGATCACAATTTGAATAAAAATTCTGAATATTTTTCGAATTTTATTCCCTCATAACTTTTTCATTGATGAACGCATTTCAACGATTATTCAACATATAGCTTCAAAAATGTCATAAATTTTGTAGTTTCTGAAAAATAGTCGATAATTTTTTTCCTTTCCTGACCCTGAAAAATAAAAATAGTGAACTTTTTGAGCAGTGTATGTTTTATACGAGTGTTTCCATTTACAATGGGTCACACTTTATATATAATAAACCTCAATGTATTGAATCTATCAATTATCAATCATTTTATTTATAGAAAAATATGCAATACTATAGTTTAGAGTCATCAGTTGTATCTCTGAGCCCCCATTTCCATATAAGTAAGTACTATCTACTTCAAACAACGGAAAAATGCTGCTTGTGTTATGCTACCTTTTTCAGTCATAAGTACTGAAGTCCCTGCTGGCATCGAATCACCCCATTATTTTATTTGACGCTTTCCTTCAAATTAAATTACGGGAGGTACTGCTGCTCCGATAGCGTTACCACAGACCACAACTCAAACATTTTGTGCGTGTTTATTCGTAACGACATGTACCATTCGTGATTCTTTTTCCTCTCTAAAAGGATTTGGAATATCATTCAACTTGGTATATCGGTAAACATATCGACGAAGTACGCTTGCAGTAAGCAGATAACCACTTGGGATAAGCGAATAATTCTTTGAATCACAATTTTCATTTAGAAAGCAGCACACACTCAGGCGGTTTGCTCAAGACTGATGACTTTAGCGGCTGGTGTATTTGGCGAATATACTGTTTATACGTATTGCGCCATCTACTTCATATTTTAGGTAGTTAACGAGTTATGAGGAATTGGCCTTATTGACTGCATATACCTTACTCCAAGAATTTGTGTAATCTTTGGGCATATAGGGTTTATTGCATATTCCTTATTTTGAAGAAATTTCAATGGCTGAACATTTTTAATAGCTTCTATGGAATTATCTCACACTGTATTTGATGTGATGAAAGATTCCTTTTTTTCATAGGAGAAGATTCTCTTAATCTACATTTTATGCTTCAGATGAGTTAGTTGTTGTTCTTCTGAAAATATAAAAATTTCATAACTATTTATAATTATTATAGTTTATATAATACAGGCATTAATACATCAAGGGTATCAGAGAAATGCACCCACAAATGTGACTTCCTAACTTTATGAATTGATACACTAGACATAAGTCATTTCCTTCAGGCATGTACCGTATATATCCAATAGTAACAGTTCTGGTTATCGTGTTTTCAAGGTGGTTGATTTCTGATCATTGGTAACAACTAATTACAGGACACCCTGTCCCTTATATCTCTTCTAACTTCTGAAAGTTGTCTTTGTTAAGGTACTTGGTTTATTTGAAGTAGCAGAAGTGATTTTGCCAAATGCTATGTAAGTGAATTCTTTGACGTTCAGAAGAGACAATAAAAGACCCAACCGATATGAAGTAGAATGCAATTATCACATTACAGGTAGATCGTACAGTATGAAGTTCATTGGGAGAAGAGCTGTGAAGTTTCCCTTACGTTTTTCCATTTTTGCTGAAGGAAATCAATGGTATATTGCCCTATACTACTAACCAGAGCTTTTCTCTAATCACTTTTGTCCTTTGAAATGGGGAATTTCTTGTATCCCCCAATTGCCTTCTTGCCTCCACCGAGATAGTAACAGCCGATTGCACCAACTTTTTGTTATGAGACCATTAACAAAGGTACCATTTAATTTTATTGGTCCCTTAACCGTATATGAGTTGCACCATACATTCTCAAACAAGCTTTTACTAAGGAACAATTAATGTCCGCTGGTATGTGGCAACGTGGAGCATATTTAGGGATTTCTGTAGAAAATCAACAGTTGACGACTTGAAATTCAATTTAATTATATCCTAAAGTTTGTTGTGCTTGTGAATGTGAGCGTCCAAAACTCCGAAAGGATTTGTTATTTAAAGTTTGTTTTGTGATGTGACTAGGGAATACAATTAACTTTTTTCTATTTGCCTAAATTTTAAAGATGTGATAGAAAATAAAGAAACGAACGCAGTAGCCAATTCTAAAATAAATGAAACTTGGACAAAAATTTGCCAAGAATTTAACGCTACCAGTGGTGACTTCAACAACCGTTCGGTTGATCAACTGAGAAGATGTTACAAAAATAGACGACAGAATGTGAGAAAAAGAAGAGCGGAAGTCAGGCAGGAATGTTTGAAAACGGGTGGTGGTCCACCTCCACCTGATGAAGAAGACAAGTTGGTTCTTGCTACAATGGATCCACTCACAGTGGATGGCATGTCAAACCAATTTGACTGTGACAGTATAACGAGTGTTGGAATAAGGAAGCAAAATCAAATAGAATATGTTTTCGTGTTAGGCTTGAGCGTAAAAAATTGATTTTAGAAGAGGCAGAAAGAAATCCAGTAATTATTACAATGGATTTTTCTATGCCAAATACAAGGGCACATCATAATGAAAGTTGGGAAATATTGACCACTCGACTGAATTCTTTGGGATATGGAGAGAAATCTTCATACAAATGGCGAAGAGTAAGATACTTGAAAATTATATAGACCTATATAGAAATTGTAGATTCCCTTAGGTTTTAGTTGACTGGGTATCCTCAATCAAATCAAAATACACGAAGATAAAAAATGATATGAGAAAAACTGGAAGGGGCCCTCTTACCGAAATTCATCTCAACCCCCAGGAAGAAAGATTGATGGCAATAAAAGGATTCACCAGTGTAGAAGGCGATGGTGAGTCAATTCTACACATTTCTTTGATGATGGTAGTTTGCCAATCACAGATCACAACTATACCATTGAAGATACGTCTCAATCTCAATGTAATGCAGAAACTGAAGTAGTCATTTTGTCTGTTGGAGATGGGCAAAAAAAAGAAAAAGAAAGGAAGTGACATTTCAGCAGAAAAAACAAGACTATTGAAGATATGCACGAAGAGACCTTTGCCGAACTGAGAAGTATTAATTTTAATTTGTGGGTAATTGCAAATTCTATGAAATCTGTTTGTGATTATTTGAAGAAAATATAGATAGTCTATATAAATGGTTTATACAAGTTTTTTGCATAAATATTTTTCTCTGCATATAGTGTGTCTTCCCAAGTAGATACCAAAGAATTAAGTTTACGTTATTATTTATTTGCCAATTAAGTTTTTTGTTAATATTAAATGTTCATTTATTGAGATTATAGTTTACTTTCAGTTAATTTCTCAATGAGCTTTATTAATTTATTTTGTTGAAATTAATAAATGTGTAGTTATTTCTAATACCATAAATATTGCCACATAATAAAAAATATTAAATACCATTGCTAAATAAACTCTTTTCACTGGGTGTGCTTATATAATTTATATCAACTATACTACAGTGAAGTAATTCTGAAGAACTAACTATATTTCTCCTAATCAGCCCTATGCTGTATCACTTCCGTTAAAATAACGTCAATGTTATTCGCCATTTCCGTTATTTTGCTATGATTGGTAATAGACGGAAATGGCGAATAACGGTGACGTTTTTTTTAACGGAAGTGATACATCATAGGGCAAATTTTCTCCCATATCAACTGCTGGTGGTGGATGTAAGGCAGGAAGATTATTTAATTGATGAACAGCACAAGTATTAACTATGCTTCGAACCTTTATTGGGTTATAGCTGAGAACACGTTCTCCATTGATACACCGACAACTCATTTTCAAAACCCCTATGCATCGTTCGATGCAATTCCTTGCTCAACAATGTGCCCGATTATATCGTTCGTCAGGGCTTTCTGGTAGAGGCTGATAAAACGGTGTCATCAACCAAGGCTGTTGAGCATTGCCAGAGTCTCCGATAAGCCATGTTGAGTCATCTCCATTTCGAAAATTTCTCTGCATTTAATTTTTTATAGCGGACTTATTCAAAATGAAGGAGTCATGGGTTGCACCAGCATGTCTGGCATTCATAGCAAGGATTTTCAACTCATAATCACATACCTGCAAAAAAGTATGATTAATGAATAATTACATCATAATACACTCATTAAATATATTCAAGCAGTGTGGAAAAAGCAGATTACAGTTCTAAGACAAAACTAATAGTCTTAATTTCAAACTTGTAAGAATAGGGAAATAATGTCATTTTAGTAAACCCAATTTTGTCAACATTTTAGTGAAGTGTTAATTGGTTCATTCACAGACTTTCAAGTATTAGCTGTTGCCATTGAAAATATTCTCAAAATATCAGAGTGAAAATTATATGTAGCGGCATAACATTACTATTTGAACATTTTTGGAATGTCTCCCTTTTCTATTCACATAGTTGTGTTCTACTTCGCTTAGTTGCAATATATACATATGAGTACAATCAATTGCACCAATTGTGCCAGGAAATTCTGTAGCTTCCATGAATCTGATCTTCTTAGGTTTTTTAATCTGAGAAGATATTATTCACTGCCTGACACACTTCTGCAATACATCGGCCAACAGCTTGTTGACTCATTAAAATCAAATAACCTTGTCCTGTTCTCCTCTGGTAGGAACCTGCTGCAAAAAATATCAAAGCACCGAAAACTTTGTGGAAGTTGGAAATCCCGTCACTTCTTCTCATCTCATTTAGATGCGGTACAATATTTTCTATCAAATAATGAGTGAGGTCTTTATTGAGCCTGAATAATTCTTTAAAACGTATATCTGGTAATGAAAACGGGTCACTTTCATCCCTCATTATCCGTCGGGATATTCGCTGTCTTCGATTAATCTCCATTCTGATAATCCTGATATTCACAGCCAACATTTTCGGAAAGAATTCGTTATCGTAGAGATGGAAAATGGAAATAAAGTATTTTTATATCAAGAAAATCTACAATAACATGATACATAACAACATAACCTACGTTATCTGCACGTTCTGTACTGAAAAGCCCTAATCAAACAAGAGCGTTTCAATAGCACCTAAAATTGTATTGTTAAATTCCGAAAGTTGCCGAATGTATTATCAAACACTCAGCAGAGTGGCAAGTTTCTATCAAATTGATACGATAATAGTTAATCAAACATTAACAACCGATAGTACGATATTTGGAGGATCCCGCTCCTGAAAATCTGTTTTTAATTACCAACTGCTGCTGAAGCTCCTGTAACAAAATATCCAATGTCAACTGTTAGATTTATCCAAAAATTTTACTATATTTTTACGAAGTGGAAAGGGGTTTAGAATAGTAATTGGATTTGTTATACCATTTTTTTAAATAACGCTTTTTTACGTGTGGAAACTACACTAAAAAGTAGAAAATATTTCTATGCGTAAATAAAAGAGTGTTTTTTTCAAAGTATTATTTTCTTTTTATTCTTGACCAATATTTGTTGTGATGGTGGTAAAAAGATACGGTCAAGTTATACTGTCTAGCGTTATTTTCAATAGAATCAGACAAACTATAATCTCTGTGATTTCTCTCCGCCTCCTTCTTGGTCCTCAAAAGGACTGATTTCCAAAATCGGAGCTATTGAGTACCAAAGAACATGGAACGCGGACAGTATGAGTAAAATAAAAGGGTGGATAAATTCAATACATGTATTAAATAATAAAGAAACAAAGCAAATGGTACTACAAAATGGATAAAATCATTTTCTATACGGGGGGTGTGTCACACCTTGAGAAGATCCAGCTAACAACTAACTTTTTCAAAACCCTTCTCTTTCCAATCGGAGGTGATGAATCCTTCATCAGCGTATTCCAATTCTCCTCGTAAAAAGCCAATAATCGTCATTATGCTGAAACAGCGGTCTCGGCATTTCTTGTCAATATTACTTTGTACGATGTAAATTGGATACTTCCTGATAAGTCTGGGATTCGAGAGAAATACATGTTTTTTTTTTCATGTGAAATTGAATTTAATGAATGAAAGTATATACGAGTTTTATTGATTTTCCAATAATGTGACAAAATGATGAAGATTTGAATCAGACAAAAAGTGTCTATTTTGGCGATGGCAACCTCTGCTAGTAGAAAACGACGACTCATCGGTCCACAATATTTTATCCAGAAATGTGGCATCCCTTTGAATGATTTCTGCGACATGTCTGGAAAATTTCAGTTCGATTTCATTTATCGCTGGTGTCCACATTTTCAGCCTTTTTAGCTTGCAGTCTATATCTTCTGAGAGCGTTTGTAACACTACCACTTTGTCGATAAATATCGAACATAAAACATTTATCTTCCTTGTAATATCTCATTTTGTTTATGGACCAACAAACTGTCAGGAAACAATATTTACGTATGACATTTAATAATTCGTGCAAAACCATGACAATTCTTGGAAACACCCAAGTATCTTGATGTTCTAGAAAAATCACAGTTTTAATCATATTCACACCAATTTGCGCTAAAGTAATGGAAAGAAAGGAAAAATGTAACTAATTTTCGTAATCAGAGAAAAAAAAGTATTTTTAAACATTTAATGATATACAGGATGTACCATTAAAAAAAAAGTTTTGTCAATAATTTTGACATTTCACAGTTTATTAAATTTTTGAATAGACTGCATAAAACTTACTGAAAAACACTAAAATTTTTTTTTATTCAACCTTCTACCTCAAAAAAATATTTTACAGCTTTTTGAAAGCGGGACCAATTAAAATGGAAGCACTGTACATAAAATATCACAAACAAATAATTATGAAAGAAATTCATAAAACATTTAAAATCAGTACATCAAAATATGAGATTTGAGTATAATATACAGGCCGTTTCTTTTATCATGTGGTAACATTGCTTATTCTAAACCGTAATAGATACAAAGACGATTAAATAGGAAAAAAGGTAACTATTGTGGTGAGCAGTAAATTGGTCATAGAAAATTTACGGGGATTCTTGCCCTTCCCAACTTATACAGGGAAAACTGAAAATGCTGTTTTCGGTTTTTTACGAATAGAATTGTTATTTCAGAAAATATAAAAAAAAAGAAAAAGGAAAGTTTTATTGTATTCAAAATGTACTAGAACTACGTAACGATAAATTTTTAATCAAACGTTTCGTGTCAACACCGCCATCATCAACTATTTTTTTCAAATATGGACCTGTCTATTTCATCACAAATATTTAAATAGAGCGATAAAATCACAATTCAGTGGTATATCACACTCGACATTTTTATAACGTTTCATATAAAATAACTAGCATCATCAGTGACAACAATTTTCAATTACGGTCCTGTCGTTAGTTTGTTTATGAATTCCACAGAATTTAACGCTTCGATATAAAAGTTATCAGTGACGTTTTGAATGTATCTATGAAAATTGTATTTAAACTACAAAAATTCATAAAAGATTTCTGCAGTTTCAGAGACAAACGACAGCAATTTATCCCAGAAATAAACCTACTTAAGAGGAGAAGAAATCAAATAGAAAAAGAATTCTACATTAAATGCTTGAATTGACGACCTCTTTGTTGAATGCACATAAGTTGTCTGTCCATACAATTTCTGTGGCAATTTTCTAGCATGATGGTTGTAATGCTATTACATGTATCTCTCATTTTCTGTTTGAGATGGTCGATCGATATCGGTACCAGGTGTCGAAAAAACTTTATCCTTTATGTCCCCAGACAAAAAAATCCGAAGGAGTAAGGTCTGGGGATCGAGCTGGCCAGGCAATTGGTTCATTGTTTCCAATCCACTTTGTTGGGAATATTGTTCCCTTACTATTGCTGCATTATGGGGGGGTCACCGTCTTGTTGAAAATATTGTACTTCACGGCGGGTGCTTAATGGCAATTCATCTAAGTAGCCATCAAACTCATTGGATAAAAAATTTAAATATATTGCACCATTCAAATGCTCATCGTAAAAGAACGGACCTAGTATGTTTGTTCCCAAAATTCCCAACCAAACATTTATTCCGAACCTCTTCTGGAAATTGGTTTCTCTATGTAAATGTTCGATCGTATTATTCCACCTATAATGGATGTTTCTGTTAAACCAACCATTGTTGGTGAATTTTGATTCGTCCGACAATATTATTTTTTTACGAATATTTCGAACTTTCCTATTTCTACGTCTTAACCATTTCGCAAATCGTACTCTCCTTCCGTAATCCCTTTCATTAAGGTGATGAACTTTGCGTATCCTGTAGCATTTGTATTTGTTCTTTTTCAAAATATTTCTGGTAGATTTTACAGATATCCCAAGTTCGTGGGCAATTTCTCGTAAAGAACAATCTTGATTAGAAATATTTGTGTAACTGACCAATCCTAGATTTAAAAAAAAGACGTTATTTTTCACTTTTTAGTCTTTTTAAGGTAATATTTTCTTACCCAAAACATTTATTTGGTTCCTTATACTTCCAGTAACAACACATTTTCTAGTTTTATTTCTGTCAAATGCACCACAGTCTCTCAAATTTATTTCTAATCGTCTAAACATTTGAATGTTTGGAATGCGACGATTCGGGTATAGCTCACCATACATATTTCTTGCCAAAAGAGGATTTCTATTTGATTTTGAATAAGTAAATAGCATATCAGTCCTTTCGTCATTCGAATACATCTTTAATATGTAACCGAGTGCTTAAATGTCTGACAGTTCTCAACAGATATTTTTCCTGCCATAGAAATCAAGCAAAACCTACGTGTTTGAATATGGTAAAAGAAGTGAGATGCTATTTAATTGTACCAAATTAGACAACACTTGTATTTTGATCAAAAACTGATATTTCCATTACTTCCAGGATTGAGAATTATGAAAATAATCCGTGTAAAAATCAACCTTGAATCAAGGTTCCCACAAAAAGGAAAAATACGAATGTTCGTTGTGTTGGGGTATCTTCTTATCGAAAGTATTGGGTAATGATTGAAGTATCCTAATAGTTGAATGAGGTTTGAACAAATCAAAACAATTTACAAAAGAACTAACGACAGGACCGTAATTAAAAATTGTTGGCACTGATGATGCCAGTTATTTTATATGAAACGCTATAAAAATGTCAAGTGTGATATACCACTGAATTGTAATTTCATCGCTTTATCAATATTTGTGATGAAATAGACTGGTCCGTTTTTGAAAAAAATAGTTGATGGTGGCCGTGTTGACACTAAACGTTTAATTAAAAATTTATCATTACGTAGTTCTAGTACATTTTGAATACAATAAAACTTTCCTCTTTAATTTTTTTATATTTTCTGAAATAACCATTCTATTCGTAAAAAACCGAAAACAGCATTTTTAGTTTTCCCTGTATAAGTCGGGAAGAGCGAGAGTCCCGGTAAATTTTCTCTGACCAATGTACTGCTAACCACAATAGTTACATTTTTTCCCATTTAATCGTCTTTGTATCTATTACGGTTTAGAATATAGCAATGTTACCACATGATAAAAGAAACGGTTTGTATATAAAATAGATAATAACTTTATAAGTGTTTTAAAAAATTTAAAAAAAAAACAAGTTTGAAACTAGATGTAGGAATTAAGTAGTGCCATTTCCATTTATATCTGCCTATAATACTTGAGGCGTTTTTGAAAAGTGTGAAGAAGAGTGCACATTTTTTGACAGTTGTAGAAAAACACTTTTAATGTCTGTTGGAGAATTTTTCTTCAAATATTCAACAGAATCAGAAATGTTGAAATGCTGCATTATGATTTTGGATGTTTAATTCACAGGGTTTTTCACTATAAATTACTCACCACTCATCATCGTTATTATTGGCAACAGAAAAAAAAGTTACAGTTCGATTATTATAACTTTACCCGTGCGTCATCAAGTTATGCATATGAAATAAGTCGAGATGTTTAAGCTAAATGACGTCTAAATGTAGAATGCCGTGGCTAATATCCCGATAAAATTACAACGTGTAGGATAATCAATTACTGAATTAACATTTTCAAATTCATGGAAATGGCGAACCACCAACAATGAGAGTGTTTTTTTAGTTCCAACAGAATACCGTGTAACACTCATGGGTACACCTTCCTTTTCTCCTTTGTTTTCCAAATATGTCAAAAAGTGTCGTTCAGTGAGCATATTCAATGTTCGAAATTTAAAAAATATTGCTGGAGATACAAAGGCGAAAAGGAATGAATCTTTAAAATTGTTTTTTCCGTTAACCAGCTGTCGTCCCCTTACGAACGGCAGCCCTCAGTTGTCGAAACTTGTGCGAGCCAGGGATTAACAAGGTCTTACCTTTTTACGTGCGATTCCTAGCATACGGTCTTTTCCAATTATTACGAATCCAGTGACACTAGGTTTGATAGGATAATGAAACATGGAGGCAGTGAGTTTACTAAAAACTTTTGACCTTCCTACTGTATTCTAATTTCAGTCACACTCATATAAGGAAGTTGTTTTATCCATTCCTCCGCAGCCGTTTGACACAAATCCATCACATCCTAATTTTATCCACATTAATGTAAGTTCTCTAGGTAATAGTTAACGAAAGAGGTTGTTCAAAAAACTAGGTTAGACTGCAATATTTTGAAAACCTTTGCATACGGGTATATCAAAAAATGAGTTTCCATTCAAACATGGCAGAGTTTTATGACAACACATTCTAATGTTTCACTAAATATTTGATAACATGTCTTTTTTTAGCCATGATTATTCATTATGCATACACCTGCACGCCTGCACTGCTTTTAGTCGGCTACATTTTCGTATTTTAGGACTTTAGAATTTTAAATATTTTGTAGCTGTGATATTACATGTTATTAATTTATTATTATATTTCATAATTCAACTGTGTTTGTCTACAAGAAATTGTTCTTATGTACAATAAACATATACTTACATGACTAAAACTCAGAAAAGGAATCTTCTAGACTCAGGTATTCAAACTTTTTCAATTACCTATTCGTGCATGAATGCAAGGACCCACTGTATAATGATAAATGAATATCTAAGAAATAAAAAACACTAGTTGATATATATTTGGTAATGAAATACTCAACACATGATCAACAAAAAATGTATTCATACATTTATTTATGTAATGCGAGCATGTAGAACTATGTACCATTAATGAAAGTAAAAACAAATTAATATATTTCACTTTCTGATTAAGAACTGTCACCAATATTTATAATAATGGGTCCAATAACCATATCTCAAAGGAGCTTTTCTCGTTCATACCATTTTTCAATGAGCGATTCGGTGTATTTTACACATTTTGCCCAGGTTCAGTGTTGCACTTCTCTAATGCTTCATTCCACATAAACAATACTTTTTCATCACTGTATCCATCTCTGCCAATATGACTCTTATGTCTTACAATTAGCCCAAATTAATTCAATAGCATTAAAGTCTGGGTGATAAGGTGGCAATCTTAATACTTCATGCCCAAGTTCTCGTACCAGTTCATGTATAATATATATGTTTTCCTTTCGGTTCATCTTAGCCAATTGCAATAACTCTGGTTTTGATAATTTCTCATCAAAATCAATATTATTTTACTGTAGCCAACAAATAATTTCTCAAGAATTAATCCATGTTTCATCTAAAAAAACACTTCTCGTGAATATAAACTTTTTCGGTTTTCTTGGTATTTACGTAAAAAATATGCTCTTTGTTAAACAATATGAGTCTTTTCAATCAAAGCTCTTCGATTATCATCTTTTTTTAATTTAAATCCCAGCTCTTTCAGTAAAACATTCAAAGATGATTTGCACATCGAAACAATCTCCTTATTTTTCAGTTCATCGTTCAAGGATTGAAGGGTACCATGTTTTTCTGGAAGAAAAAAATTCAAATAAATATAGGTACATGTCAAAATTCATACGAAGTGAAGTTTCAAATTAAAAAGAAAACTAGATGTGACAAAAAAGTTTGACTTTTCAACTAATATACATAAATTCAATGACATTTGTTCAGAAATTTTTCTCACTAGTCAGTGTCACGTCATACATACATACATACATATCGTACAAAGTATTTCGTACTGCCATTTTCTGTCCTTCAGCTGTTTTCTTTTTGAGACGACGTCTACTTTTTCCTGGAGTTGATGGAATGGGTTTATTTTCGTTTCTTATTTTGATCTTGTACACCGTTTTTCGAGATATTTTAAGTGCATCTGCAACTCTCTCAAATACAGTAAAGAAACGTTATGACATTTCTTTTGTGGTTTTAACAGTTGCCTCTTGAACAGATGAAAGTGGTAAAAAAGGTCCACCATTCGCTCTTTCCCTTTAAAAATATTCGCACAAGTTCAACACAAATTGTTGTGCTTGTGAGTGTAGAATATCCAGGCATAATCTAAAAAGAATTAAAATATATTATGAATGTTTTTGACCTGTATTTATAGATTTAGGTAATGTTTTTTTCTCTCAATAGGGTTTCCACACTATGAATAATTGTAAAAAACTGTTTTTATAATATATTCGACTGCAAAACAAAGTAAACCGGGCGACAAATAATACCCCAATGACAGAAAACAATGACGCAAGCAAACACGCTAGCCAATACAATGTTTGGCAAGTTTAGTTGAAATGTAAAAGACTGTCGGTTTTATGGCTATCTCTTTTCACTGTTTTAAGTTATAATCGACCATCACAATACCATAATTCTTAGATTAAAAGACCAATGTTAACGAACTTTGATACGCTCATAGCGGTTGTCAGAAAGAAATGTTCGATAGAGGGTGTGTGATTTCTTCGATCATAAATTGATGACGCATGGGTAAAGTCATAATAATCGAACTGTAAATGTTAAAGTTGTGTGCTTGTGACTAAATTTTGATTAAATGCTTTCAAAAACCCAGTGGCGTGCAGATTTCAGGGGATACAAATTTTTTAATATTTTTTTCAAATGGGATACCCTGCATATTATTGAATTTTTGGAATGGTCTTTTTTCCTGATTTCAAAAATATGCCATATGTTACCCCTATCTTATAACGTTTTTGAGTTATTAGAGGTGAGGAAGAAAAAGTTCAAATATTGAAAATAAGAAATCAAAAAATGTATTTAGCAAATTCAAATAACATGCCCACCATTATTGTCAATGCATAATTGATATCGTCTTCTTATAATTATAAGTGCATCGGAAATTGGTTCATTATTGATATTCAGATTTATTATTTCAAGTCGAATCGTGTCTTTACTTAACCTTTAAATACCGATGCTCTTGAGATCATCCTAAATGCCGGTACGGGGACCCTTAGGGACCCCAATCAAATACATGATTTTTTGTTAATATTCATATGTATTTTTATAAAAAATTTCAAACTAAGGTCTTTCAAATACAGTTTATTTCAATACAAATGTATATGAACAGATAAACTCTATTCTAGTAAACGAACTAATAAGCAAACTCCTTCCACATGACAAAAAACGTTTAGAAAAATAGAGATACTCATTTAGTGAATTGGAAAATCATAAAGGAATATTCAGTTTGACAAACAGGTTGTACATTCAATTGTTTGCTCTTTTTTCTGTGATCTCCACACACAAATTTGCGACAGAGGGCACACGTTGTATTCACCTTCTTGTCAAAGCTTCGAGGGCACTTATAGCATCTAGTCCGTTTTCTAGATGAAGGAAATGGGTGAGGATCACGTGCATCTTCTACTATTATTCCGCAATCTTGTAGAGCCGATTTTACACCGGTTTTATGATTTTTATATTAGATTCTCTTCTCGATATGGCTCCGAGCAAGATCGTCTCCTAGCTGAAAAAGAAACAATCGTCTTCGTGAAAAATTATTTTTTTTTCCAGTCGGGATTTTTTTCAATGTGTATATTAAAAGCAGTTGAGGTGCAAATGTCTATCATGTTCATCAGTATGGCCATCGAGCTGTTCTTCTGCTGCACGAATATTCTCTAAGCTTATCGGCATTATCAACGCCACCTTTAATCGCATTGTAATCTAAAATCATTATAGGTTTGTTTTGGTTGTCTGGACAAACTTTATCATCATCGTGTTGGCTTGACAGTACATGTACCAATCTATTTTTCTTGGGAATGTAGGAGACCATCGTCAGGTTATTAGCAAATGTAAACATGGATGACTCTATTGGCATGCATGTTAGATTCAGCTGTGTTGGTGTGTCGGGCTTATTTTTGCGAACTGTCCCAAGTAATGTGAGTTTCTTTGTCAATAAGTAATCTGCCAACGGAACACTTGTAAAAAAGTTATCTGTTGATTTTTCTCTGGTATTCCTTCTCGGGATTTTCCAGTGTACACCTGAAGGTTGCATAATTATGACGTCATCAACCGTGATCTGTTCTTATGGTTAAGAGGACATTTTACAATTACACAGGTCTACAATGATTTTGGTGCCGCTAAAAGTAATACTGATTTCAAGTATATTCGGTACCCTGATAAAATGGTGATACTTACTTTTTTAATGCTACGTATAGTTTTCGAGATTTCATTTATTAAAAAACAAAAGAACATTTAATTCAAAACAGTTAAATACATTTAATTACACATTTTATTTCACAGGTTAGAAGCTTCTCTTTTTAGATTTTCTCCGATGGATGTCTTCAGGACATTCCCGTGTAATACTCCAGCAGTAATCTGCCATCATATGCTCATCCCAGCGACCTTGGTATCTATCTTCCATCACCTTTAAATCTTGATGAAAACGTTCTCCTTGTTCTTCGCTATACGCTCCAAGATTTTCAGGAAACTTGTCTAAATGATTGTCCAGATAGTGTACTTTTATGCTCATATTACATCCAAGATTTTTAAAGCTAATTAAGAGGTTCTGAACTAACTCTTTGTAATTTTCGGCCTTCTGATTTCCTAAGAAATTTTTTACAACAGCAACAAAAGATTTCCAAGCCGTTGCTTCTAAATTATTCATTGAATGTATGAAATCGTTGTCTTTCATTAAAAGTCTTATCTGTGGGCCATCAAAAATACCAGCTTTTAGTTTTTCATTACTTAAACCAGGAAACTTCCTTGAAAGATATACAAAACACGGACTAGTTTTATCTAATGCCTTAACATATTGCTTCATAAGTCCCAATTTGATGTGCAATGGAGGCAAAATAATCTTATCACTAGAAACAAGAGGCGGGTTTATAATATTTTGTTTGCCAACCGTCATGTTATCTCTCAAAGGCCAATCTTTCTTGATCCAGTGGTCTTTTTTTGCTCTGCTGTCCCATAAACATATGAAGCACGGAAATTTAGTGTACCCACTTTGTTGGCCTAATAGAAAGTTGACCATTTTTAAATCGACACATATAACCCATTGGTGCTCCGAGTACTTAAGTTTTTTCAAAACAAGATTCACGTTTTGATACTCCTCTTTTAATTTCGTTGAATGAGCAATAGGCACAGCTGCATGATTGTTACCAATATCTAGTAAAACACATTTTAAACTTCGCTTACAGCTGTCCATAAACAATCTCCATTCATCAGCTTTGTACCCTGAGAGCCCCAATTTCATTAGAAGGCCACCAATGTTATTACAAAAAACTATATCATCTTCTGAGCTAAATAATGGAAGAAATTCTTTTTCGCGATCACGATAAAATGTTATTTTTGTACCTTGAGATAACAAATTTCTTTCTTTGAGTCTAGATGCTAGTAGCTCAGAGCGCTCTTTCGAGAGGTCAAGGTCTCTAATCAAATCACTTAAAGCATCTTGAGAAAAAAGTGCAGGCGCTGTTGACACTTTAAAATCACTGTCACGTTCATCAGAAAAAACTTCCATCATCTCGGTGTCCGAAAAATCTGATAGATCTGAAAGATCTTGACTCATGGGAGATGGTACGTCATCTGAACACAGTCGAGGTCTTTTAGCAGACGGTAAATCAGGATATGTCATTTTTCTTTTGTTTATACCATGTAATTCTACAACACAAAAATAACAGTCATCAATGTGATTTTTCGGTTCTGTCCAAATCATCGGCACATTAAACTTTAAATGATTACGTTTACCGTTTGCCCACTGTCTTAAATGTTCACTACACAACTTGCACACAATGTTTGGAACCCACGGCTTGTTGAGAGCCTTCATCTCTATTTTAAAGTAATCAAGATATGTCTTCTTCACTGAATCTGTTATAGGTTTTCTAAACTTTTTCACTACATATTCACCACAAATGTAACAAAATGTATTTGGATTATTTACGCAACACCTTCTTTGCGATGGCATATCAATATTATTAATTTAAAAAAAAAATTATTGATTATAATGACATTAATTATGATAAAATACGTTTTTTAGGTTATTATATCGATCGATACAAACCTGAACGTAGCTTCACAATTTTGACAGCTTCACACGACATCTTGTGGGCTAATTAACCAAAATATAACCTAGAATTAGCGGCACCAAACAAAAAATTTTTTTTTTGTAGACCTGTGTTATCAACAAACATGTCCCAAATATTTCTTATTGCTGCTAACTTGTTATGTTCCTTCCGCTCTGCTCTGGGTACCTTGTAGTCAAATCTCAAAATTATTGATATTTGTTCGAACCTGTCCCGCGGTAACGCAGCTGTAAAGAATGACCGGCGAATAGATGTATTAGTAGACCAGATTTCTCTGGTAGACTCCTTTCTACATTTAAGTGCACCTGCTTTTAGAAGTACCCCTAAAAAGCTATCAAGCTCATCGTTTTCAAAAACTGACCTTTGTTTTTTCTTGTTTGGATTTTTGGTATTCCACTGATCAAAATGTCTAACAGCTTCTTCATTAGTATGACTACAGATTAGTTCTTTCATTTCCGTTGTCAAAAATAGGTTGAAAATATCTAATATCGTATTGGAATCTTTACTATGGTCTGTTATACCTGTGCGTGCATTTACAATGTTCCTTTAGCGTCTTCTAGTTGCCACAAAAGGTTGCTTATTCCATTGCAAACCCGATTTGGCTGTATAGATTGGACCACTGCCTTCCTCTGCAAGTTCTTGAGGTTACGTTAATTCTTCGTCCGACTCTATTTTAGTCTTCTATGTAAAGGAATATATGATCTGTTTATTTGAACTTGTGTGTTTAAACATCGGTTGTTGCAGTGTAATTCTTTGTCGATTTGTATATCTTCAAGAAAATCTAGTCTATTGAAATTCTTTGAGTTGACTTGTTTCAAAATTTGTGAATTGCGATTTGGACTGAAGTTATGTTTACTGAATTTGATATGGTGGCCAAAGGCCGAGTTTCCAGATTTATTCAGATGTTTGTTTATACGAACTTTCAAAGGTCTGCAGGTTCGTCCCGTGTGGGAAGCTTCACAATCATTACAATTAAGTTTATAAATCCCACTTTTTGATAATTTGTTAATTTTGTCTTTTGAATTTACTAAATGTTTATTAATATTAAATTATTGTTACTTTTAAAAGAAATTTTTAAATTTGATATTTTATTCTTGATGCAACTAGAGACTTTTTGAGAAATATTTTCATTTATAAACGGTAGAGATACGTATCTAGAAGGATTTTCTTCTATTGGATAGGTTAGATTTTGTTCTCTTTTATTTTAGACTTTTTGCATTAAATTTTGGATAATGTTAGGGTTGTAGCCATTACTGTATGCGATTCGTTTGATAATGTTCAACTCTTTATTATAGTTGGAAGAGATTGGAATGTTAAGAAGTCTATGAACGTGGCAATGAAAAGTCGCCATTTTATGCTGATGTGGGTGATTGGAGGAAGCTGATATAACGTGATCTGTTTGAGTTGGTTTTCTATAAATGCTAAATTCCAAATTGTCAGTTTCATTGATGGTTAAATCTAGAAAATTTTATTTGTTCTCAGACTCAATTTAAAGTGTGAACTTAATGTTAGGATAGATTGAATTTATTTTTCTAAAAAGGTTTTCGGCTGTGTCTGAATTGCCTTCAATGAAAACTAGATAATCGTCTACATACCTAAACCAATGTAATATTTCAATATTGTTATCATTGACTATGCGGTTAATTTCTAAATTATTGAATAAATCTGCCAGAAATGGAGATAAGCAACTACCCATTGCTAAGCCCTCTGGATGCCTGTAAAATTTCTCGTTGAAGACAAAGAAATCTTGAGAAAGGCAGAAATTTAATAAAGTTAAAACTTGTGTAACGGTTATTTCTAAGAATATCACCTACTAGAGGTACGGTTTCTGATTTGGGAACTGAAGTATAGAGATTACTGACGTCAAAAGGGATCATGAGACAAGTTTCATTGGGTAAATTTAAATTAACTAATTTTGTTACTAATTTGTTGTTAATTTGTTGATAGCTCGATTCAATCTGTTTGCTCCGCTCGCCTCTACTCAGCGTTCGTTGGATTACAGCTGAGCTAACGGATCTAAATCCGTTGGCTCCGAATGGAGACGTCAAGTACACATATATGACATATTAGGCTTCCTAGCTTGGCCAAAATATTCAGCCCACAAAGTGTTTGTTAAATATTAGGTTTATTCGGGTTTCGATTTCAGAACCGTTCTGAGACGGTTCGCAAACTGCGCAGATTTTGTGCGTATCAGTTTAGATCCTAGAACTATTCTAACACCATTCGAGAACGAACGAAAACCCGATCGCGCAGTCCGACTTAAGGTGAGTTCGATATTGCATATATTTCACGTCAATTAGCTCGGTTCGCTCGAAAAGCGTTCAGTATTGCTATTTCACTCGCTCCATTGTATCAACTCGACACAGATTCGGATATAATCGAGTAGCTCGATTCGCCCCTACGTTAGGAATCGAGCTAACAGAGTAAAATCGCACAAAACAGTCAAAACAGAACTTTTTTGGCTGAGAGCATACTCATAACCTCACAACAGAACAATAACAAGTTGTAAGTTTAGGAAATCAACTAAATACAATAGTTATTGTGAATTAATATAAGGTAAATATGATGTTGGATCCTAATTGCGTCGTTGGAGTTATTGACGGAACTGAAGAACTTCACAAAATTGGTGAAACATACTACATATTCAATAAAAAAGGTAATTGGTTCATTGAGTTTTCTATGTCATGTTGGTTTCACCTATGTTTTGTTTCTAGAAAACACATATCAACCAGCAACGGTTGCTGAACACGTTTCAGAAAATATAAATACCCCAGTAGAAAATGTTTTCACACCAAAGGCTGATAAAATGGAAGAAAAAAAATGGACTACAGAATCTACTCTGATGCTAATGAGGAAAATGAAGAGAACTTTGAAAAATGTGTTAGAAAACATATTTGGCTTAAAATTGCCAATACAATCAATAGCAATTTACTATTGAATCTTACTAGGCAATAAGTAGACACAAAATGGAAAGGTCTGAGACAACATATAAAGATATAAAAAACGACAATACTACTTCTGGTCTGGGAATACTATGAAAAAATGAATGAGTTAATGCATAAAAAACCAGAGATAGAACCAGTGGCAACATGTAGTAGCTCATCAGGACTCGTTCTTTAGCCAAATGAAAATAGTTGTCAACAAGAACAAACTCGTATGAACCATCGAGAAGCATCAAGCTCATCTTTTTCCAGAAAGCGCAAAGCTGCAACAGCCGCAGTTGAGCGTAGACATAAAGAAAAGATGGACACACAGGATCGCTTTTTGGAATATTTTAGAGGATATATAAAAATTTTACGAGAAAAGAATCTGAAAAATAATCGGATGATGCCAGTGCCATTCAAAGATGACCTTGATAGTTTCATCAAAGTATTTTAATATTCTTGACTTTATAGTGCAAAACATGTGTTTCATAGTTAAGTTTAATAATATCACCAAGTTTATTTCTCAAGTGTTTTGAGATTTTTTTTGTTTGGATTTAAATTTTTATGTTGTTTTGTTATAGACTTTCAATAAAGTAACTTCATATAATGAATTTTCAATTATATTTATGACCTATGAATGCATTACATTTGATGGAATAACTGACTAATAAATGCTGCTTTTGAAGATTCACTAATTTTTCAGAAAAAAAAATGATCTATTCAATAATACAAATACAAAATATCCAAACATGTAACATACTTTAACTGAAATTTTCGACACAATAAATAAAAAAAAAATACAAATTATTAGCCATTTGCAGTACATTCATAATAACCAATCTTTTAATAATAATCATTATCATTTCCATCGTTTATATCTTCATCATCACCAATCTGTTCATCAAGTATTTATACAAGTTCTTGTTGATCCACAATTTCGTCTGGCAAATCGCCATTCAAAATACAAATGTTGTGCAAAATACATGCTGACACAATTAACAAAACAGTCAGATCAAGTCTAACAGTCTCCTTGAACTTGCTACGTCCCAGCGGGTATTATCAAAGTACTATCAAAGAACTATCAAGATGTTACCTTGACATTGAATACTTAGATAGCACTCTGATGATACCATGCCATTATCTTCGACCTCAAGTTCAGCCTTCTAGTGATGTCCTCTTCAAGGGTAATACACTATTTTCTAGACGACTAGCAGTACCAGCAACAGATGAATACGATTAATGAGAGGATCAACCATCTCAATAAGGACTAACCTTCTACAGGGACAGCCCTACAATCATTCCATGAGTTTTGGAAACAAACTTGAAGTCTCGTAGATGAACTTCAAAGCCACTCAGAAGTATAATGAAATTGTACGTTGATTTATACAACCAATAACAAAAAAAATCTGTGAAACAAAAGAGAAAACTCTCATGATAGTGAAATTAATAACGACCAAATTAACTTACCTCGACAGAGTCGAGATTTTTTTCCTAGGAAGATGGCCACGTTACCAATTCCTCAATCCTATTTCCACTGAATGCCTCCAGACACAATGATGAATGGATTATATCCAAGAAGGATGAAATCCCGAATCTACCAATCGGACACTCAAAAGTGATATTATCCTAACATGTACCAGTTAACTTTTTTTTTCACCGGAGAACTATTCTTCATACACCTTCTCTTTCAAGATCAGAAATCAAAAAAGGTAATCGGAAATGAAATCGAAGAGATCTACCTGTTTTACATTTTCCGTCAGGGCTTACCAAAACAACAGAAATTGATATGAATATATTTACACAGTACAGGAACGCAATCAGCGACAAGTCACAAAACCTGTTCTCTGAACAACTCTGAATCATGGAATTCAGCCTACGATGATTCGATGCATATTAACATCATATCAACAAACCATTTCTTACAACCATTTTCCTAATCAGGAAACATCTCATTAGATATAATTTTCATCCAAAATGAAATAACATTACTCCATAAAGAGTTAGTCCGGACCTTGTCGTCTTCGAGACTACAGCACAGTCTTGCAAACTGATAACATTGCAGTTAAGGTACGTTCTACAATCAACACTTCTAGATGAATAGAATATGGTGATTATGTAGTTATGAATTTTGTAACCGTAACAAACTTATGACGCCGAAACCTTCCTTTTAAATATGCAAAGGCATTTTCAATGACAACTTTACATCGGGGCAATTTTTTATTGAAGTTTTTTTTGTCTATTTGATAACACACCTACATTCTTGAATCCCACAAGTAGATTTATCGGTAATGTGTTAGCAAAATCTCCAATGAGATGACTATCATATGGAAAATCAACAGTACCATTCTGAATACTGCGATACACATCAGACTTCCTAAACAATCTCATGTCATGCATCGATCCAGGCTGTCCTGCATACACATCCAAAAACAGCTTCTGATGGTCACACACTCCTTGCAAAAGAACGGAGTAGAAATGTTTCCTATTACAGTAGGAGTTATCTGGGTTTTATTATATGAATGTGGCATCCATCAATACTTCTAACAATTCCTACAATGAACATGTTTGTTAGATTGTTGCTCTTACATAATTTACATCACTAATAGTCACTTGGAAATCCATTAATTTGTTCAAACTGTCTCATAATAGTTCGTGCCCTATCTCGACTTGGCCAGGATATCATTTTATATTTAGAATTCACTTTTAACAAATTGTTACATGTTCTATAAAGTACATCCCAACATGAACTCTCACTTAACCCTTTGACTCCCGAGAATTTTATTTCTACCTAGGAGTGCCTCTACTGATTAATTCGTTTAATTTTGGAGTTAGATGGAACATCAGTGAGTTAGTTTTTTTTTTCAGGACTTTGTCCAGGATTTACAGGACATTCACAATTGTGTGATTTAGTAGTGAACAGATAAAGTCACAATTGTGAACATAAAAATTTATTCTGTAACAAATGCTACCAAATTGAAAGTTGAATCAGATATTTTTTTTGTGGAATGGCAAAAAACAATTCCTAGATTTATTCATGCATAAATAAACGTTGCACTTGATGCATCTTATTCTTGAACGACTATAGCATCCTCGATTCCTACAACTGAGTGGGTCCTTCAACTGATCATTCGAAGGCCAATGTTCGAAACCGTCATATCTCTTATCATCGCATGGCAAAAGAGCTGTCTGTCTCCTTGTAGCATCTGGTTGTGGGTTCCCATCATCCTTCACTTTTTCCTCTTCAAGTGCGTTTTTTCGTCCCGGTTATCAAATATTCTCCAAGTTTTAGCCTGAATTCAAGTAATTGCATTCTCTTTGATTTCCTTCCACTCATTGCATGGTCTTGCCTATATTCTTGCCAGCTATTGACGATAGGTCAAATAGATGCAAAATAACTTTGACCGGCCACTTCTTGGTTTTATAAAATGATCTATAATATTCTAACATCTGGTCGCAAATATCGACGCCCCCCATTTTCTGATTATATAATTTCACAACTTTTGGACAGGAAATATCTACTCGTTGTCTGCTCGTTTTGTCCCACCTCTGAATCACACATTCGGGCTCTGACCCATAGGCTGTAGAAAACATGAGTACAGATTTAGTGTCTATCCATTTGGTGAGACAAATTTTTTTATTACTTCGTACAAACTGATCACAATCCCCCCCATTCATTTCCTTATCTTTCCTTAAATTACAGCCCTTGACTCTGTTGGACATTATGGTTGCTGTCCCATCAATGTTTATTTGGGTCAATTTTTCCATTAGCGGTACTGTGCTAAAATATCTGTCAAAAAATATCGAACTTCCTTCTGGAATTGTCTCTACCAATCTGAGAATCACTGAAGGACCCAACCCTAGATCTCTGTTTGGCAGATTTGTTATCGGGCCTCGGTATATTTCAAAATCTATAACAATTCCTGTACTTGTAGTGAGGACAAAATTTTTCAATCCAACTGGCCTAGGTTTATTTTTGACATATTGACGCACTGGACATCTGCCAAGAAATGGAATCATCTGTTCGTCGATTGAGTATGATGCATTTGGTTTTCTCTGAATTTGACAGCATCTATTTTTTACCAAATCTATCATTGGTTGTACTTTCCAGAGCTTGTTTTTCCTCATTTCATCATCAACCGCAAGATTATCAACAATGTGGAAATTCACCCTTAGCAAATAAAATTTATCACTAGTCATAACGTTGGAAATAAGAGGGAATTTGAAGTTGGCATTCCAGTACATGTGTATCGTGGGAAAGTTGGTAGCACCCATGATGGCGTGAAGTCCAAAGAATTTTTTTATATCTTCTGAAGAAATATTTGCCACTTTTCCAGTTTGCTGAAAGTAATACCGGGCGGTGAATTCTGCTGCCATTCGAAAAAAGTCGTCATTCAAATATTTTTGGAAATACTGCCAAGGAGACATAATTTCACAGTTATTCACAATAATGTCATCCAACGGATCTGATTTTGACTGAAAAACATCCTTTTTCCAGAATGCCTTCTGGAAATGTGAAAGTGGTATGTTGTCTTCACTATCTGAATCTGATTCAAGAGGGGTTCTTTCGGAAAGAATATTTTCTTCCAGAACGTTCTGCTCAACCAATAAAATGTCAAAATTTTCAGTTTCATCTTCGTTCTCTTCTAATTCTAAATCTGAGCCCACATCATCAAGCAAGTCGAGTTCATCAGGATTATTTTCCAAGCTTTCCAAATTGATGAATTTATCTGTAACAAATTATGTATCAGTCTTATAAATATATAAAATAAACTACGTTGAGTACGAGAATACACAATTGTGAAATAAAAACAAAAACGTCTCTGAAACAAATATATCTTCAAATTTCAATTCTCAAATTGCACGTATTCTCACCAGTAACACTATATCTCCCGTTTACAATCATAAAAAACTGCATAAATTACAGAAAAAGTGAAAAAAATGTATACTTACTTTTAGCCCACATGACTGGATGAAACGTTGCTCACAGATCAGAAGTCTAAACATGACTGAACAGGAAAAACGGCGCGAAAATGCTGGATACGTGTCCCTAATAGACTTCACAATCATGTGAATCCGGCGTAAACACTTTGGCAGAATATTTTGACTCTTAAATAAATATGGAATAAGGAATTCACAATTGTGAGCTCCTGGAGCCAAAGGGTTATACCAAATCTATCTGCAACAGAACTATTTTTTGAAAGATTTAAAATAAATCCCTTTACACCACTTACCGAAGTGATTCTCAACTAGCCAAGCACCAAATGGGGATCATAAGCTGCTTGTCTAGAGGCATTGGAATATTATTATTACGGACACGACCGGCTATTTCGGCAAGTAATACTTCATCAATGCTTGCGCTTTGTAATTTCTCCAAAACATCCTCAAAAGTACCAGATATCAGACGAAAATGCATTTGGAATTGCTCATCTGAAAACTCGGCACAACTTCCTCCGCATAGTTTTCTCCTTTTGGCACAATGTTGGATTCCTCATCTTCTTCATCCGAATCCACAGCAAAAAATATATTTCTTGCTATTCCAAGAATTATAAAGCATGGGTCTCCCATGGAATTAAAATAAAAAATTATTTCAAGTTTACTCTCTGACAAATGCAATTTGGATTATTTTGTAACAGCGTTTAGCGTTCGGACACATAATTTTCAATCTTAACTCTCGATCTGCTCGATCTCATCTGCGATGTTCAATACCGAACTCACCTAGAATCGTCAAAAATTAAAGAGAGAGAGAGAGAAAAAAAAAACGTAACCGTCGTAACCTTTCTTGTCAATTCAAATTCTTTGAAACTTTTTCGGGTTTTTCATTTCTTGTTTTAACATTTTTCCGAGGACTTTTTCCTTTACTCAATAAAGATAACAGATGATGATAAGCAGTGTGATGATCCCTTGAATTCAGACTCACTTCATGTGTAATTTTTTTAAGATGTTGATGTGGACCAATTTCTCTGTTTTAATAAAGAACAAGAGTAGAGTAGATATGAGAGAGCAAAAGGATTCAAGGTCAAATCCTATGAGAGAGCAAAAGGATTCGAGGTCAAAATCTATGAGAGAGCGTTGGGAGGAGTTCAAAGGTCATTTCCTGGAATTCGATGACGTCATGTTTCCGGTTACATGTCTAGACAAGTAAAAGAAATCTGAGATGGGTTCAATGACCTATTTCAAGTGCAAGTGTCAGATATCGAAATACCTGGAATGTGCTGACGTCATGCTTCCGGTTACATGTCTAGACAGATCAGCGAAATTCAATACGGATATTTCCAGTTACATATTTAGGCAGATCAGCGAAATTTAATACGGGTTAAATGACCTCTTCCAATGTCAAAAAGTGCACGTGTCAGATACCGAATTACCAGGAATGTGTTGACGTCATGTTAC
This sequence comes from Chrysolina americana, assembly GCA_958502065.1. Lineage (NCBI taxonomy): Eukaryota > Metazoa > Arthropoda > Insecta > Coleoptera > Chrysomelidae > Chrysolina > Chrysolina americana. The sequence goes on along the minus strand of OY293419.1, from coordinate 20,904,236 downwards.
CGGTTACATGTCTAAAGATAAAAAAACGCATATGAGTTTTGAAGACCGGTTTTGCTAAAAAGTTTTTCTTCAAATTATTAGTTTGTTCAATAAAATATCTTTGTACAGGGTAAAAATCAAATCACATGAAATTGCAATATGGAGTAGAAAAAATTAAATACGTGACTAGGGCCGTATATTATTAAAAAAACACGACAGCTCATAAGAAATAAAAGGTGAAGAAGTAGGAAGGTTAGAGTGGAAGCAGATAATCAAAAATGTACAGTACGAATACATGTAGAGATAAAAAAAAACTAGAAAACTATCGAAGCCAATATGAACTCTCAGTGTAGCTATGAAAAATTATATATCTATTTCTGGAGTGTGAATTCTAAATCTAAGAATATAAACACGGCAAAATTGATTATGAGGTATGAGAAGGGGTTGAACATGATAGAAAAATGTCTATATAGTTTGAAGAGGGAATTGAGTGAATTCAAAACATAGAAGTGACTGGAAAACGATTGGAATAACATGCAAAAATATACAGACGCTCAATTATCGAAAATACACAAGATAGGGATTTATCAAGTGTATTGTGCCTGAATATGAAAACCATGACTTCGATAAACTGAGAAAAAACACTGCCAGAAAGTCATTGTCAACAGAAAATGTTTTGTTCGAAAAAAAAAAACTTGAAAATTTACCGGTGTAGTGAAATAACTGACAATATTCGGCTGTCTAACGGTATAGTTCTTTAACAAAACTCAAGTGGATATTCAGACTTTTGTTGTTGGTGCAAACTCGACTCGGCTCGGGATTTTTTCAATCTTAAAACTGAGTATGATATGGTTTGAACAAATTCTGTGCTGAAACCAAGTGTAATGATTTATGAATAAGATTCAAGTAACCTTGTAAATCAAGACTCGCTGCAGTTGAGCTCATGGATTTTTCGGGTTCACTTACTGTTGATATAGAAAATATGCTTCTATAAATCAATAATCACTGACAAGACTAATAATAATAATGATAGTTATATTCCACATGAAATGATTCAGTCATTCGAGATTTTTCAATTCGAGTATTCGAAAATGATAATAATATTTTATTTTTTTCCCGAAAATGTTCCAATCACGCACATACCTGTAGTTTCAGTTCTTAATCTATTATACACTGTGAGCATATCAATTAACCAGAGATAGCGACTTTCATGGTGATGTGTTGAACAAGTTGAGTATACATATAAATATACAGAATGATGTTCCAATTGAGTTTCTATATTGTCTTTTCAATAAAATATCTCTGCGTTTCCAACAATAATGCTCATGTCAATATCAAAGGAAGAAGCAACTCAAACTATTTGATATTAAATTTGGTTTAGATGAACTTTTCCATAGTGATCTCCGCTGGATGAATTCAATTTAAAATTTCAATCAGTATTTGTTAAATTTGACAAAATAAGATATACTTGGTAATTATTCAGTATGGAAATATTTTATGATTTTTATTGGGGGAGGTAGTACCGAGTTCTTTAATTTTTCCGTCAACACCGTAGACCATCAGTATGGCTAATCCAATGATCCAATCCTGCTCAACCTAAGTAAAATTTGTCGAGAACTACAATCTTTTCTAGCAAACTGCAGTGACGTTTATTTAGCAGAAAGTTTGATTTTATCGAAAGTAGTCGAAAAATGTGATTTAAGTATCGATATAGATATGTGTGGGCCAAAATTTACTCAAATGAAATTCAAATCACACCACACTTTTGGATTGAAGATAACGATATAATATGCAATTTCACGCTTGCAATTACTCAGTATCATCTACCTCATGATTTTGATGTTACCCACAGAAGCGAATTCGAAGCAAAAACTGCTGAGGACGTCAAAATAATGGACGTTTATCGATCATTCGACGGAAACAAATCGATAGCTCCATACTTTGTTAAATCACCCAAACATTTATAACAAATTCATCCTAGTCATCCTCATCATCATTGTTATCTTCATGACGTTGATAATGAATGATATACGGCCATTTGAAACGCGAATAATTTTGAATAATTTCTTTTGTTAATGATTGAGGTAAAGGTGAGTGGATGAGGAACCTTCCTGTAGACTGTATATTCTCACAAATCGTTTTCATGCACAATTGTTGTAAATCCATTGTACTACCTGTAAACGAGAGAAAATTTTGGAAAAAAAGATGGATAAAAAATTTAATTTAGACTCTAATGCCCCCACGGAAATTTATCAAATGATTTGGGGATAAGATGACGTTGATCGTCATGCGGACTAAGTGCCACTATTGCCTGCTCTATACTAAAAACGTTATGAGCAAATGATCTGATTGTGCATTGTGTAATATTCTTTTGCTTGGAATTTTTCATACAATCCACGTAATCCTCAAAGGTTAATTTATTTTTCACAACATTATATTTAACTCCATTTGCTTTTTTACATACTTTACCTCCCTGCACATTATAAGTGTACATTTTTTAACGCAACCCTGTAAAGTGTGTGATAATTTTGCCATTTGCTTAATCCTTCATTAACCCAGGTACCTTTTTATTCACAAGTTGTATACTGTACTCGTTATCTTTCGAATAATCAGACGTATCGAATTTTGGAAATGTGTTTTTCGATAATTTCTTCATATCCGTCGCCACACGTTAGTTCATAAATGAAACTATCTGTATCGGTATACAGTAACTTGCATTTTTCCACACCCATAGTGGTTAGCATAAATTCGTGAGTAACATCAATATTTGTATCAACCCATTCGAAGCCTCCATATGGTAAAGAATCTGACATCGCCCACCCATAAAGATTATTTACATCGAAATACATGATGAATTTGGACGGCTGCGTGGGATTGTATGTAGGCATATACTTGTTATTAGCTTCCGAATATCTATTACAACAAACTGAAATACCGCCCTGTATGCCCTTTTCCACAAACATGACCATATCAACGTCTTTTAATATTTGTAATTCACACTTTGTATATTTAAACATACAATTCCACGTGTATCCCGGCATAGTATAGTACCAGCTAGGGTCCAACCCATAAGTTTTCAAGTCAATTTCACGAAAATTTTCGAAAACCTCTGCCAAAAGTAATATATCTGTTCGCATGTATATTTCACTGTATTCCACCAAAGTTTTGATATAAAATTGTTGCCAAACATTTTGAGCGTGAGTATACTTCGCATCATCATTTTCGGTGTCGTTGAGCTTATTGTAAAAATATTTTTTGAAGGGTAGCTCAGTGTCGAGGAGTTTTTCTATATTATCAACATAATCGTATGGAAATACACATTTCCTAGTGAGAAGCTGGAATTTTTCATCATCTAATTGTGCAAATTCTTTTTTCAAAATTTTGAATTTTTTTGCATCCATTGAGGAAACCAACTCATCGAGACTGGCTCCCATAAAACGATATGAATCTATGAATCTGAATTTAATGCTAGTTTCACTATCGTATTGAGTGAATGAAATGTATTTCTCTTTGTTGATGGGACGTATGCTCATATATCCTCTTTTTGCTACATCCCGTATAATAAAATGACAGTCATACCCGAAAAGATTGTGGAATATAATGGGTACCATAAAAAGCTTTTACCCTTAAACAACCCCGAAAAGTGACAATGGTCCCTAATATTGATGTCCTTCTTTACAAAAGGTTTCTCACAAACATGACATATCCTGGCTTTAACAATATCAGGATTACATATAATTGGTACAATATTTTTAATTTTGGATTGAACAAATTTGGCAATGCTAGCCATTTCATCTGTAAACCATTGAGTGCAATCGTCACCCCGATGGCTATTGTACTTGGACAAACTGTCATCATAAGAGCATTTCAAGTAGTAGCCTGTACTGAACGCTTTATGCTTTCGATATTTTGTTCATTTATGCGAAATTTTCACGTTGCAATTTTCGAGAGCCGATTCAAAATGGACATTTTTGTTTATATACATAATTTCGGAATTCTACATGATCAAATTTTGGAAATGAAATTTTACACTCGTTAATATTCTGTAACATAATGTTTTACCATTATGCTTGCTCAACTGACTTGACAGCAATCTCGACATATTCTTAATCCAGCAATAATGATATTTAATTTCAGAATAATCTGTATCCAATGGCAAAGCGTCGTATTCGTTTAATTAAGGGAAATATTTATCTTGAACTAATAACAAATTAATTTATTAATTTTATTTTTGGTTAATCGTGCTGGTACTACTTCATAAAATGTCTTTTCTTTGATAACATTCATTTCTAAACTATACACATTAACTGAAATATTATTTTGTTTTTCAAATTTTGTAATCTGAGTAATTTTCATAGGAATTTCCAAACCCTCTGTATTCAAAACTGTGGCATAATTTGAATATGAAGATGCACGTGAAACGTTCCCTTTGGGAGGGTACAAAGCACTCATGATTGCTCTAAAAAAAGACGCAATATCTTGATTATCAATATTGATGCATGCATTTTTGTTTTGAATTTCATAAGGTAACCATATGAATTTTGAACCGTTGCCTATTTCAACTTTGTTGATTGCTATTTCAAGCAAAAGAATTTTACTCAACGCCCAACCAGAGCCACGTTCCTGAAATTCATCGAGTTTATTCAAAATAACATCCACAACATGCTCATTATACCAATCAATTAAATCCGTACCCAAATCAATGATTGCATTAGGAGTATTGAAAAATTTTCGATCAACTATTTCGCAGTCATTTGACTTTTTGATGAAATCTCCCAACAACGTCATGTTCAGTTCGATGCATTGCATGTCCTTCAAAATTTTGGAAATTCTTGATTCAAAAAGAAAATATGCATCTCTCAAAAATGTTCGGACTTCTTTGTACCCCAAATTTATAATTACAGCCGTCCTCACACTATCATTGAAAATTGCATTAACATTTTCCCATTCAACTCTACTGCTTCGTTTCAACCCCGATCCAATGTATTTATCATTTTTCATAACGTTTATTATGCATCTAATACGTTTCAATTCCCCAATTTTACTAACGATTATGTTTTTTTCCCCAACCGAAAATTAAATTTTTTTCATTGCTAACTCGCATTCTCTAATGTTTACTAATCAAATTTAAAGATGTTCGTGTAATGGAACTTGAGTAATTTTGTTTGATTACCTCAAGTAATGTATCAATTTGTGATAAAGTTTTTGAAAACACCATTTTAAACTAATGTTTCAACTTACGTCACTTTATATGAATGGTGATATGTCGAAGGCGGCGGTGACGGTGATGGGCAGCAGATACGCAAATGGATGCTTGCTGGAACTGCAGGAACGCTGCAAACGATAACTTGAAGTAGTGCGGCAGATGAACTGGAGGAACCTTGATGGAATGGTGATGAGGCTCAAAGGGAAACTCGAAGAAAAGTGATGCTGTTGTGATTAGGGAAGGTATATAACTATGTGGAAATGAAGAAAAAAAATTATTTCAAACGAATTTTTACCACATGCAAAGAAAAAAACTGCGACAAATAAAAAACAGTACTAACCTTAATTTTCTACAATCTCGAATGACGCAGCGGCATTCGCTTTTCCAGTATCCACGAAGCCTTTGAAAATTATTGAATATTTTCCGCACGAAAATTCTTCTGTGTATGAGCGATATCCCTCCGTCACTCTCTGGGGTAAAAACACCACTTTCTCATTCCAAATCCAATAGCACCACCTCGTCAAATTTCCCTCTAACGATTTTCGCTGAGAATATTCTCTACGGCGTCCCTACAGGCAAATCACTCAATTTCGTGATGGGTTTCCTGGCCACAACTGAAGTCGCGTTTACTTTTTGTTAATCCATCTGAAAAAAAAAAAACAATAATAAAAAGCTTTTGAAAAATTTTGAAAAGGAGTTTTGTAATTCGAAAACAATTAAGTCGCTTTGAATTACAAATTAAACGAAAATTGAAAATGCAAAAAACCAAACGTAAAAACGTGAAAATAACTTCATCTAAAAACATTTAATTGAATTCATCTGAAAAGCCCAAACTAAAAACACCCAAAAACCGAACATGAAAACATTTATTTCAATTTAACTGAAAAACACTTTCATCACATAATGAAAAATGTATGAAAAACTTACTTCGTATCTAGAGATAGATGCACAAACACAAAACGAGAAATAACTGAAGATATCTAAGTGATCACTGCTTGACTTTTCTTCACTGGCTGATGACTAACTTACGTTCGCCGCGCATCCAACTACTTTTATAACTCTGATGTGATAAGAAAAGAACATTCGAGAATATTCCAGAATAAACAACAGTTTCCCATGAACGCGAAGCAGATAACACAATAGTCGTTTCTCTGCGGTTTTGATAACGAAACTGCTGGCCTGGGTTTTTCGATGACCGTTAGCTCGATGAACTCATTTCAATGCCAACTGATTATTATTTCCGGCATAATAACCAAGTTTTCTGTTTGCGCGGTTTTTCATAATTGATAACGTCGAATGGCGCGTTTCAACGTTAACTGATAACAAATTGTAATTCTCTCATATATCAAAATTCAATTCTCGAATATTTTTATTTAAACCAAATAATCCATTTTTTATTGACTTCTAAAATAATTTCTTCAACTACTCCCATTACTGTACATGCCAATATCGTAGATGCTATGATGAGGATTCTGTAAATTTTAAATTCCATTTTTGATGTGATTTTCTCCCGCCCTGCTGGAACGAAATATTCAGTTTTTGTGTCTATTTCTCGAAGATCTTGTAATATCTGCTTCATATTATACTTGAATGCTGTATTCTTTGGAACATTACTAACAAATACTGCTAACTGTCCCTGATTGACCCGAGTTAAACGCATTGTTTTCCATTGTGTTCTATTACAACCATGATCGAAATCATTTGCCTTCACTCATATTGCCATGAATTTCACTCTTTTCGGCACGTTCACGTATAAAACATTATTCAATATTGCAGTCAGAAGAATAAAATTTGTTTTCAGTTGAGGAGACATATTCTGCAATGCTTGAGGCTGGATTCTTCTTAACGGATATCTCGTTTGCGGTAATTTTCGATTGAACACTTTGTCTTGAATGCCCAAATTAATTTTTATCAGACTTTCATTCCATTCACAATAATTTTTTTTTATATTCAAACAGCGTGCTCTGGTAGCTGGAGAAATATATACCCCACATTTGTACATCAACTTGTACGAAGTCTCCGTGGAGGCAAGGCTAGCGTCACTCGCTACCAAACATAAACCGCTTTTTTTTTATTCAAAATATGTGTGCGCCGCGCTCTATTGGCAAAATGTTATCAATCTAAGGGATCTACTCGACTACGTCACACGATGAATGCGAAGCAGCGACGGCCGACTCCCTAGCGTTTGGCATGCTTGACCGTACTGCGCATGCGGTGCTGGAACTCTCTGTACCCCTACTTCAAACACTCATATTTAGAATATAATTGAGGCACACACGCCTAAATTTAATTTGTGAGAGTGTCCAATCTAAGTCAATCATACCATTGAAGCTGTTGGCTGATCGAAACATGGTTGCAAGTGGAGCTCTGGTGGTAGTTATCAACCGAGGTACATTAAACATGGTTGATATTCGAGTTTTTCATGGCGGTACATTGAATCTGATTAAGGCTAGGAGCTCAGGAGAATTAATTCTATGATTAATTATTTTGTATAAAAAAAGTTAGCATGTAAAGGTTACGAAAGATAAAATTTTAAATTCATTCCTCAAATAACTTGTTCGTATGGTGTTATAATCTGCTCTGATGTGATGTTTTTTTAAGTATATGTATCTTAAAAATTTGTTCTGTATTTTCTCAACTTTCTGGAGGGACGTACGATTTTCTCCCGACCATATTATTGAGGCAAATTCCAATTTGGGTCTGACTAATGTGAGGTAAAGATGTTTGATTTTATTGATATTTTTAAAGTGTGCACTTTGTCGAATTAAATATCCTAGCATACGATTCGAGGAGTTAACTACATTTTGGACACCTAGATCTTTGACCTCAAGGCACCTTGCCAGAGTCTCTCCATCTATTCTGTATTCACATTCAACTGTTTTTTTTACGTGATATGGTCATTATACAACATTTTTTAATATTGAAGAATAATTTATTTTGGCAACTCCATCTATGAACATTATCCAAGTCTTTTTGTATTTTAACACAGTCTCTTAAATTTTCTACATTTTTGAATATGTTCAGATCATCTGCAAAGAGTAGACAATCTTAGTATTGTAATACTGAAGGCAAATTGTTGATGAACATAATAAATATGAGAGGTCCCAAATTAGAGCCTTGAGGCACTCCTGAGTTGGCATAGAATTTTCCAGAGGAGTTACCATTGTGTCTAACAATCAAAGATCTATCTTCCAGATAATTTTTGAATATTTCAAGTGAGTTATTTGTAAGCCCTAATGTATGTAACTTTTCTAAGAGCATGATCAACCTTATCGAATGCTTTACTAAAATCTGTTAATATTGTATCTGATTGCGATTTCGATTCGAGAGTTTCATATGCTTGATTTTTAAAAAGAAATAAATTAGAATTTATAGATTTATTAGCTACAAAGCCATTTTGTTGATGAGCTACATAATTTTCGGCATAATGAGGTAAATGATCTGCTCGAATAACTTGGATGGTGCACACATAAGAGAGATTCATCTATTGGTTCCATATGTCCCGTTTTTTTTTTCTTTCTTTTGTTCATTTCACTGTGTTTGATGCACATCAACCTGGCTTATCATCCTGACAGTGTTGTCAATATTCCCATGAATCCATCCATTCCGAGAGATTACATATTTTGCGCCGAACTTCGTTTTTGCAGCCATCAGAAGTTTGAGGTTCCTCGCTGTGAGATCCTCATTGATATATTATATGCTGGACCCTTTCAATGCCCACCTCGCCTTGATTACTTCATTTCTTCTCAGCAATGATATAAATGTTACCAAGATACTCCTAGGCTCTGGAGAATTTTCATCTCGTTTTCCAATCCTGTACACATTGTCTATCTCCCAGTATGAACATTTGGTCTTCAGTGCATCGTTTATAAGTGTCAAAACGTTTGCCAAAACATGGGGGTTGGGTGTTCTGTCTCCGTCAAGATACAGTCTATTCCTTTTCCTATGGCAGCTAAAAAAATCCCTAGTTTCGATTGAAACTGAACATAAGCCTCGTTCTTCTATAAAATATTAGCTGAGATGAGTGCTTTTGCTTCAGAATTAATAATTGGGTAGACATAGACAATAAAAGACAGATGGGATTTTATATTTTAGTGAGAATGAGTGGATGCAATTTTACAACCTCGTTGTCTGTGGGCATAGAATATTCTGTGAATAAACATGACAATATCCACAGAAGTATTAAGCATACTTGTGTGTGAAAAATACAATATAAATAAAAATTACTGATCCATCGGAGACGATCCATTGCATACAGTGGAGGTGAGATTTAATTGGAAAGTGAAAAAACTTACAGTCTAACTCCACCAAAAATATTCTTTATTGTAGCTGTCATGTAGTCAGAAGACTAACATTGAGAGGGAGGACATGTTTCGAAGGATTAATCCTTCGTCTTCAGCAAAATTTGAGTTAGTTACAAGTCGATCTAAGGAAAAACAAAACGGTTACCAAAGAGTTATGAATAACAATAAAATGTGGAAAATTCACGATCAGTGGGAAAAATATTCTTAAAACAATCTTAAACTAAACATTTTGGTCCTAACCACGACCATGTGGTCCGCATCTGGAGCGGAGGCCACAACTGTAAACGTCAGGGACCATTGTTGGTCCATCCAACAAAAATGACGTTTTAATTCAAATTTGAATATAAAACGATTAAAAATGTGACAATGCAGTAATAGTTCACAAAGTGACAACTAGGAAGAGGAAGTGACAATCAGTGTTGCCACCACTTTGAAATTCAACGTAATAGATTTTGAGTTGAAATAGTAATAGAAAGTAATAGATTTAGGGTCACTGAATCTAGAAGGCCTTATCAGAAAGCAAGGTGCTTTTGTGGGTTATTTTGAACACTGGACCTATTTCAAGTATTAGACCACGCCCATTGGCCATATCCATAAAAAGGCCAAGGCCTTCTAGATTCAGTGACCCTACCTACCTTATATCAAAAGCGCCATCTAGTAAATGAAGATATTGTGAAATAGGAATTTTTAACTTTCTTCACCCTTCACCTTTTTCCAAAACAAAAGATAACTTTCAAGAATATTTATCAAGATTCATGTTTTTTTTTTTCAATAAACTGGAAATAAATACAAGATTTGTAAAAAATATGTATTTACTAAAAAATATTCCATATTATTCTGATAATATAACATCTTCAAATTCCTGATGGTCATCCATTTCCACATTTTTCCAGTTCCCTACAGAAGTAACGATTTTTTTTGTTGGGATCCACTCATGGCAGGTAGTATCACTTATCAACTCTTTAGTTCTTATTAAAGAACTTACAACTTTCGACATACAGTCGATTTCTGGTTTTGGTTTTGATCAAACTGAGTTTTGAGAAAACACTTTTAGCTACAGCTGATGAGTGTGGAAATGCCAAAGTTCCATTGACAAATTTTACTAAATTTGGAAACATAGTATCACCAAGCCCATTTTTCAATGAAGAAACTGTTTCCCAATAATCAGTGTCTTCAGCCATTCCCAAAACATTTACGTTAGGCAATAAACGACACTCCATATCAAGATCTTCTGTCAGTAACCAAATCAGGGAAATATAGAATTGCTTCACTTATACTTTTAATCTGACCTGACTTAGCAATGAAGGGACAAAAGTCTGCCTTTCAATTCAAAATTTTGCACTTTAAATTTCTAGCAGCAGCAAGCAGGAGTGTTGTAAGATTGAACAAAATGATCTTTGAAATGAAAGCTAATGTAATAATACATACTATACTGATGACATTGACAATAGTGATGTCAGAAAATGTCGTCACAGTAATTTATGGTGAGATAAGAGTAAAGGGGTACAGTTCATGCACCTTCAAATCCAATAATATTGAATATGAATATGACGGAAATGGAACTGTACCTGGTCTATGGTTTGGTCTCATAGACTACAAATGCGACAATGTTTTCGGGCATCTGATTTCCAATTTTAAATGTAAGCCATGTGGAATTTTCTGTGTTTACAATGAACTAGTTCCTGGATATAAGCAGGTGTTTCTTCCTATGCTAATAGGAATCATTATTGGGGTAGTGTTAGGTAGCATCTATGGGAATAAGATTATATGATGTCTTTACTATAGAGCACTTGTGGCCAGGCAGAAATATAAAGACCAGAAATTGATAAGATGGGCAGAAAGGAATAATCGAATTAATGGAGGTGAAAACCAGGAAATGAGGTTCAGCAAGAGTAGGAAACTGTCAGAAAAGCATGAGCAAAAGGTCATAGAATTTAGGAAGAATAAAACTCAAAAACTGATGGAGAAGAGCAGGGCATCTGAAGAGGAACCACTATATGTAAAAGCGTCAGAAATAAATGTGCCTGAGAGAAATGATCCTGAGAAAAGCAACAGTTTTGAAGAAATTAGTGATCATGACCTAGTAAGGATACCAAGTGGAAGTAACCATATACTGATCTTAGTAAAGCAATGCAGTTTGAAATGACTAATATTCAGAAAGATTATGATAATTTTATAACCAAGAATGACAAAGTTTTATCTGAGGTTAGAGATCAAGACATATTCCAAAAGAAATCTCTACCTCCCGAAACCATCTTGCCCAGAACAAAGCCCAAGGAGAGCCAACAAAGCAACACTCTCATTAGCAAAGACACTACTAGGTGCAGCAATAGCTAGGTCAATAGACACTTCAATGTGCTGTGATTACATTATTCATTAGCTCCAATGGGAAAATATGTGACCTTGTTGAATGCAAGGATATTAAAATGTATAATTTCCCACTTCAAACTGGGCAGTCAATATGCTTCAAAGACTCAGAAGGTGAACAGCTATGCCTTAAAATTTCTGAAAGTTACATGTCATATAGGTTTGGTCTGATGTATGAGACATCTGATATCAAAATTGTGACAGATAATTACTATAGCTGTAAAGGTAGAGGACAGTGTGGTTATAATGGGTGTTATAGGGGCATGAAAGGTGATGGGTTTTCTGAATGGAAGGTAGACAACACAACTATCAGTGGATATAGCATTGGAGATGGAAATGGATGTGATACTTAATGTGCTTCTGGTTGGGCTTGCACCTACTTCCAATGGAGGATTGAAGAGATTGGTGATAAAGATCCTGTATATATCAAAATTTCAGAAATTTGGGAAGTTGTGATAACTGTAACTTATAAAGGTATAGTCAGTAAGAAATACATGAATGTTAATAATCTAACTGTTAACATTGATGGGACTGATCGTAAAGGGATGAGAGAGTTACCAATATATACAACAGGCTTCACTTCACAGACTGATAGTATGTTAAATGGTATGATTACCCTTAAGAAAGGCACTTTCAATGTGAAAGTGTCTGAGATCAACTATCCTGAGAATGATATAATAGGAGATTGATGTTCTTGGGAAAAGTAGAATATATGATCATCAAAATGTACAATGAAGAGTTTCCAGCTGTGAACCATCTTTCTTAGCCTCAGAGCCCAAAGTCAGGAGAGCACTTAGAATATACAGACAGGGTGATGCTATAGATAACTATCAGTTGAGGAACGGTAACAGGATATTGGAGTATAAACTTAGTGTGAGATCATTAATCAATATTCTAATTGGAAATATTGACATAAATAATCTCCAAGTTATACCTGCAAGCTGTTATCTTGACCCAATTATGACATGTGCTTGTGATGGATGTAATGTAAAGCCGTACGTTATATTTAGACCGTACAAAGTAAGACAGGAAGGAATAGTCCCTTTTGAGAGTAATTGCTTATTCACAAAGAAATATCTCAGTTGTAATACTGAGGAATACAAACTAGAGCTGCCAGATGGCAACAGACACTGTAGCTCATACCTCATACCGTTCAACCAAACTATAAACATAAACTTTAACTATGTTTTCACTGGGTCATTGATTCCATTTGAATCAATATTGAGTACGAACCATGAGGACATGTCAATATCTGCAATGGTTAGATCTGAAAGCTTCTGGAATGGTCTGATAAACACATTTAAAGGCTTTGCAGCATTTGGTATGATCAGTGCCGTAGTAATTAGGGGTTTAAAATATATGGATATAGTAAAGCTGCGGAAAACAATATCCATGATGCTTAGTAAACCCATATCTTATATCATAATCACTATTTATAACAATATCTACTATTTACTTAATATAGCTATAGTTAATACTTTAGACATGTAAGATAGCGTTGAGTTAAATATTTTAAAGTTATGTAATCCTATATCATTTGTATTTAAAGGACCCAAAAAAAAGTTAACACAGTTTAAAAATAGTTATAGTTTGGTACTATATGGCCTACCAAAAATTCATAAAAACATTGTCCCCTTCAGACCGGTAGTTTCATACATAAATTCTCCTGCTTCCAAATTAGCTAGCTGGTTGAGCTCTATACTTCCCTCTTTAATGAATTTCACAAATCGTTTTGCAGTAAAAAATTCTCTAGAGCTTACAAACAAAATTTCATATATTAAGATTCCGCCTGATTGTATTGTCATGCCTTCCTTCCTCCTCATCCAATGTCCTTGGAGAAAAGAAGGAAAACGCAACAAAGTTCTTTTCTCTGCACTAGTTTACGTGCACCTATACATACCCTTGCTCAGAGGAGAAGGGAGTGGGTAAATAAAATATCTTGCCAATAAGAAATAGTGTATTGACTGATTGACTCTTGTACAGCGTATTTGGTTCGTTTGTGGTTGGCAACTTTGGTGAAATCTATTACCATTCAGTACAAATTAAAGGGTGCTTCTGTGGCCAATGCCACTGTACCATGAAAAGTAGAAGAACCTCTGATCGATCCGTTTTGGGTATACGTCACTAACGTCAATTCGTCAAATAAATTATTGGTTATGGTTCGATTAAAAATATCAAAATTAATTATAGGTACCAAAATGAATCTATTCTACCCCTTTCCGTATATATACTTCCAGTTCACAAATAATTACGTAGATATTAAACGGTACCGACTAGAGGCAGAACCGAAAACAGACTAATAGACTGTGAGTAAAACCGAATGCAATCAATGGATGTGAAATCAAATAAAGTTACAAGCAAGCCCAAAGCATAGGGGTCATGCAAAAGCAGTGTGATTAGTAAGCAGTAATGGTAATGAAAAATGATATAGCTTATCTTCAGGTAATCCAGGTGAAAGATGTTCGGTGGTTGGTGTCGATAGCCCCAGCACTCTATTGGAGCCCTGATATGCAAGGCAATGGTGTAATGATTGTCTCACAGCTATGGTTATTGTAAGGGTACGCAACCATTTGTGAAACTCTGTACGAGCAGATGTATAGCTTCGCATGTACCAAAGAGGCCTAAAATTAAGGAATCGGGTTGAACTTAAGCACCTATAGGAGATGATTGATGCTGATGCTGAATATGCAAGAAACTAACCTTAGATGTTGGATGGCCTCGAAGATATCTATAGTTTATAGCAGGTTGGAAAAATAAGAAGTTCAATCCACACAAGTGGGTCTCTTCAATGAGCATCAAATAAAATCTTCTTAAGGTTTTTCTCAACGAATAGACCAAAAATCCGCAGAAAAGCGAAGTCAAAAGTTCCAAATCACATGGACAGCCAAGACTTTTTTTTAAACTATTCCATTTCCTGATATCTTTTGGACCTTTTTTTTCCTTGATGTCAAATCAGTCAGATGTCTAGGATGACAAGTAAATGATATGACAGGATGTGGCAGATGATGTTTGGTAGGTTATGTTTTGCAAATATTTATTCAACAATTTTTAATAATTTGTTCTTTTCTTACAGGTTCAACCAACTAACATTCCTAAAATGTTGACACCCTCTCTAGGAGAACCAAAATCACAATAAAACTTATTAAGGATAGAGCCTCGAAGTTAACCTCTTCTGTGAACATAAACAAAGATTGACTACCTTAAAATGCATCCTAAAGGTGTGTAGTAAAAGTACTGAATAATATTTTGGGTAATTTAACGATATTTTATTTTCCAGGCAGCTATTGCACTGAAAACAGAATGTTTCCGAAAGAGTATTTTACTGTGAACTTAAAAAAGTTAAAGAAGGTACAACGGATCGATACGGGGTAAGGAAAAGTATAGAAGATTGCCAAGCCTAAAGCTTATATCAATTGGGAGGTACGAGGGTTTTCAGAATATTGTATACTTTGTTTGAAATAATAGTACTTGATTTACGTTTGAAGGTATGACGGGTTGTAGGGTTTTTGGAGAAGAATACCCAGATTACTGTTGGATTTATTATTTTTGAAAATGATGTTGTATTTAATGTTTAAAATAAAGGAATTGACAACCTGAAGTTTTGATTTATATTACGAAGGTAAGAAAAAGGTAGGTAAAAGGTAATTTAGAGTCATTTTCTGCAATTGGCAAAATAAACCTGTAACAGTATCTTAGTTTCTTTTGATGTTTCAAACCTCTTTCCCAGCATAGACCCTGAAGATTGTCTGATGTTAGCTAGACAACTACTCTTTTCTAATTCTAATTTACCCACCTTTCACATTTTGAATTTATGTTCTTCAGTCGATTTGGTCCTTGAGCAAAACTTTTTTCAATTTAACAATTCTTTCTATTTTCAAAAGTCTGGCTTAGCCATGGGCTCTAATTTAAGTCCATTATTAGCTGAAATATTTATGTCAAATTTTGAATCCACAGTTTCTGAACACCCCCAATTTTCAAAAATTTTATTCTGGCACCGATATGTCGATGACATGTTGGCACTTTTCAAAGATTTTAATACTTTTTTAATTTTTCTCAATTATTTCAACCCTAGAATACAGTTTACTAAGGAGGTTGAAACAGAGTTTTCCATATATAGAAAACCTACCTCCACTGACAATATTATACCTTTTCACTCCAATCACCCACATAATCAAAAATTTTCATATATTCACGCACTTTTTCATCGTTTGTTCACGATACCTCTTAGTGATTCATTTTTTTTAAATAAACTCAACGTAATTAGACAAATTGGTGTCAATAATGGCTTTCCAATCCATCTTATTGATAGATTATATCACTGATATGTCAATAAATTCTCAAACTATAGATTAACTCAATCAAGTTCACCAAATAAATATTTCTCGTTATCCTATTTTGCCCCCTTTTATTAAAACTTAAAAATACTTTGCTCAAAAAACTCAATGCCAACAACATTTCAAATTGTTCTATTTCATTCAAAACCTCCAATAATCTCAAACACTTGCTGGTCAACTCTAAAGATAAAATTGCAATGCTTGATAAGTCTGGAGTCTATAATTGAACTGTTCTAACCTTGATTGTAAAGCTTGCTACATTGGCCAAACAGGTCGCAAGCTTAGAACTCGACTAGCAGAACACGTTAGAATTATAGATTCCAACTCCGAAAAAAAAGAACCAAATTCAGTTTTTTCCAATCACACCATAAATGAGAAACACAATTTCGATTCCAACTCTGACTTGGAAATTTTACGTTTGTGATAAAAGCAAGAGACTCAACTTACTAGAGACTCTTGAAATTGATAAAGCGATTAAAATTTCAGATTTACAATGCTTGAAAGGATTTTTTGGCGAGATACCGTTTTACGAACGGTAATAAATTATCTGCAACCGCATCGTTTTCGCGATTCAACGGTAATAGGGGAGGTAGGAGTGACGTCATAAATTGACGTCATAGGCTGTAAAACGGTAACAGGTTCTGTAACACATCCGTAGACAAGAGTTATAAGCGGTGACTGGTGACAGACGACAGGTGTTCATTCAAAAAGTTGAGTTTATTTGAATTTTGAAAGAGAAATGGAGGTTTCGAATTGTGTGGAAATCTGTCTCAATAATGACGGTCAAGATTATCTCGTAGTGGTCCCAATAGAAACGGCCAACATCTTGTTGAACGGTAAGAAAAAATCGACTAGTGTCATTTTATCAAATTTCTATTATTTTGATAAACCGTTTCTAACAGAGCAATATTACCACCGAACTTTCAAACACAACTCATGAGATTTCTGATTTTACCGAATATCAATACTCTTGAAGTAGCCAAGTTGTTGGCAACTATAATCTGTCGAGTGAAAGTGAGATGTGTTATGGAAGGCTCCCATTCACACCAAAGATTCTCATGTAACTGATCATTTTTCAGATCCAGAAGAAGCAAAAAACTTTATTCACAACCAGCTGATGGCCGAGAACGATCAAGCTGGTGTATCAACATCAAGAACTGAAGGGAGGGACATGGTTTGGAATTCTAAGAAACCAACCCAAATTGACAATGAAGCAACTCAATATTTCTTACAATTAAGAAAATCATTTGGTCCCAAATTTGATGACAAAAAAACCATAAAAAACAACTTTGGGCTTTTATTGCCAAAAAAATGAACGAAGTTGGTTACTATGTGGGAGACGGAAGAGAAGCTATAGAAAAATGTCGCATGAAATTTGCAAATATGCAGAAGCGTTACTTGCAATATATTAAACAAACAAAGACTACAGGTGTGGAACACAGAGATCCGCCTACTTATTTCAATGAAATACATGCTATATTGGGTGATCAGGATAAAGTTAATCCAGCAAATCTGCAGGACAGCTTGGATATCTCAGAAGATTTGGAAACAGATCATGATTTGAAAGAAACTGAGCGCACAGCTGAAGCAGGCACAAATGGTAAAGATTGTTATGCTCCTGGACCAAGTGGATCTGTATGCAGCAGTAAATCTGATGAAATAAAAAACAAATTTTCAACTGTACGAACAGTAAAACCTACTAGTGCCAATGCTCAGATGTTGGAAGTGTTGAGAGAGCAACATACAGATAGGCAGGAGAACTTTGCCAGATTGGAGAATATTTTGGATACTCAAAACAATCAAAGAGAAAGAATGTTACAACAACTCCAATCGCTTGTCGATAGTCAAGTAAAAAAAAGAAAAAGAAGAGATAGTGATAATTCTGATAGCTCTTGAGTTAAAAGAATCTGCCATTATCTTTCCTTGGACAATTATGTTTCTTTTAGTCATATTTTGAGTTAATTCCTATATATATGTTTATATACTGTTTCCATTTAGTTTTTTATCGAGAATAGTCTGTTCAAATTTGTTGTTTAGTTCAAATTTATTGTTTTATTTTCTAGTCCATATTTGAGTTTGATCACTTATGTATATTTTAATAATTGTGAACTGTGAAAGGTTCACCACTCAATATATTTATAAAAAATCATTTATAAAGTGTTTCATTTATCAATATTCATTCTTCATTCATAAATGCAAAGGTATTTTATCACTTCCAAAAATGTTTCTGAAATTAAATAAATTTTAACACAACTAAAAAATATTTGTATTTCGTATTTGTTCATTATAAAGTTAAAAAAAAATCTATTCTACATTATTTATGAAAATGTTTTCTGCAATAAGGTCCCTTTTGTTTTCTCCCAAGAGGCAAGCTTCTCTATCATTTTCTGCAAAATCGCCATCAGCACAAATCTCTTTTTCTGGGTCCTCATCCCAGTGGTCTCCATTCATATAACAGAAATTGTGCAAAATACATGCAGCTGTGGTTATTTCGATAGACTTTGAGACACAGTATGTGTTAATATACTTCAACCTGGCCCATCTTAGCTTGAGAATTCCGAAGGAATTTTCAATGCAAACTCTATCTGCACTCAATTTATAATTGTGTAATTTCTGCATGTTTGTGAGATTAGTCTGTCTTCCATAGGGTTTCATGAGCCATGTCCTCAAAGGAAAAGCACTATCACCAATCAGATGCAGATCATCTGGACAATATTTACTTTTTCCATATACTTCTATATGTCTCACTAAACAGGAGTTTGAGAATACCTGGAAAATAAATTCTTTTTTAAGTTGAAGGATAACCTCTCTATACATGTTTTTCTAACCCGAGAATCGTGGGCAGACCCTGGATATCCAATTAATACATAAGAGAAAATTTTTTCCCAGTACAAATATCCATTAAATTGATAGAATGATTCTGGTTCCTATCAATATAACTTGTATGCTGGTTCAGAGGTACTTTCAAGTGAATATGGCATCCATCCACTGCTCCAATTGTGCCTATAAACAATATCATTTCAGATTAAATTCATTTTCACTGTTTTTCAAAGACTATGTGGAAAGTTAAAATTGATAGCTTCGTTGATCATAGGGTGCTTACCGGTATAATTTTTGAATCCTTCTTTTACATGGTCATATTCTCCTTGAGTTCGGGGCCAAAATATAAATTTCTTCTTCAATCCAACAACAATATAAAGAAACGCATTCACCAGGACTGTACTTGGTACAAGATGGAAACGGTCAGCAATTGAATGGAGTGTATCCTGTTTTGAGATATACCAGAGAAAAATTAATAATGCCTTCTCAGGATGTGTTGGGTAATTTCCACCACGATATTTCTTTTTTATGAGGGAATGTGTATCATTTTCCAACACAATTTTAAATAATCTTAAGAATGTCTCTTTCTGCATCCTGAATAAACGAAAAAATTCAAGCTCGTGATAGTGGTCTATCCAAATTGTGAAATCAACAGCTTGGCCTATGTATACTTCACGAAGAATATTGTAAAAGTTACTTTCTTCTAACATGTGATGAACAACAAGAACATTATTATCATTGAAAAATGTGTCTTCAAGTACAGAGATCAACCAGTTGATATTCATTTTTGAGACTTAACACCAAAGGTTACACTGACTACTGACTTTACAATTGAGACTGAAGAGATGCTGGAGAGTTTCGTTAAGTTATTTATATTTATATTTATATTATGATATTTGTTCACTACACTTCATTGCTGTCAACCGGTTTTGGTTACCGTTTTGTTTTGGCGATTCCAACGTAATAGAGAACGAGTAACATAATTTTCAAGGGTAGGGGTATAACCGCTACGGTTACTAACGGTAATAAACGGTATCTCGCTAAAAAATCCTTTGAATGAACAGACCCAGTTTGACAGTTTGAAACTTTTTAACTCTTTACTATTTTGATACACTGTTCATTCCACATAATATTTCAATGATTCACTTACATTCTTTTGGTAAAAGTTTTTATTAAATACATAATTATCTTTACAAATGTTAACATTAATTCTTTCATTTCTTTCGTTCTATGGTTCTGTCTGTAGATGTCATTTTCTCAATTTTCTAGTTCCATGAAAGATGAGACATCTCACTCTCTTCTCTGTCACCTTGAGTCAGGACTGTCCACATGACATATGTCATTCATGTCAAATTTATAACCTATAGAATCCTTAGAATCTTCAAGGATGCTGGGTGAAGTCTTGTGTTTCGATCCTAAACATTGAAAAATATATAAATATTATAAATAGAAGTATCAAACAAAATGTATCAAATGTAACAATCCCAAATTTAGTTTAAGGGCATTTTTTATAAACAGTGTAACATGAAAATGTGATTAGAAATTTCAAGGCACATTTGATGTGATTCAATTTGTTGCATAACTGTAGCAGCAGATGTTTTGACTACTGCCTCATTATTTAGTTGGTAATTTTTAGTATATTCCTCTGTATATAAGCGATGAAAACTTTGATATCTAATCAGACAAAACATTTTTTTGTGGTCATTAGGAAGCTATGAAAATGTAGAATAAAATATTCCAAAAATTCATTTAGAGCATATTTTTACTGGGAAGGCAATAGAAAGTAGCTCAGTTTAGTGGGCACATCTGTTAGTAGCAATAGTACCTAATATGGAATGCATATCTTCAAAGAATGGGGGCAGTTCTAATTTTTTCTACCCCGTGGATTTTTGAATTTTAATGAAGTGAAGATACGCCTTAGTTAGATTTGTAAATTTTTGTCTGCACCTCTCTCCTGCACTTTCTCCAATATTAAACTGTTTCTTCAGTTCTTGGCCAATCTTATTCCACAATTTAGTTTTATTTGATTTCTTATCAATAAACTGATCCTCCATTTTTTCCCTCAGATATGAAAGTTGTTTTGTAGCCTCTAGATCTATTTGAGATGTTTTTTTTTGTCCGTATATCAACTTCGATATTTTCCTGGTCTTGTTGTGCTGTTTGCTGTTGAGCCCTTGATGTGGAAGGAATTATATGGGGGTGATTTGTTTTCAAGAAAGTTAGGGCAGCATCAGGATCTGAAAGTTTATACACAGTAGTGTATTCTTTGCCTCAAGTGATACAGTTTCACGCTCATTCTGTGTTCTTTACTTACCATTCAACAGTAATACTGCCGTATTCAAATCCTCAACCGTATCTTCATGATTTAAATTAATTTGGTATGGTCCTTCAGAATCACCCATTTTACATTTTATTACAAGCTTACAAGCAAACAAAATACAATTTCACAAACTTCACGAAAATCTAACCTCACACGATGAGAGATAGACCGCGGTAAAGGGGATGAAAACAGCTCTAGTTCTGTGTATTTACCGGTTATTTGAAATGTCAAGTTATGACGTTGCAAAGGGCTCATTCATGACGTCATACAAAATAATCCCTAAAAACCAAAGTCACCTTAATGCCAGTGGTACTTACCGGTCCAAATTTAGGATAACCGGTAGATCGCTTTAAATCGGTTATTGTCACACGAGCATCTCGCGACAGTAACAGCTTGTCTGCTACGACTGCTACGAGTGTTACGTCGTTACGTGCATCCACAGAACTTTCTGTGTGTGCGTCGGATGGCTAAGTAGTGCTACAGTTTGACAGTTGCAAGGTTTGCAAGGTCCGCATTTTCCGCAGTACCTACACAAATATAAAATATTCAAAATAATGATAAATTCAAAATTTAAATGTTCTGAGTGTGAAAATGCTTTCACATAAAAGAAAAACTTGGTTACCCATTTTCGAGAAATTCATCAAATAGAGCCACTAGAATCCAAACTTGAGAAAAAAATTCAGTGTAGCCTTTGTGTTAAAACATTTTCTTGTCAATCATCTTTATCCAGGCATACTCGACAAACTCATAATGCTTACAACGAACATAATTATTCAAGCAAAGGTTCTACTAGGAAAATCAGATTAGTTTGTCCACATGACACATGCAGTGAAGAATTTGTCAGTTATGTAAATTTGTATATGCATTTATCTGAAGAACATAATATTGAAGTGCAGTATGAAGATTTAAGTTTCAATTCAATTCAAGGAGAGGTAATAACTTGGTAATAAAGGCATTGTTTTGTAATGTTTTATATGTTTGACAGATTATGAACAATGGAAATGTTCATATGTATCTTGAATATGTATCTTCGTCGAATTGATTGCAATTACTTGTACAATAATTCGCCTAATAGTTGACATATGAGTGCTAAAGATACAGAAAACATGAATCCATCGTAGGCATCTTGACGTCGTTGTCGTCCAGGTGGAGGGCATCGAGCGATTTTTCTCATCCAAAAAAGAGACATGAACCTCACCTGCCTCGTAAGGGGGGCTGATGTACAGTTCGTTTGACAGGGCAGCTGTCAAAATCACATAATATATGTTGTTGTTGTCAGCATGATGAATGACTGTGCACTGAGAAACATTGCGTATATCGCTAACATATATACACACTGAGAGAAAAATATACGCAATACTCAACTCAGCGTACACTCATCCATTTTTTTTTATTTTCATGACAAGTCATTTCGTGTTTGAACAGGAATTGTTCTCTCGCACACGAAAAAAATGTAGATATAAATATAGAGAACCTTAGAGACAGTTAAATATATAAACAAAACAAACAAAAAATGTAAATATAAGTGTAGAGGACATTACAGACATTTTAAAATTCATTGTATATATAAATAACATAGAAGTACAAACACAAAATTAAAATTGGAAAGGAAGAGCATCTTCCTCATCAACTAGTGTTCGTCGAACATTAAAATTGAGATATCCTTCAACTGAATAAAAGCAGTACCTCAAAAGAAAGTGTTTAATTTTTCTTTTGAAATTGTGAGCATTCAAATGTGTAACTTGTGTAGGTAGTTTATTATATACCCCAATATTCAAAGAATTCCTATCTGACCTCACCAATCTATGCATGGGTTTTCTTAGCAAATCTCGTGATCTGGTGGGATATTGGTGAATCACAGTTTCCGCTTCATAACCTTTTCTGTTATTGTGGATTTCTAGAAGAGTGTAATATAAAAAAATTGTAGGAAGTGGCATAATTTGGAGATTGCGGAAAAGTGGTCTGCAATGGTCTCTGTAATTTGCCCCGCTCATGATTCTGATGCCCTTTTTTTTGCTGAACAAATATTTTTTGAGCATGGCAGGAGCTGCCCCATAGAAGTATGCCATATATTATATGACTATGGAATAAACTATGATAGGTGGATTGAAGAACATCAGTATTCACGAAATATTTTATTCTATGGATCAAGAAAGTATTGCTGGCTAATTTATGACCTAGCTGTCCAATGTGAGCTGCCCAATTTAGTTTATCATCAATCACTACACCTAATAGACTCTCTCTCTCTCTCTTGCTCTCTCAACCATTCATTCATCATCATAATAAAATTCGAGAAAATTGGTTTTATACATCTATTAATACATGAATAATAATGAGTACAATATTAATAATAAGTATAAGCGTAATAACAATAATTTTATATGTCGAGTCGGCGTCCTTTCGGCGGCTGTGGTGAGCTGATGTCGGCTCCTTTCGTATCGAAACGTTGCGGGCTGGTAAAGACGGCGGACCATTTGCCATTGTCGATTTGGATGTTTTTGAAACGTGTAAACTAAACATCTGAATTTTTTGCTTGTAGTCCGCCACTTGGGATTTCAATTGTCTCAGTTTTTCGAGCTGTGAGTCTCTGGTGGCACTCATTTGTGGGCCGGGTGCCGGATTCACCAAATCAATTGATTAGACACCCACGACCATATAACAAAACAATATCTTAGCGCACAATGGACTTCGCTGCCTGCTGCTGCTGCCGTATGATTCAGGAACAAGGGGGCTCATTCTCGAACACTGGAGGTGGGTGGACGTAGGCTTTCGAAGTGGTGGCGGAGGCCGACCGAATATCGACTACGTGGGGCTTCCTCGTTGAAGTTAAAGTGTCGACGTATCTTGTCAAGAGATCGAATTTCTGGTGCCCCTTCATGTAAACTAGGTCGGCCTCGGCGATGGGCTGCAGCACACTCTCGGCGGATTCGGCAAAATCGATGCACCCGGCCGAATACGACACTCCGTGGAAATTTTTTCTTTATATCTTACTTGTTTTTTGTCTGCGGAACTCAAAGCGCGGAACGGCACAACTGGTTTAAATATAAAATGATTGGTGCTCTTCCCGTCGGTGATTGCGAGTTCTTTCGGTTGAAATTCACTACCGATACAGGAACCTTGGATGTCGCACGCTAAGAGTTTCATCTTGTAGGAAGTCTGACTGCGAACTGACGCTCTCGACATGTCAAATCCTGCATTTCACACAAACAGAGTGGATTCCCCCACTACTCACTACTACTACTGTATGTCATTTTTCATGACAGACGACGTACAATCTCGCTCAAGGGCAAGTGTTCCATGATACAGTCGTGTATGATGATGCAATGGGCTCGAGTATTGGCGGGAAATCCAACTCTGGCCTCGATGTCAAGCTTAACATCGACTGTGGACGACTTTAAAAATTCCGCTCTGCGGGAACAGTCTATTACAAAAATGGCGGCGCGATTCTTGAATGCCATGTAATCCAGCAGAGGACGCTTCATCGAACAATTTGCAAAGCTTGGATAAAATTCCGTATAGGCGCAATGAGCTTTCATTGTTTCTGTCAAATTCCAATCGCATGCGTTCATGTCATGTGTTCAAAGTCAGACGTGTGTATCTGATGTCGAAGTGGTCGAAGTATGTTGCATCTCGAGCCAAGTTATTTATTCTATCTGTTTGAAATGCGATAATGACAAATCGAGGACTCTCCAATGCCGTACAAGTTTTGACAGCCCAAATTTCTTTGGTGGAACCTGGCGTGAGTGCAGGCAGTTCGTGCATTTCCCACTTGCGGTAAGAAATGACCACAGGAGCGTCATTTTTTATGGATTGCAGCAACTGCAAGCGAATGTCATCATTGGGTACGACGTATTTGACTTTTAGCACGATGCTGTTGATCGTCAATGCGGCTGTGGTCGCCACCTGCGGATTCGCGATTTCCTCTATCACCATGCAGTTGTCATCGTTTCTGCTTCTCACCAGACGAATGCACTGCCTTCCGATTGTGGCATATCTGTAGTCATGGAATATGCCAAACAGATGCTTAAGCGGAATCCACATGGCGAACGCCCCATCGTTTGCGTTGCGAATAGCTCCGGCGGCATACGTCCATCCAGCAGTAGCCAAGTGTCGAGTGTCAGCATCTGCATAACATGTGTAGCCTCGTAAGGTGCTTACTATACCTGGCGAGCGAACAGAGTCCACCTCTTTGCCATTGATTTCATAGCAGATGG
The DNA here is from genome assembly GCA_958502065.1 of Chrysolina americana. Lineage (NCBI taxonomy): Eukaryota > Metazoa > Arthropoda > Insecta > Coleoptera > Chrysomelidae > Chrysolina > Chrysolina americana. The sequence goes on along the minus strand of OY293419.1, from coordinate 20,878,692 downwards.
AATCGAAGAAAAATGCGCCGGCATTATTGATAAATCGAACATTACCCTCTCCTGCGGTTCTGGTTAGAGTGCCCTCTATGCATATCATGGCGTCGTTCATCAGTATCCCTGTGTCACTCTGCTGAATGACAATTTCAACAATGTCATTATTTTGGAAGGACTTGAAATATAGGTGGTGCGTTCGTGTTTCCACTCTTTGGATGGATTCATCAAACTTTGGATGATTGTACACGTCGAACACTTGTTTTGACAACATGATGTCCTTGAGATTTGAGGAACTGTAAACTTGACAAAGAGAGAGTATGATTATGAAGAGTGTGGTGTGCTCTCGATGACTGCGTCTGCGCGACTGAACTGACGCCTGCGTTCTCGACACTTTTATGCTAGTGATCTTGATCCTGATCAAATACCAACCCCATTTGACAGCTTGTGCAACACCAATCTTATGATGATGGTTTCTCCGCGGAAATTCACGCTGCAGAAGTCCTGATCGAAAATATTCAAGGTTATGTTGTGTATTTCGCTCTTGTTCACAGGCAGGTAAATCAAATTTGGTGGAGGTTCGTCGATGGCAAATCCGGGGTCCTCCCTAACGGCGAACTCGTATATGGTGTGAGATGGACGATGAAGAAGGCACCCGATGTGACGTTACTGTCAATATGAACTGTTCGAACTTTGACTATGTTGACGGACAGGTCAGACACGTGAACAATTCCAGCTTCCAGTACTCAAGGCGAGAAACCCAATAGCCTTCCGATGGAATCCTCAGGACGAAAGTCTATGCTGTAGTACTTGCTGTAAATTTTGCATTGTAGCGTATTGGTATTGGGTTTGAGAGAGAACACTGCCTCTTCGATGGTGTTGTTGTCTCCCTCTACGTTCACATCTCTTTTATATTTATTCTTCTCTCTCGGTTTATCGATGTGCTTGTGAATAAACTGGGCAATGTTGGAGATTTCGTAGCAGCCTGTCGGTATATGGATGATGCTAACAGATGGCGCTCCGTTGGCAAAATAATAGAATTTTCCACCACTTATGTTCGATATACTGTTGTACGAATGGAAACCAATCAAAGCCAAGCCGTAAGTGCTGTCTTCGTCCAATTGAATTGGCGGAGCAAATTTCTGCAGTCATCGTAGAAATGTGACCTGTCAGGGTGAACAGCAAAGACATGACTGACACTGGAAAGGTTATGTACTTTCATTTAAAGACTTCCACACTCGCCTCCTGTGTTCCACATCAAAAATGTGGCCAATTATGCAGGCAAGTTTGGAGATTCGTCCTGTCTATGGCCATACGTTCCCAATCGGATTTGCGTGAAGCATTGTATGCAAATCGCCACACGACCATATGATGAACCGTATTACACCCTTCATTGAAGGTCACTATTTTTTATAACTAGTATTGCTCATTTCTGACGTGTTTGGTCGTAGAGAAATCTTAAACATAAATGACCGCAATTGGCCTGATCGAATGTCTGATAGCGATCGTTATTGTAGTAGATTTTTACACTTCCACCACTACCACTACTACTACCAACTTTCAAGTATCGCACCAGTTCCACAGGCGGCTTCAAGTTATCGAAACTGTCGAAATATGTTACTGTTTTCTCACTTTTCACGTAAGCTACCCAATGCGTTCCACGATTTTTTATCGAGTCCAGATTGACAATGGCGCACTCTTTGTACATGGGCGTAGACTGAGGTAGGTTGTCGCGCATGAAAACCCCAATGAAATGAGGTATTTTCAGCGTTTGGCATACTTGACCAAATCCACATCGTACAAAGGTCGCTTGCTACTGGGACTTTTTTGCAAACTTCTTGAGGAAAAGACCATAGCCTCCGCGACTTGTTTTGCGCATAAACAGGCCAGATCCCTGCTTTCCGATGTTCTCCATTGCAGTATTGTGGCGCTTCTCTTCATCTAATTTCTTCTGAGCGTTTTTCGAGGAGATGATGGCTATGGTGCTGGCACCACCAGCTAACGATCCCAGTGCTCCCAAAGCTGCGAAGATGGGAAGCAAAGGTAGCAAACCTCCACTCTTTGCTTCGACAGGTATTATTCGAGGTACTTTGATGTTTTTGCGACCACCCAATTTTTTTACTTGGGCTCGGGCTGCACGCAGTGCTACCAAAGAAGATTTTCGCAGAGCCTTTGCACCCAAGTCTTTCAGTTGGTCAGGCTTCAGTGTCTTCCGCAGATGATTGGCGATTTTCGAGACCACATCCTTCTTGAACGACCTCTGTTTCCTTGGACGTTTTGCACCAGAAGCCTTCATGCCCATGCCCAAATTACGCTTCGCCTTCATAGTTGTGGTGACTAGCCAAGCTGCAGCTTTCTCGCCGACTTTCGCGTCTTTGGACTTGACACGTTCCCAAGCTCGATTTTCCAGCACCCAATCAGCCTTGTGTCTGTCTTTTAGAGAGTTGCTTTACGAATATGCGATATCGTGGGATCTGCAAGCAGCGTCTAGGTGGTTCACACCAGAGTCTCCACGTGCTGATCTTTTCTGCAGTTTGGTACCCAGTCGGCAGTATTGGTATCCAGGCAGATGCAGCTCGAACGGTAGATGATTGATCAGAGAGTTCACCACTCCACGACCTTCGTGTTAGACTGTCAGCATGACACTGACGCGAATGATGTTTCATACCTACTTACATAGCTGTACTCCACTTCGTGTCATTCGAATGTCAGATGTGGGCGTGGTCACATGTAATACATAGCTGGAAAATTAAAAGTGGTGCAACAAGAGCCGACTCTGGAAATAGTCAATTTGGATTTCGTTGGTGGAAACGGCTTCAATGGTGTAATACGCAAACACGGTCCCCTGCTATCGAATTCGTTTCGAGCGATGTGGTCAGACCAACGCAGTACTCAGTCTGCTGTTCAGCCCTAACGGAGCAAGTTTCGAGAATGTTTACGTTTATTCAAAGTCGCTGTACCAACCAAAATATCAGCTACTGCAAGATGTACTCAAACAAGTCAGGGGCGTGGGCTATTTTCCATACAGGAACAATGACGAGATAATCGATCAGTCAAAGGCAAAACTCAATTTTCATATATGTGGCGTGTGACAAACAGAATAAAATTAGAGAACTCTATGCAATGGCACGCCACAAAGGGATTGACACAGCCTACTTATGTCAAACCTACTCAAAAATACCCAAACTGCTGATCAGGGACAATTGCAATATTATAGTACTATTTCGGCAAGATGATATGAATTTGAAGCACGCTTTCGAAGAGCACGTATCCCCGGATTACATCTTTGAGGAATTACGCCGCATGTGCGCCACCTGTTGGAAGGAATCTTTGGTGATTGTCAAAGACTTCGATGTGAACAAAGGGCGCTATCGTCTGGGCTTTGACAGATATATTCAATTGTAATGCCTAGAGTACGTCATTCTGTCCGGAGCAATGGCGCCGACTACATCACATGTCGACACTGCAATTGCGAAAGCTGATCGAAATCGTCAAGTCAATCAGTTGTCACATATTGATCGAAAAAAGTATCTGACTCTGAAATTCGGAAAATCCGAACAGGATGAAGCACTGAGTAAAATATTCAAACCCATTACGGTGCCGCTGAATAGACTGAGTGCGGCAGTGCCGCCACTCATCAAGCGATCACGTCTGACAGTGAAAAAAGAAGGGAAACAGGAGCCGCCATCGACTCCAGACATGAAGAAGGAATAAGATGAAGAAAGCTACCACACATATGATGGTGATGGTGATGATTATGATGATGAGGATGACTACTTGGAAATTTATCCCGAAGTAAGAACTGAATTCGTGAATGAACATCGCGCCAAATCCGGCAAAATAGATGTGAATTACGGCCCCATTTACGACAAACCAAGAGCGCAATGGTTGCTCGCTAGAAAGCTGATGGACTTCGACAAAGATACGAGGGACATTCGCATTGATGTGTAACATATGAGGGCACTCCGGGACTATATAGTTTGATTTTCTACAAAAATCCCAAATACTGGGATGACGTCAACGAGCTAGTTGACAGATATAGGTTACTGGTTGCCGCCAAAACTGTTGGCAGCACTTCTACCGACAACTATATCGTGGCCATCATCAATGAGCTCAGAGAAGCAGGCTTTATTCGATAAATACAAGCGCAGACGTTTTGCACGCCAGTACCATCATGAGCATCAACAAGTTCGGTCAAACTTCGTCAGCTCGCCGTGCACAGCAGCAGCAGCCCTACCATTTTCCTGGCGCCATACTCAACTATACGGCCAATGGAACATTGATGCTGCATATGTGAAAATTTCCAATGTTGAAACGTCAAGTGCACTCAATGATGTTGCCAACAAAAAATACGTTGATGACGTCATACAGAAGCTCAAAGATGACGTCATACACAAGCTCAAAGACGAGCTAGACTCCACCAAAAACAATCTAACAGCCTTGGATATTTGAGTGATGAAATTCATGTCACTTTCGATGAAAAGGCACGAAAATGCCAAGAAACGCTTGGATAAATTGGCACTGGATATTGTTGATATTCCAGCCTCTTAAGTAGAAGGTGTAACGCCCAGTGCAGTTAGTGTATTGGCACCGCCATTAGCGAAATGACGTCATCATCTGAGAAAAAATAATTGGTTAATGAACTCCATGCTCCAGCCAGAAGGAATTTTCCTCGCAGACGTACCATCATCAAAGGACTCGACGATCTGTGGCAGATGGACTTGGCTGATCTTCAAAAATACTGCCAAGTCAATAAAAACTATAATTATATCCTCGTGATGATTGATACCTTTTCCAAGAACCTGTGGGTGCGACCTTTGAAGACCAAAACTGGTCGAGACGTCACCGAAGCGATAAGTGACATATTGTCGAATGCGAAAAGATGTCCCAACCTCCTCCAATCAGATCTCGGAACTGAATTTTACAATTCCAGCTTCCAGGCTCTTCTGAAAAAGTACAACATCAAACACTACAGCACGTATACCGTGAAGAAAGCCGCGATCGCGGAGAGGGTTATACGTACTCTTAAGGAGAATATATTCAAGTATTTCAGTTTGAATGGTACCTACAAATGGCTGGACATTTTGCCGGACATTGCCAAAAACTACAATCAGCGCAAACATAGTACGATCGGCATGAAACCGTGTGACTTCACCAAAGACAATGAAGAAAAGGGTGTACAAGTTTGCGTATGATTATGCGGGACGTGCTGGCCGAAAAAAGTTCAAAATTGGGGAATTTGTGCGAATTAGCAAGGCCAAACATACCCTCGAGAAGGGGTATACACCCAATTGGACGACGGAACTTCAAAGTGAAAATCACCCAACCAATCACGTACTTGCTGGAGGACTTGGAAGAGCGATCAATCAACGGCGCTTTCTACGAACAGGAACTACAAAAAATCCCGAAGTCTATCAAGTGGAATAAATCATCAAACATAAGGGGCGTAAGGTTCTAGTGAAATGGCTTGGGTTTGACAACACACACAACAGTTGGATCGATGCCAAAAATTGCTTGTAATTTAATGGAAAAATGACACAGCTGCCACTGGAATGGGGGGCCTTTTTCACACTCTTCGTCAGAGTAAAGAATCCGCGTGCGCCGCTGTGAATATTTCAACGGAAAATCTCTGCGTTGGTGCGTCAGTCTGTCGCTATGCTTGGTGGAATGCAGTTCGAATCTGAGGAGCCAACGTCTGATTAAGAGTCAATGTATTCGTCACTAGTGTCGGTGGAATACGATTCCTCATCATCTGCATCATCATCATAAGAGTGGCAGAACGTACTGCTGAATTAGATCGAGTTTATGACATGTACAAAGAAGCCATCAAAACTGAACGTTTTTATGTGTGCAACGCCACGTACGAGTTCCGAAACACTGACATTCTCACTGTTCGATGCGGAATAAGTTTTGCTCGGAGTTTCGTACCTGCAGTGAAACTTGTGTGCAAGGTCCTCACCATATGCTCCAGCCTGTCTTTCAGCATGTTTGAATGGGGCACCTTCGTGGGGGCCATTAATCGTCTGTACAATAGCCAAACTGACCCGATTGCAGCCAACAGCACCCGAATCAAACTCGACTGGGACGATGTCATGGATTTGGAATTACACACTTATGAAGAGACAACAAAAATGCGAGTTTCTAAGGATGACACCTACTTTTACCTAATGGAGCTCGAAATTAAGGAAATCCTGCATCTAGAGGCGACAGTGTTGGCGGGAAGATTTGAATATTTACTTAATATGAACTTTTGTCAATTTTATCATGATATATTAGCTGGTGCTGAAGATCTTGCTAGAAACAATGATTTGACATTTGACGAGGCTATAAATTTGTGCACTATGTTATCAAAACACGATAAACATTTATGTTTCCGCGAATGTTTATTTTATTTATGGGACAAAGTATTGTTTGATTACGAACTGAAATAAACATATATTGGACTACATTGGACAGAGGTAGCGTTTCAATTCAGTATGCAGTGTGCTGTGTGTTTGCAGAGAGAGAGATGCATTACGAAACAAGACTCGACTCGTTTCGATGCTGGACTTCAGCCTTTCCTGCAAGTAAGTTAGCCGAATCTGGTTTTACGTATACCGGCTCGGAAGATATAGTTGCATGTCTTTCGTGCCAAGTAGAAGGGTTCAGATAGCAGCCTAATGACGATCCTATGGCTGACCATCGTGAATGGAGCCCCCATTTTGAGTTCGTCCGTAATTACTATGAGCACAATCAGGTGATCAGCCACAGACCGACGACAGATGGCGCTGATGTCCCTCCAGAACCAAGAGCGTCAGATGTCATTAGCAGAGTGACAGATGACACATGGATGACACCACCAGTGACAGATGACACACCTCAAAATGGCGCTGTTGATCTTCCTCCAGTAGTGACACTTGACAGTCGACCACCGATGACAGATAGCGGCGTCGCAGACTCACAGAACACTTTGATTTGTCGTGTGTGTCTTGTGAATGAGCTCTGTGAATTGTTTATGCCATGTAGACACTTGGTGTGCTGCTCACGATGTGCCGCTCTGTGCGACACATGCGTAGTTTGTAGAGCACCCATTACGACACTTTTCAAAATATATGTATCTTAGCTAATTTTTTGTTTTATTTTCTGTTAGAATGAAAATCAATCTTTTCAGCCTCAAGAATGGATCGTTTTTTATCTAAAAAAAGTACTAATTTTTAGGTCAAAACGATGCTCTTTTTGAGTAAAAAAATTCTCATTTTTAAGCTCAAAAATTATGCTCTTTTTTAGCGAAAAAAGTGCTCATTTTTAGACCCAAAAAAACGATGCTCTTTTTGAGTGAAAAAAGTGCTAATTTTTATACTCAAATCGATGCTCTTTTTGAGTGAAAAAACACACACCAAAATTGACATGGTGGCGGTGCTTTTTTTCAGTGGCTGAGTCGCTGAGTCTCAGTTGAGTGCCACTGAATTCAGTGACTGAAATTTCACTGAAATTCACTGAATTTTCAGGCCTCATAAGGAAAGCATGGGAAATTTCAGTTGAGTGAAATTTTTCAGTCGCTGAGTCTCACTGAATTCAGTGACTGAACTTTGACTGAATTTCACTGAACTTTTTACTCAGTTCGACCACTATGTCAAATTTGGAGTCTCTTTTTGATGAAAAAAGTCCTGTTTTTTACTCAAAAATGGGTAATTTTTTTTATACAAAAGTGCTGTTTATTACTCACAAACGAGTACTTTTTTGATCGAAAAACGTGCTGATTTTTAAGCTAAAAATAGGTACTGTCATGATTTTTTAATCCACAAGTTTAAAAATAAGAGCATATTTAAAATTCAGATAAAAATTTTGCGTCTCAGAGGAAATTCTCCAAATCAATATCGGAGAATGTTTCAAGTACCCTGTATACTATCAGTAACACCACACTCAACCGATGACATAACAATTGTCAAACAAAATTCAGGGGATTTTAAATTGATGAAAGCAAGAAATTCACAATACGAAAGTAAATGAAAAGATATTTGTATGAAATGTAATCAAATCATAGAAATACTTACATAGGAGAATTACATAAACAATAAGTAATTTTCAAATGAGTTTAAATAACTGACAACACCAAGGAAGTATGACATTCAGTTATTTTTGAACATGCTTTAAGGAAATTCACATAAATGAAAATGATAAAGCCTAATTTGAGACTCAGAATAAGAATCTATAAATTTCAAACTAATTTAAAATATTGTTATTTACTTAGAATTAGTATTCATTTAATAAATAATTGTTAAAGTCATTAGTTGATAGAATCTTGGTATTGTTGCTAGGATACTCTGATAGTCAGATATTTTTTTTGTAAACGAGAACTCTGAAAATGATATCGAAAGCAGAAATGTTGTGAAATTTTTGAGCAACAAAAATTTACTAAAATAAGTATCCAGTTTTTCTTTATGAGTATGAGTATAAGTGAAAAGACAATCCCAAGTGCTACGAATAGTTTCAAAGGACGATTACCTTGTGAAAAATCTAAATAGACATTCTATTGGGAAGGCAAAATTCCTACGTCCCAGCAGCCAAGATGGAGTCCCCGTTGAACGTCAGGAGATGATAGAGAAACACCCACAAAACCAACACACACAGGTAAAGGCCTTTATCATAAATCGTTGCAACGTAAACTGAACATAATATATGCATATATTTTTCTTCGATTCCATAAACATTTTCCAATTTATTCGAACAATTCCGGGAGTGTTATTTACTCTCTGTATCAAGTGATTGTTGAAAACAAACGCGAGGTCAGTGACACTAACGGAGAAATCACGGAACAGTAGAATTAGTTTGGATAGGTTAGTGGAAAATTCACAATTGCCAACCCAAACATGTTGAAATAAAGTGGCTTCACCACAACAATGTCTTGGACATGCGCATAGGAATAAGGTTAGGTTATAGTTTATCTATATTTTATTTCATATCATCTTATCATCATATCATTTCAAATTTCGATCAGGCTGAATGTCATCAACTTCATGAATGAAGCATTTATTCGCATTTACGATTATTAAAATATTTTTATTGTTAAAATTTGCTGTGTTTTTCTTGCTGGAACAAAATTAAAATTACTGATTTTTTTTAAACTTTGAAGCTGGTACCCAAAGAATCCCCCTGGGATGCAAAGAAATGCTCCACTGGAAAACAAGGTAGAGTATAGACTTTGCATAGGAGTCTCCAAAATCGAAACAATAATAGTGATAATACATTTCATGAACTTTGAATTGGCGAACCCTGAGATTATTTAAAAATTATATAAAATAAAACAATATTAAATAGACAATATATTGTGGATAAAAAAAAATTCCATTATAGTACTTTTTAGATCGAAAAAGCACTCATTTTTAATATCAAAAAGCGATGCGTTTTTTTTTGTTGAAAAATTAACACACATCTCTCATTCGTCCAACAAAAAAAAGTCGAGAAAATTTATTTTATACGTCTATTGATACAATAATAATAATAGTAATAATAATCACAATATAATAATAATACATTTATAGTTTTCCACAATTCCACCATTCATTTTTCGCATATTTTTGTATGTTTTTGCATTTATTCAATCGAGATCAGAATCCTCATCGCCAGGTTATATGGAGGAGGCGTTTCGAAACGATGACCTTTGTAATCGTATGAATGTCATATGACGTAATGACAGGAATCGCTTGTTTTCAGCGTGAATAGTAGCTCGTCAAATCTGTTGTGACACCATGATGAAGGATTTCGATACAATTCACTCAAGTTATTCGAATTGTATACGATGTGTTGCATGGCCTTTCTGAATACTTTGAAACAGGTATAACAGACGTAATCCGTAGTTCGGAATATAGTACTGGTTCAATCATACGCAATAGAAATCTCCAGTGAAACGTATAGACCAGTCTTCGGTGCCGAGTGCGTCTTTTCTGTCTGTGGCATCAAGTCCTCGTGTGTACTCCAAGTGCGCCAAACTGTAAAAAGGTCGATCGCCCCAAGCCTGGTCTACTAATTCTCCCCATTTTTTGGTGGACCACATTTTGACAATATTCTCCGTGATGGACCACGGCAAAGGTGAAGTCTCAATAAATGGTGATAGTGATGATGCGGCTCTGATGATTTCTTGATAACACAAATTTTGCATAGAGTGTGCCATGGTGAGGTCTGAAACAATTTTACATATTCATAAAACTGTAATGCCCCCTTGGCAGAGTATCATGAGAGCCGGCAATCAAATACCGTTTGTCGTCATGTGGACCCAGAGCGATTTTCGTTTGCTCAACACTAAAAACGATGTGCGCAAAAGAGCGATGGAAATCATACACGCACACCTTGGAAATGTCAAGTATCGCCATTCCGATGTATACAGGCTTATTGAACAACAGATCCGTCTTTGCCATCTCGATAGCGACAAGGTCTTCATCGAAAATAGTGCGATTCTTGAAACTCCGGCTGGAAATTAAATTTTTCGCGCCATATCGCCCCTCCCATTTTGAGACCATTTTCACTATACGATGTTTCCGTATGTTCTGCATCGTTTTCCCGAATACTGCGTTATTGGCTAATTTGTAGTTACTTTTGCCGACACTGGTTTTTGCTTCTGCGCGTAATTTCGTATTCAATTCAATGTATGGTTTGAGCCAGGCTGATTGGTCGAATTGCAGAACTCTGTGAATTTTTCTAAGTACAAGTCCGTGCGTCAGTGCTTGTTTCAACACCCTGTAGTGTACAACATAGTTGTAATTATATTTGATATTTTCTCATCCTCTTATTTATCTCCTTGTGTTTTCAAAGAACGATATTACTTACCCTTAATAAAAAGTTCCTAAATATTGACAATGTACTTGAATCAAATAACAAAAATTGATCTTCAAATTTGAATATGCTGAAAAATTATGACACTTCATGCAGATGAGTTTGGGTTCAATAATATTAGCTGTTAAAATATTTTTGGATTTGATTTTTTTTTATTATATAATAATTGGAACATGTAAAAAATCTCTTAATGAGTGAAATAACTCCTGACTATTTGTTCACGAGTTAATCGTCCAGCAGCTAATTCTGGGTTACGGTTTAAGGGAGGTCCTGCTATGGCATTTTCAGGTGCATATAACCCAAAATCAATATCCCCAAGATGAGCATCGTCATTGTCATCACCCAACCTCACAGGAGGAATGTTATTATTAATGCAAATGTTATGTAGTACAACACACGCGTTAATAATTTGTGATGCCTTCTCAGGGCTATAATGTAGGGTCCTGTGCTTCAACAGACAACGAAATCTCAATTTGAGTACACCATTGCATCTCTCAATTAAACAACGTGTACTTCTCTGCCTCTGATTGTACCTTTCTTCAGGAGAGCCAGGTGCAGGGTTTTCAAAAGGGGGCAATAACCATGGTCTGAGAGCATATCCGGAATCACCTAAAATTATATTGTATGGTTAAATGAATATGAAATTGTGCTCTCTGTTAGGCCATTGAATTCTGTATTTCCAAACTTGAACAAAAAACTGCTCACGACAAAAAATACTTACCCAACAAAAACATTATGATTATTTCTATGCAAATTTCGCATATATGGCAAGACAGCACTATTATTCCAGATGAAACTATCATGTGTACTTCCAGGATATTTAGCACAGACATTGATTATTCTTAAATCACTGTCACAAATCTGAAATGGAGATCAATAAGTAGATTAAACTATAATCTTTAGTACAAAACATGTTATACCAACTGTACATTGATGGAGTGATATCCTTTTCTGTTAACCACTTAACACTTTAACCCGAGTATACTCGGAAATCAGTTTCAGGCATTTTTTCACTCACCCGAGATAAATCGTTCAATAAATTCAAACCAAAATTTCCTTACCCGTGATATTACGGGTAGAATTAATGTTTCATTTCATATCAGCCCGAGATATTTCGTACTCTCATTTGTCAGTACCTCCACTCCCACAGCCAATTCCGGAGATGCCCGTTTCAGTGCATCGCTTCATCGCTTCTTATTTAGTTTATTCCTAGCTATGGCGAGTGAATCAAGTGAAGACGATTTCGACATTGGTAGTGACTATTCCGATGTGGAAAATGCTCTTGAGAATAGTCTAAGCGGGAGTGAAAGTTACTCGGAGGACGAATCTTCGGACTCAGATGAACTAGACGATCTGAGTGTTGCTCGACAATGGTGTGCGATAAATTCTGAAACAATTGCACCACCTCCGTTCCCTTTTACTGCGAATCCGAAAACAAATATTGTTGTTGACCAAGAGAACAGTACACTGCACTTTTTTGAAACAGTCTTCTCCGCAGATATACTTGACATTATAACTACAGAAACAAACAGATTTGCGGACAGTTATTTACTTGCTATACCATCGACAAGCTCAGCTCATGTTTGGAAATCTGTTACTTCAGATGAAATAAGAATATTTCTGGCATTAGTAATTTTACAGAGTGTAATAAAGAAACCAGAGATGAAGCAATATTGGTCAAAAAATCCCATGTTGTCAACACCGTTTTTCCCCAAAACCATGTCTTGCAGGCGATTTCATCAAATAAAACAGTTCTTACACTTTTCAAATAATGAGACTTACGATCCTGAAAATCACCCTAACCCAAAACTGAATAAGATTTGGCCAGTATATGAGAAACTTGTCAACAATTTTCGTAGCCTTGTTGTTCCAGAAAAAAACATCACAATTGATGAGAGTCTTCTTCTGTACAAGGGTCGTTTAGGGTGGATTCAATACATTCCACTGAAAAGAGCTCGTTTTGGCATAAAAACTTTTTTGCTATGTGAATCAAAGAGCGGATATGTATGGAATTTCATAATTTATACCGGACACGGCACACTGTTAGATCCTTCTTTCAATCAACTTCTTATTTCTATGCAAGTCGTTATGACTCTGACAAAACCACTTCTGGGCAAAGGATACTGTCTTACTATGGATAATTACTACAATTGTCCACAATTGGCTGATTTACTCATTTCTCACAAAACTGATGTATATGGAACGATGAAGATCAAACGGAAGGAGGTACCCATAGGATTGAAAAAAAAATTGAAGAGGGGAGAGATAATAGGATTCCAGCGAGGAAAAGTTTCAGTTATGAAATGGAAAGATAAAAAAGATGTCACATTACTTTCAACCTTACACAACTTGAAGATGATTGATGTTAGGAAAAGAGATAAAATAATATCAAATCCATCCGTTGTTATAGATTACAACGATACAATGGGAGGAGTCGATCGTGTCGACCAACATCTGGCTGATTATGCTCTTCCAAGAAAAAGGGGTAAAAAATATTACAAAAAAATCTTTTTTCATCTTCTGGATTTATCATTGTGGAATTCGTTCGTTCTTTATAAGAAAACAGGAAGAAGAAAAAAAGCTTTAGAATATAGATTAGAAGTAGTTCGACTAATGATGGAGAAGTATCATCATCCTGATTTTTCTACAAGAAGTGGACGCCCGTCAAATATTCCCAACCCCTTGAGACTAAAAGAAAGACATTTTCCAGAATATATACCTGCAGTGCAGTGTGTAGTAGTGTTCGTGACGGTCGAGGAAAAAAAATAAGAAGAGAAAGCAGATACTTTTGTCGAGATTGTAACGTACCTCTTTGCGTAGTACCTTGTTTCAGAGTATACCATACTAAGCATACTATTGTGTAACTATTTTTGCGATTTTTTTTTGTGTGTGATAGGTACCCGAATTAACTCGGGTTAGAAATGTCATCGTATTTCAACTTTCATTTTTTGCAAAACAATTTTTTTTTTCAGTTTTTCATATAGGACATTAATTAACCATTATTATCATGGAATAAACAGCAATAAAATAATATGATTTTTTTTGTACATCTTTCTGTTAAAAAAACCGAGTGTTGTTAAGCGGTTTTAATATAAATTGCTTCCGGATAAATAGGATGATTTATTTGTCGGGGATAAATTGCAATGTGGGTGCAGTCCAAGCAGCCTATTACTCCTGGGAAGTTATGATTCAAATAAAACCTAAAATACAACCTATGGTTAGAGTCTGACAAGACAATGTTCATTGGATTAATGCCTTTGTAGGAACTTGACGTATTTCGTCCATGGTTTGGGGCATTTTGACATATAAATTGAATATATCAGGATGGTTTAAAGCAATGCAGACCTCTTCAATACTCCTGCTAACAGATGGTTGGCTTAGACCGTGATTTATATTACTGCCCACATCAAAATCTCTAAAATAATAAGTGAGCAGTATATCAAATTCAGGAAGGAACTTCGTGTAGGTGAATGAGTGAAGTGCTTAGTAACCACCTACTTTTCTTTCAATATCCAGTGCTGATGTGCGACTTGGAAATATAACATGTGGAGATAAAGTATCAATTAGGTCAATTAGGTTAGTTTTCTGAAATTCTCTTCGCTTTCATCAAATCCGTTGTCATGCACACGAAATCTTCTAGTATTGTTGAGAAGCTCAGCGTTTTCAAGGGCTTCGATGCCAGCTATTCGTATCAGATTATTCATTATTTGTATTAATTTAATATTAATTCATGAGTAAACAAAACATACTATATATAAAACATAACCTAATATCAGTTTGAAAATGGATTTGAGCACATGCGCAAAAGAAATTCGTATGAATATTATTCGATTCGTATACACATACCCCATACGCGTCAAACCGTATGTGATTTTTCGCATACGAGCTACGACCGACGATTCGAGAATGACAATTTAACAGAACCATACGTAATATGTCAAAATTCGTACAAAAATGCGCTTTGTATGAACTCGAGAATAGCAGCCCAGGCCATATGTCTCGTGAACGATATTTCGAAAATTCTCGAAAATATCAGCCAAGAGCAATATGTCCGTTTTCATGTACAAGTCGGAGTATTTGCCGAGTGTTTTCAAGTTTTTGCCACACGTTCTGCGCATGTTTGTATTCTGCCTTGCTAATGTGACAATCGTTCAACTTGTTGTAGAAATGATGGAGCGCCGGCAAACATTCAACTTCCAACTTTTCCATCGAATCGAAGAAATCGTATGGGAATATGCCCTTTCGAGTGAGTAATTCGTACTGCGAGACTGTCAGATGTGCAAATTCGCGTTTGGATATTTTCAAATCGTGCACTGTCAAAGTCTGAACCAAATGGTCCAAACTCATGCCCATAAAACGGAACAAATCGGTAAATCTGAACTTGATGTCTGTATTGTCGTCATACTGGGTGAAAGATATGTATTTTTTTTTTGTTTACAGGCAACAAACTGGTTCGCCCCCTCTTTGCTATATCTCGAATAATAAAATGGCTGTCGTATCCGGATAAATTATGGAAAACGATCGGCACCACAAAAGACTTTTTGTATGACAAGTTGCACTGCGCATGCGTATATTCGCGAAAGGCACCACTGTAGTGATTACGGTCTTTAACAATTTTGTCGTCAGATTTCCATGGTTTTTTACAGATGTGGCAACACGACGCGTTCACCTCATCCGATGATGTGGTCATGGGGACTATATCCAATTGTTTTGGCTTCGATAATTTTGGCTGTGTCCCCCATTCGCTGCGCAAACCAATCCATCCTCGATGGCTATCGTAAAATGACAAAAGTGTCGTCGAACGCACACTTGAAATAAAATCCGGCACTGAACGGATTTTGAATTGACCCTGTAGATTTTCCTTGGTTGACCCTTTATATCCGACAATAAGTTCTAGATATAGACACAGTTCTCTAGTTATATTTGGTTTTTAAATTATCGTCCTAACTATCTCAGAACTCAAGCAATCGGACTCTGACGCACTATTGCTCCACCCTGTATATCCCAAGAGACGATAATAAATTACTATTGGGTGAAATATGTCCAGAAATGCACGCGTTTTATCAGTTTCAGTGTTTTTGAATATTTCCGTAGAACATTCGCCAAATATGGCAACATCACATACACGCACATAGCTGTTTTCTAACCTATTTCACAACGTGTTTCCGGCCATTAGGTGTTTTGTTATCTTTTTACGCAAAACAAGTGACTGTCTTGTATGGTGGTCAAATATCGAAGGATCTGAGAGAATATAAGGTGAGTGAATAAAAACTATTTTTGTATCAGTGAACTTCATGTTATGTAGTGTCTGATGTTTATGGGAATATGTGTCTCACCCGTAATCTCCGTTGGGACAAATATTACCTGTCGTATGTCAAATCATAACGTTTATATTTTTTTTTCAGAGATTGTTCTGATGAAGATAGTGATTATTGTCCTCCAGGACATGAAGAGAATTCAGAAGGTGATATTGTAGTAGGAGAAGGGAGTGAATCGGATTCAGAAGAAATCGTAGAAAGAGAAGGTGAAGAAGAAACAGAACAACTCCCTCCTCCCCCAACCCAAACAGTTATTTTCAGCTACAGCTACTTTCAGTCCAAGAAAAATAAATTCCTATTGATGTTGAGGGTTCACTCTTTCTGGATTTAGACAGATCTGCAACTGAATTAGACGTATTACACCTCATAAAGAAGAATGTACAGAAAACTGATGCACATGAGATTATGCTGATTCTTGGGTGTACCCTGGTGATGTGTTATAACCGAGTACCAGAATTTTATAATTACTGGTCGTCTAACGAGTCTCTGGCCAACAGTGTTACAAAAAAGGCCATCAGTAGAGACCGATGCACTTTGTTTTTTTCAAAATTGCCGCTTATAACGCATTCATATACAGAATGCTAAGGATACCACTGTGCAATGAAGCCCGGAACAAAGAAAGAAAAATTATATACCAAATAGCAAACGAGAACGGATACACTCAAAAAACAATAAATAAATTGGAAAATAGGATCAAACATAAAATACAGAACAAGAATAAAACTACTCCAACAGACAAAACAACACAAAGATGGACTGCATTCACGTACATACGTCACCAAACCAAAAAATTAACAGACATTCAACATACTCCACGAAAAAATACACACCCCCAGAAACAATGTACCTAGAGAAACACCGACCATAATATTACCTGATATAACCCAGGTACAGGCAAATTCAATAAGACGTCTGGATGAAATACCTGACCAGACCCTAACTAATGAACAAACAATAACAAATTTACCGAGGCGATCTAATCGTATAAGAGAACAGATAGGAAGATAGAACGTTCAGTAGAGCCATGAAGATGATAGCACAGACAGCTATCGAAAGCGCTCGCATGTAACATTTAGAAGCCATTAAAGTTTCATATCCTTTTTGTAAATAATATCAATATTAAAACATTGGAAAAAAAGGATAACCAGTTGCATCAATCAAAATATATATATATATATATATAGAGAGAGGTAGTCTCTTGACTGGACTAGTTGAAAAAAACCAATTTATCTAAGAATATTCTCAGTGAAAATATCCCTTGGGGTTGCAGTCAGAAAAAGTGGCCTGGTAAAGAACAACTCTTTGTTAAATTGTCGAGCTTTCGAAAATATTTATTTTCATTTTCAAGACATCTGAAAATATTAATCGTGTGAAAAAAAAACAGAACACTCTTAATATGATGTAAAACAACTTACTAACGTGAGATTAATTTTGTAAAAACAGCAGAGGAACTTCTTGGTCATTCCTTATGTACATAACCTTACATACATAAGGAATGACCAAGAAGTTCCTCTGCTGTTTTTACAAAATTAATCTCACGTTAGTAAGTTGTTTTACATCATATTAAGAGTGTTCTGTTTTTTTTTCACACGATTAATATTTTCAGATGTCTTGAAAATGAAAATAAATATTTTCGAAAGCTCGACAATTTAACAAAGAGTTGTTCTTTACCAGGCCACTTTTTCTGACTGCAACCCCAAGGGATATTTTCACTGAGAATATTCTTAGATAAATTGGTTTTTATATATATATATATATATATATATATATATATATATATATATATATATATATATATATATATATATATATATATATATATATATATATATATATATATATATATATATATATATATATGGCGACCATACCCTTTTCACCCATATCGATGAGTACATTCACCTAAAACGAAAGTATATTCGAAAATCATATTCAGTGGTGAAAGGGTTAAAACGAATTTACAGTTTGATGGAAATCTGAAAGTTTCTGAATATGGATTATTGTGTCCTAAGATATTATTGTTTTTTGAAAATTTGGTCAAGTATTGTACCACTAAACATTTTGAGATGAGAGGGCATGGTATTTATGATTTTAACTTTTTGGTGAATTATATTTTTATTTCACGAAAATATTCCGCAGTTATAATGAATGTTATTTCCTTCAGATGGATACAAAATTGATTATCAATTTGGAGACTGCTAAAGATTATGGTACCTTCTCAATTATGAAGATGATATAGCTGTGAATAGTGGAGCTGATGGGGACAAGGATAATCCGTTGGCTTCTCTGAGAACTAGCAGAACGTCTTCAAGACTTTCTTCTGGAGTGAGCGCAATTGAGAACGACTTGGAAGAGATTGATTTGGATAGTACAATAGCCTATACTGTAAAGCGTGGTTACTTTATACAGCTTGATAACTTTGCCCCACAAGTCACATAAAATAAATGAAAAAATTCTAGTATTCTACCATTACACAATATAACTGAACTTTTGCTATTCTCATGCAGAGGCTGCTCCTATCAAATATGTAGATAACATGGAACGCCAAAATAATATTTTGAAGGTGGCAACATTGGTCATAATATTTTTATGATGAAATGGCAGCTATTTTCATGCTCCGGAAACTTTGATTCAGAGAAGAAATCGTGATAAGTTTAAAAATCTGGTGTTTGATTATGACCTAAATGAAGTGTTACTTTTTTAATGGGATTGTATTGGTAACGTTTAAACCATGAGAGTTAGAAGGTCGGTCAAATGGAGAAAAAGTTGCATTCATACAAGCATTGTCAAGCAGTTCAAACAAATCGAGATTATCAGGGCCGGTTATTGAGATATCATAAGAAAAGTTGATTTTGTCATTTTAATTTTTCTGTTTTTCCCACTTTATTTCAAATATTATCGAAAAATTATACAGGAATTTTTTCGTATCCAACGTTTCGTACTCTCTGGGCCACCTTGAACCTATTTTTTCTCAATACGGACCTGCATATTTTATGACACTTTTGGAAATAAGTTTTAACGATATATCAAACAATATCATTCAAAGTTGATTTTCAGGTGATTTTGACCCTTATCCAAATTTCTTTGGGTCGGACCTGTATTACATTTACCTTTAGTTTAATTAACGCATGCAATACATTTCGTTAAGAAAATCAACTTCTTCTTGAACTGAATGGAACGTATCAGAATCAAAGCAAGAAACGAGTAGCTAATAATTATTTACATATTTCAATAATTCATAATAATTAAACGAAACTATCATTTAATTAAAGAAAAATGAAATTATTCGAAAGTAAATGAAAATTGATGAAGTACGTGTTCGAAATGTCCACCATTTTGTAAAATGCACTTTGCGGTTCTAAAACACATACTTCTTATACATTTGCTTATTTCGTCTCCTTCCAATACATTCTCAATCTTCAAAGCACAACAAAGGTATAGTGAATTATATCCTGAAAGAACAACACCAAATATTAAAATGCTTCGAAGTTCAGATAAACGTTACTTGCAATAATTCATTCATCAAACCTAGAGGTCCTTATGTACGACGAAACGAAACTATAAATGTTCTGGGCCAAATTCGAATGAATCCAGGAATAAATAATAATAAATAAGTTCAATTTTGCTATGATTGGTAATAGCAAAATAACGGAAATGAAGAATAACGGTGACGTTATTTTTAACGGAAGTGATACAGCATAGGGCTGAAAGTTTGGTTCGCGATTTATCAACTGAAAATTAATGAAATAATTCAAGAAGTGTTGATAAGAGGATTATATTCTTTTCACAAGATACTGACAATATATTTATAGAAAGTATCTATCTAATATATAATGAATACTGAATATATTTCATTTACCATGCAAATGAAGTGGTGTATAAATGTAACCCAAGGCAAATTTGGCCAAATTTTTTTATTAAAAAAATTGTATTATAAATGTATTATTATATCTAGGACTTCAGTGAAGGCTGGAAAGTTTGTAAAAAAATGCTGGCCATATCGTCGCGTTAATACTACAACTAAGTTACTCGAAAATTATCAGTTTTGAGATATCTACGTATTCGGCGAACTCCCATGCTATTTTGGGCTTTGGAAATAACTACATATTTATACTCACCCATTTTACAGCCGAAAGTAGACGTTATAAATGCAGATTCATGTTGTAGATCATGAACGAAATAATTTGCGTTTAGTAGATAATTGAAGATACCTGCTTATTATACCAAGCTTCTATACGTTGTAGTGACAAAGTGACGTTATCAATGCCCAGGCTATTCAGTGTAGAGCGGTGTGAAGTTCTTTGGACTGCTTTGCTAGTTCCTTATTTGTTATGTGTCCAGCAAAGGATTATTGAAATTGAAGTTTTGAATTGGACGCCAGAATGTTTTGTTTATAAAGGATAAAAATTCAAAGTTCCTAGATAAATGCAATATTTTCTTTTGTTTCCTTCTATGACCCATACAACAATGAAACAAGATATAAAAGAAACAGTTACAACTATGTTGAAGTTCAGATGTGATGATTACAATTTCCAAGTTGAGTGATAGTTTGAATGTATTGCTGAACCTGACGATCCTCTTTGACTGTGTACCTGGTTGTCGCTAATGGAGAGTCCGGAATGGAACCAAAGGTACTCGCTAGCTGATTTACCAATCCTTAGTAGGCGTGTGAGTCAACAGCTACTCGTAGGTAGACTCGTTATGGAATCACGAAAGGACATTCTACAGCTTGACCAGCTTTGAACGATCCCTATTTTGGTGGATGGTTGGTCTCAGGAGTTTACATGAAAAACAGTTATGTGTATCAGAAGAGGTTCAGTGATGGTTAACTTCACTTGGAATCTGGAGTTTTACTTGCCACTCAATGTTTCAACTCAACTTGTGACACCAGTTTTGCAACATGCACTTCAATTCAACAAATCTCTGAATTTTACTAACTAAATCGATACAAAAGAAAATCACAGCTGTGAACAAATATATTCAGTACTGAAGTTGTTAATCTATCTTTAATCTGGAGTTGTTAATAAATCAAATAAAACATGAGTGCTCTGGGTTCGATCAGCGATTTATTACTGAAACTATGAAAATTGCGTGAAACAATGCTTTGCAAGGTCAAAGAAAAATTCTGACTGATGGTCAGAAACTTCTCCACAAAGATTTTTCTATTCCAAATCCTCCAAATTCCAATTAAATGTTACATGCATTTCCGTGGAACAAACCACCTGTTTATGCACTATTTAAACTAGAGTAAATGCCATAACCAAATACAAAGAAAAATATAATTTCAGTAATTTCAGATTTAAAAGAAGAGAAATGTTTCTCTTTCCATCAAAATTCCAACTCAAATCAACTTAGATGATCCAGACTCCCTGAATTCACAAACCCTATTGATGGTAATTGATTCTGTATATTTAATTCTTACAGAGATGTTCCCATCTATCATACATGACTAAACTCACTTCTCAAAAGAGTTACGAACGAAACCTAGAAATCATTCAAGAAATATTTATTGGATACGCCCCTGCGAATACTGAGATTAATCTAAATATGAACTTACTCGTTCAAACAAGGAACGATGCGAAAGATATTCCTGGATGAAATTTGTGTGAAGAGCATCCGCCATACAATTAATATCTCTTAAATCTGAATATGCGAAATTTATCAGAATTATTCTTACATACCTTATTCCACAAAGTCACTGCCACGAATCTTTCACTGCGTGAGAAAGGAAAATACCAATAATAATTTCTATCCTCGTGAGATATTGATAGGTACTCAAAAGTAAAAATTTAACACAACCACCTCGCTACGCTGATCAAAACCAAGAGAGCGTTCTTGCCCTTATATCGTCCCTCACGCATGCCTTTCGGCTATCACACCTGGCGGTGCGAACGCCGAAAGCCGATAAGGTCGGTATCGATTATAATTATCGACATATATCATCGATGTGAACTCTGTGACAATAGGCAAGAATGCGAGCAGCTAGATGTCGCTAATAATTCCAAAAGGGAATTTAATGAATGAATCTAAAGTTATAAGTTTAAATATACTGAATTTGAAGTTCTAAGATAATGAATTTAAATACAAAAATATATGAATACTTGCTCTTTATGAGTACCACAACAAATGTAACAGATTTATCGTTACAACGTGATTAAATGGGGGATATGTTGAATTACCTACTTATATTGATACGATGAATTATAATTGCAAAAAAGAATAATGCAATAATAAAGTATCTGAAATTTCCCACTTGAATTGGAACTATCAAAATAAGAGATGAGATACAAGTAAAGAATAAACGCGACGAAATAAGCCAGTATTATCGTTCTGTCTTTGTGGTAGGAATAATTTCGTTAGCATAAGTAAGTATCATGATATCGAGAAGGAAAAAGATGATAATGCTGGCTCAGACAAGTCAAGAATCAAGTGAGTATAGAGCCAACGCTCTTTGAAACCCTTTGCGTCCTTGTGGTACCTCTCAAGGACCATCTATGAAACTTGCACATGCGTTTGTCACAGAACTGATATATCATCCGAAAACTTGTTCAGTGCTGACAATAACTGCCATCTATAACTCGGATACCAAATCAAATCGGAATACATCAGTTTGGCGCACTTATCGGGTGAAATATTTAGCGAGCGTATCTTTATGTCACGTTCTAACAAGTAACTTCGATCATTTCTCCAATTCTGTGGAAAATGGCAGGTAAGTTGTAAATAATTGAAGAAATAATATATTTATACCAGGAAATGTTTGTTGTCCGTTTTCCAATTGAAGTTTTCATCAAAAATATAAATAAGTTGGTGGTCCCTGTAGGGACACCTATGCCACTGTTACACATTTTCTCAGATATATTTCTATAATTTTTTTGCGAAAGTGAAGACGGAATTGAATGTACATATTTATTTTCAGATAACAAACCAAAAGTCAAGCAATATCTCAAAATGACTAGATGGACTTTTGATCAACTTGAGAATATGACTCTTGATGAATTTGAAAATCTCATAGCGAAAATACCTTCGGATATCGAATCTGATTTGACAGACTATACAGATTCTGATGTGGAAAATTTTCAGGATTTTGAAAGTATTCGGATGCCAGCACATATTCCTGAAGAAAGTCGAGAAATAGAACATTTACATAAATGATGAGTTACTTTCTTCTGAAAATAATGTAGAACACGATTCTTCAGATGATGATGCATGTTCAGTGAAATCTGATGAACTTCCATTGTTACATTTTATTCCTGATGTGTCGGAAACATATGTATGGCGCATAAATTTGTCCTCTGCTGAAAGTTCAAATTTTCGAGACGAATCTGGTTCAACTATTTCAAATGATTCTGAAGCTCCGGTGGATATATTCTTAGAATTATTTCCATCCAATTTGATTGATTCAATCTGGAAAACACTATATTGCAACCTCACTTGATGAAATGAAAGTGTTTATTTGAATAAATTTACTTATGGGTATAGAGGTTTTGCCCAGTTATAAGGACTACTGATCTGCTAAGAGCGTACTACGAGATACTTATATAAGTAATGTAATGTAATGTAATGTAATAGATGGAAGCATGATCAAGTTCAAAGGTAGATTAAGTCTTAACCAGTACATGCCGAAAAAACCCATAAAACGAGTGTACCAAGTATGGGTGAGGGCTGACAGTATCACTGGCTACGTGAATGAATTTCAAATTTATATTGGATCGAGAAAGAGCTGGGAAACCCGCAAACTAGTTGAAAAAAATTATAGTTTTTTTTGATAATCACTTCAGTTCGATAAATCTGATAAATCAACTTAACAACGAACACAATCAGAAAAGATAGGGTGATCCTTCCCAAACTGAGATCAGATAAAGAAATATAAAGGGGAGATATGGACTACAAGTTATTGAAAAATAGTGCGCTTTGTTTCAAGTGGATGGGTAAGCCGAGTGTTTTATTATTATTATTATATCAGAGTGGTTTATGAAAGCAGCGTTACTAAAAGTCGAGAATGGAATAGCGATGTTTATAACTGAAGAAGGTCAAAATGTCGAAGTTTATGTCACCGAAGATGAAGATGAAATCAAGCTGAGGGTTTTCGATTTTCTTTTCAAAATGGAAAATCAGAGAATAAAGGATGCTCTGTCTCGTTATGGTTTAGTAAAAAGTATAAGAAACGAAAAATACAGAGGTGAAGAATTGTACAATGTTGAAACTGGGGTAAGACTCGTAGCTATGAACGTAAGAAAACCCATACCGTCATACATAACGATAGAGGGTTTAACATCTCTTGTCACCTGCCCGAACCAAACACGGACGTGCATGTTCTGTGATCAACCAGGTCACGAAAGAAGAGATTGTCCTAAACGCCCTATGAATAAAATCAACATGATCAGAAGAACAAATGCTCCCAATCCTATTATTTATTATTATAGAAACAGCAGAAAGACAAGAAATAACAAGAGAACCAGAAGTACTAAACGGAGACGAACCACTACAACCGATCGTGGAACAGGAACAGGAACAGGAACAGGAAAATACAAATCTCCCCATTACAATGAATGACTTAAAAAGTGAGTCCAATATAAGGAGCAATGACCCTGAATTGGGAAAAATGAAAGTAGCTGAATCTCAGTCAGATGAAAACATTATAGATGAGACACAACAAGAACCAGAACCAAAGCAGAAGAAGAGAAGGCGCCAAAAAGCAAGTAGTTCAGAAGAGGAGAAGAAAGTGCCCAAATTAACGATTAAACTGAACGACAAGATAGTCCAGAATACAGACGACGTCAATCAGAGAGGAGAGAACAAGGCAAGCAGAGAGACTCATGGGAATGAATCTCCAGATAGTGATTTGATTCACAGAGTAAGTCACTATCAAGTAAATCTATACTATATTTATTAATTCAATGTCTAGTTGGAAAACAATTGCTTCTATTAACTTGAATGGTATGAACAACTCGGTGAAACAAGGTTTGTTGAGTGATTTCATAACAAAATATGATATAGCTTTTATCCAGGAATTGAATATTGAGTGTATGCCCAGGCTTGAAAGGGTACTGTTTGATTAGCAACATAGACAGCGCGGAAAGAGGTACAGGAATAATATATAGGGAAGAATTAAAAGTTGAAGAAATTGTTTGTTCAATTGATGGTAGAGTTATATCCGCTACAATAAGTGACATAAGATATGTTAACATCTATGCTCCATCTGGAGCCAAATTGAAAAATGATCGCGAAATGTTTTTCCAAAGGCTCAATATTCATTTCGACTTTTACTGGGTGATTTCAATTGTGTGGTGAACCAATCGCAATCGCGTAGGGTCAAGTGGGGTATATGTGAATGCTTTTTTGCATTCTTAAAATATGGCCCCATTTTACCTATTATTTAGGAAGCATTCAAACTTATTTTATCAACTCTGAATCATGTAGACTATTTTAATACATATTTAAAAATGAATGAAGCAAAATCAGGTCAATTTTTTTCTCTAACATCATTTTAAAAAATTATGTCATGTTTACATTTACCCCGGCTTCATCGGGGTAATTGTAAACAAAGATCTCAAAACCGGTGCGTCTAAACGCAAAAATAGCCGGGGCAATCGTAAACATGTGTTGCATTGGAGCTATATCAACAAACACGGGTACCTAAGATCGTGTTTACATTTGCCCCAATGAAAAACTAATAAAAAGCTTTTTAATACTTGAAACTTTTTATTTCAAAAATAAGAATGGTTGAAACAATATATAACATCAAAGTTATTTATCCTAAGTAAGTAAAGAGGGTACACAGGTAATTTAAAATCAGGTAAGTCTATGAATAATAACAAAACACCCATTCTAAAAAAAAGTCGCATTTTCTAAGTAAAAGTTATTGAAAAAAATAATACCTACGGTCTTTAACAAAAATGAAATATATTTGCATATATAAATGTAACAATACATAAGAGAAATACTAGAGTTATAGTAACATTCTTTTACAGGGATATTTTTACTGAAATGATAAAATATTCTTTCACCTCTAAGTTTTATTTCTGGGAAGGGTAGAAGATCAATAGTTGTTCTTGTTGTACAAAACTAACATCACTTGACATAATGGCAAAAATTGGTTTTGTTTCGTCCATATTTATTAATCCAATAACTTCAACTTCAGAGTCCTCTATTTTTTCAACTGAACAATCATAAGTGAATAGAGTGAAGTTTCGCTTACCACCTTTAAAACTACCTAAGACAAAACTTCCATTCTTCAGTTCCTTTAGATCTTCTATGGGGGTAACCTCCATTGCCTCCTCCTCATCTTCTTCCATAGGACTTAAATCATCGCTTTCATAATCTATGTTACTCTCTCCACCACTCTCGTCACTTGATGATTTCTTTTTTCTCAAAGTCTTTACAGATTTTTTTACAGTTGCTCCCGATGTTTTCTTCCTTTTAGAAACTGATTTCTGTTTACTTTGTTTTCTTTTTTCTGTAGTTTTCTTGTCCAGCTTTTTGTTTTCAGCTTCTCTTAATCTTTCTAGAACATCACTTGTTGTTAGTATAGGTTTGTTGCTTCAACCCGGGAATAACATTTTTTTTCTCGGAATTGGACGGCATGCTTTGAGTTTTGTCAGTTTTGAAAAATATGGCATCCATAGAAGTGCTTGATGTAGAGGGAGTGGGATTAAGATATATGTTAGAGTTATTGAATGTTGTTTGCAAGTTAGTACTAGCTGTTGTAGTACTAGCTGTTGTAGTACTAGCAGGGATTTGAAGTGGCGGTATCTGGAAGGGTATTAGAAAGCTGCATATTTTCTGCAGGTGTACTAATTGGTTGGGTCACAACTTGATTTTCTGAGACGAAGTAATCTGAACGAAATATTTCAGGAACTGTAGGAGCAACAACGCCTGCTTTTGATGGATGATTCCTTTGCATTAGTACCTCATAAACTTTTAAATCAACCACATACTCTGTCTTTGGAAACATTGTCGGATCAACTGGAAATATCCCACAGCTTTTGAAAACAGATATAATATTAGTGGGTTTCATTGATTCTTTCCAAATTTGGACAAGCAGTTCAGAAAATTCTTTTTTAGTGAGTCTACACCTTCCTTTTCCCATTTGACTTTTCCCATAACCAATTTACTTTTTTCCCAACATGTTTTATCAGGTCCAAATACACATTTGTCAAGTGGTTGGAGTCTATCAGTCAAATGACTAGGCAGTTTTACTAATGTAATATTATGACTTATAGCTGTTTCGATTATTCTTATACTTATATGACTTGCGTGTCCATCATAAATAAGAAGTTCTTAATTTTTCTTAAGTTTTCAACATGTTTAATAAAGCAACCTTGAAACCAATGGAAAAATTGAGGTTTCTCCATTCACCCATTGGTCGAAGCTCCATAAACAGTTACAGGATATGCTGCCTCAGAGGCCCACCTAGCCTGCACACCTGCACCCTTAAAAATAATCAAAGGAGGTAGAATTGATCCATCTGCACCATCTTCAGAGCCTCCTGAAACATGACCTAAGGGTCTCCCCTTTTCACCAATTGCTTTTATCCTGCTCGGATCACTTCTAAAACCCGACTCATCGGCGTTGAGGACAAAACAAGCTGTGTCGTGAGTAAGGTTTAGATTATTTACTGCATCTTGAAGTTCCTCATAGAACTTGTAAATGATATCTGGTTTTCTGGCACTTTTTCGGTATTTTTGTAGATGCTCTGGCTTTTTTAATGATCACTTTGTATGCCGCTTCATAACCCTTTGTGTACCAGTGGATTCACGGTGGGACCACCTATCAAATGTTCAATTTCTCGCGGACAAGTAAGCTTCAACTGGGATGACCTATTGGCATGTTGTGTAGTGGGGGTCCGAATTTACGCTGAGAGCGGTGTCGGTCGTAAGTTACCCGTTTAAGTCGAATGTTCATCAGTCTGAATGCACATGTGTTCGGAGTTTGTTCACGGAGTCATTTGATTTGTGTTCCTTCATTCAATTTGATGATATGGCAGGTATGTCTATGGTTTCTATTGTTTGTTACTGTATACCTGAATGTAAACTGATATCTGTTTGCCGAATTTCGAATTTTCTCATGTGATTTCACATGGTTTTATCAGGTGGTTCCATATGGGACCACTAGTACGCTGCCATTATTATTTTTTATTCAATTTTTTCAGGCAGACTTGATCTTTCTGAACTAGAAAAATTATCTGCAGATGACCTCTTTGATTTAGTGGCAGAAATTCCATCCGATGGTGAATCCATTCAATCAGATTGTGACAGTGATGATGAGGAACATCTAGAAAACTACGCTGTGGCCCCTGCTATTGATGACCTACTAGTAGACGATCAGAACGAATTGTTAGCTGTTACTAATGAAGACCGCTCCTGGGATTCAGAAGATGAGTTGCCGCTGACGGCTTTTTTACCAGTAGTCAATGTCTTGTCAAAACCAACATTTCAATGGTCAAAAAATTTGAATAATGTTATCCATCCAACACAATTCATCCAAGATTCCGGACCAGATATTCAAGACAATATCGAGATGCCTTTGGATTACTTCATGGTTTTGTTTTCTGAAGATCTTCTGCAGAAAATAGTTTTCGAAACGAATCTGTACGCTACTCAAAATGGAATAAGAGGAGCACAGGCACACACGATATCCACAACGGTTGAAGAAATAAAATGTTTTCTTGGATTGAATATTCTAATGGGCATAAAACACTTGCCGAGTTACAAAGATTATTGGTATTCCAAGGAAGAACTTCGAGATAACTTTATTGCCTCTTCCATGTCATGAAATAGATTCAGTTGGCTGCTCGGCAACATCCATCTAAACGACAACTTGGTTCAGCCAAGGAAAGGAGAACCTTCGTATGACAAGTTATATAAAGTTCGTCCCATGTTGGATAAGCTTTCAGAGACTTATATTCGAAGTTATAAGCCTTCAAGATGTCAATCGATAGATGAATCCATGATTCGGTTCAAAGGTAGGATTTCATTTCCCCAATATATGCCGATGAAACCCATAAAAAGGGGGTATATGTTATGGGTACGAGCGAATCAATCTGGTTTTGTATCGCAATTTCAAGTATACATAGGTAATGCGCAAATAACTTATTTTATTCAATTTATGAGAACATGTTACTTTTTCAGGAGAAACTGACACAGTTGGAGAACAAAACTTAGGAGAAAGGGTAGTATTTGACTTGACGAGGAAATTGGTAGCAAAATACCATGAAGTTTACATGGACAATTTTTTCAATTCTGTTTTGTTACAACGAAGTCTGCAAAAAGACAAAATTCATAGTTGTGGCACTGCACGAAAAGATAGAAAATGGTTTCCAAAGGACTTGGCAGCTGATAAATGCATGAAGAGGGGAGATTATGATTGGAAAGTTAGTGATACTGGAATTATTGCTCTCAAATGGAAAGATAATAAAGCTGTACATTTCCTCAGCAATTTCCATAACCCTGAAGATGTTCAACTAATATCCAGAAAACAGAAAGATGGGTCTCGCAAAGAATATACTTGTATAGGTTTAGTGAAGGATTATAATCAACATATGGGATATGTTGACAAAAGCGATATGTATAAGTCTTGCTATGAAATCGATCGCAAAAGCAAGAAATGGTGGCATAGAATTTTTTGGCACTTCATCGACCTCACTGTTGTCAATGCTTTCTTGATGTTCCAAGAAAATAGCATCAGCCACGGGAGAACGATATCACTGAAAGAATTCAGGCTTGCTGTTGCGAATGGGCTGATTGGAGCTGCAACCCCTCAGAGAGGCAGAAGGAGCTTAGATGCCATCGTCAACAAATATAAGCCATATGTTGCCTTAGAACGGCGCATTAGTAAGGCCGCGCACATGCCAATACATGGTAATAAGACCAGATGTGCAAACTGTAGTTCAAAGAGTCAACCTCACAGAACTAGATGGCACTGCTCTTCTTGCAATGTCGGCCTTTGCCTCACAGATAAAAAAAACTGTTTTGGGTTGTTTCATAAAAAATAAATTTTTATAGTTTTGTACTGCATTGCGTATTTTCGTAAAAAAAATAAATGAAATCAACACATTGAATTCTTATTATTTTCCCAGTGGTGTCCTGGTGGAACCACCTGTTTCCGCCAAATCTGATTGAACAAAAAATATTTTTCATTAGCAAGTCGTTAATATATAATATATCAAGTCTAATTATCACAGCAAAAGCATGTTTTTCGACAAAAAATTAATTTGGGCCACAAAGGGATAAATAAATAATACCATTCGATACATGGTCGACCATTTGTAAATGAGGTTTTTAATCCGTGAGCGACAACATATTCCTGAACCAAATTACGTCTCTTGGTCACATGGATATCCTAAATTAGTTATGGTTACCAAACAACGTGCAATATTGTCTTCAACAGTTTTTGACAGAGCAACATGACGTCTACGCCCTGCAGAATCAATAGGCTATTTCTGCCATGTAGTCTTTGTGAAATAACAGATATTGGGACACCATAGTGTGTCTGGGCTTCCCTGTAACTTTTGTTATGATTCGCTACATCATTTATGGCATTAGTTAAGTCTTCTTTTGAATATTGGGGACCGCTCGTCTTTTTTACATACTTTCCAGGCATCTGAAAAGAAATAAAAAAAATTGCCATAAGGAACATTCATTTACAATTACCCCATTCAGGTGTTTACAATTCCCCCAAAACATTATTTAGAGGATTAAATGTAAACACCTCTTTGAAAATAATTTCACCTTGAAAATAAGCAAATAAATAGCACCTACCTTATATTCACTATTTTTTGCCCCCAAAAACCTAACGCATGTTAAAACGAAAATCAAATTATTTGTAAGGTTCTCTTCGGCGGTCAAACAGAAACTAACAACAGCGCGATTTTGTATTCTGTTACCTTGCAGGCGGATTGGGAAAGCTTAAATGTCAACGCAGCATGGCGTCCTTTGAATTGGCGCGCAATTTAAACTGTTGCCAGTGCCGTTTACACTTACCCCTGTTTACATATACCCCACTTGACCCTAACCACGCAAATGTAAGCTAAAAATTATCTGAAATTATACAAAAATTGAATACACCTATATACGAGACAACACTGCAAGTAGAATAGACAGGGTATACATATCAAGAGAACATCAAAATTTGATTCTTAGAAATGAAATTAAGCATGTGGCTTTTTCGGATCATAATGCGGTAATAGTACATATAAAATGACTCAAATAAATCAGAATTTATAAGGCATTGCTGGAGTTACTGGAAAATAAAAAAATCTACTATATGAAGACAAATCCTCTATACAGGAGTAATTTTATAAAATGGTGGTTCTCAGTTTTCAAGAAGAGAGCAAAGTCCTTTTTTAAAAGCTGTGAAATCAGAAATGCTATTGAACATAGAAAATTATTGGAATTCTATCAAGGTGCTCTTTTCGAAATGAACGAAAAAATTAACCGAGGTGATCAAGTTGCTCGGGAATATCGTGAAATCAAATCCGCAATTATTGATGTCAAACAGCGACAAATTGATAATAGAATTCAAAATACGAAAAAAAAAATATGGTTTGTATGATATGATCGAACAACGAAAAAATAGGAATTCGGTTGTAGTTTCGATTAAAAATGACAATCAACAAACTCTTACAAAAAGTAACGATATCCTGAAACACGCCAAACTACATTTCACGGAAAAATTTAAGAATTTACAATCCGATGATAGAGACGTAAGATGTCTATTAACTAATTTGAAAAATAATAATCAGTCGGACAATGCGAAATTAAACTAGAGAAATATCGAAAGAAGAGATTTGGCAAGTCCTAAAAGAATGCTCGAAGAAAAAAACGCCTGGGCCCGATGGTCTCTCATATGAATTTTACATAGCTTTCTTCGAAGAAATTGGTCACGACATACAGAAACAGCACAACGCCGCTAAAAAACTTTGTAGAAGCTGTTATAATATTGATACCTAAAACCAAACATACCGTAGATCTTAACAGCTTCAGGCCCATAACTATAAACTTCTCGCGAAATTGGTAGCGAATAGAATGAAAGACATTGCAGGAAAAATATTTGGAAAGGAACAAGCTTGTGCTACCGAGAATTCTATATTAAATAACTTCTTACTTTTGAGAGACACAATTTTGCATTTTGACGAAAATAAACAAGAAAGCGGAGCAATTCTGAGTATAGACTTCTACCAAGCCTTCGACAAAGTCAATCATGACTATCTCTGGAAAGTAATGAATAGAATTGGATTCGATCAGAAAATAATCACTTTGATTCCAAACATGTATAGTAATGCAAATTCTAAAGTTCAAGTTAACGGATACCTGTCCGAATCCTTTGATATAAATACATCTATTATGCAAAGGCTGTCCCTTATCGATGTTTCTATTCAGCTTTTCATTGGAACCCTTTATTCGACTGATTGATTTCTCGATACAGGGAATAACATTCAATAATGATACTCACAAGGTAACAGCATATGCAGAAGACGTGTCAATATTTATTGCGGATGAAAACGAACTGAATAATTTCAATAAATTGGTAAAAATTTATGAAGGTGCCTCTAATGATAAAGTGAATATAAGGAAGTCGCACATCCTACCTCTAGGAAGATTAGCTGAAACAGAAAGACACGCAATGTAAAATTATCCGGTAGAGAGTGCAATAAAAATTTTAGGAATGACCTTATCGAAAACCTTCAACGAAACTGTTAAGAATACCTGGAAAAGAATCATAAAAAATATTCAAACAACTCGTATAGTCAACTACGTGAGAGACCTTGACATCATAAGGAAAAGTTGGTACAAACACATATGTGTTATCTAAAGTTTGGTATATGGCACAAGTTTTACCCTTGAATAAGAAGTTTAGTCAGAAAATTGTGCTAATTACAGGGAAATATATCTGGCATGGATGTCTCTATAGGGGATCAATTACAACGCGGTTACAAGAATGGAGGTATCAACTTAATAAATGTGGAAATAAAAGCAACGGCTCTCTTTTTGAAAACTCAATATCTGTCATGGTCTGATCTGGATAATAAAATGCATTATAAGTCTGTATTGAACGTGATATTTCATGATCAACAACACAGGGTAGACAATCGTTTCAAAAACATCAGCACGACAATTAGAGAAAATGACTTAAGATTTGATAAAAACACGCCTTTAAAAGCAAAAGCTTTATGATATATTATTGAAACAACAAGAGAAAACTCCAGCTATCGAACAAAAATACCCGCACTGCAATTGGGAAAGAATGTGGTCAAACGTATTGACTAATAAACTAATACCGACGAAATGGAGAGCATTTACTTATAAAGCACTGAATGAAGTATATCCGGTAGCTGAGAAATTAAAAAGACACTCCATGAAGGCTTCAGAAATTTGCGAAAAATGCTATGTAGTCGAGGATATTAACCATAAAATATCATCATGTGGGAATGCCAAAAACATTTGGAGCTGGTCAGAAAAAACTTTTTTAAGAAGATTTAAATGTACTAATATCGCATCCAAAAGTTCTCTTTTATCCTAGGTTTGCAAATGCTTTAGACAAAAATGTATGGTTATGGTTCTTTTGTGGATTGTTATTTAATAATCTAGAAGTCAATAAGAATCTAAAAGAATTTCAAGATATGATGAGATATGATATGTTTTGGAAAGTCAAGAACAATCAGTTGGAAACAGTTATTTATGTTATTATACTATAGCAGAGTAGTGGATTTCAGTGGAACTTAGTGAAATCAGAAAAGCAAAAAAGTAGTGAGAACTCTTTCTCTCAAAAACTATATTTTCAACTGACATACCAATACATAACAACGGCGCTCATAAAGATATAATAATCATCATAAAAAAAAATTAACAAAATCAACTCTTCTCTGAACAAATTTCTTCTAACACCCCTCCTGGATCTTTGATCCCCATAAATTTCAAGTGTTCCATGAATCTAGGAGCTATGATACTTTATGTAAGACTATCAGCCAAATTCAAAGTTGTGACATATTTCAGAATTATTTGCTTTTCTTCTATTCTATCAGGTCTCGTATAAAAAAATAACTTCAAATCTATATGCTTAGATCGGTCCGATGTGGTATGATTTTCAGCAAGTTTCATAGCACCTTGATTGTCTGTGAGAACTTTTTCTGAAATATTTATTTTGGCATATCTCTTCTGTCAGTTTCTGAAGAAATAAAAAATCCTTTGCTGCTTCAGTGAGTGCGACGAATTCTGATTCTACTGTGCTCAAGGAGACACATCTTTGTTTTCTGCTGCACCAACTTATTGCTCCACTTCCAAGAATGAATATGTATCCACTGAATGACTTTCGATCTGTTTGATTTCCTCCCCAGTCTGCACCTGAATAAGCAGTAGCAATTTTACTTTCTTTCCGATATTCTGAACCATATCTTTTCGTCGCTGATAGGTACCTCAAAATATGCTTCATGCCTTTCCAGTGATGCTTCGATGAACAGTGATTGGATTGACTCATAAACGATGCCGCAAAAGCTAAGTCCGGTCTCGTCGCTGTTGCCAAATATAAAAGACTCCCAATCACTTTCTGGTAAAGTCGCTTCTGTTCGTCGTCTAGCAAAATTTCATGATTGTTTGTGACACTTCAGTTATTTCTCTCCAACTTGAACTGGTGTGGTGGTTCCTTTTGAATTCATCATATTCATGTCTTTCAATAATTCTTTTGTAAAATTCTCCTGGTCGAGTCTTATCGTTCCACTTTTTCTTGTAACACGGATTGATAAAACGTGTCTGACTTCCTTCAAATCTTTGATGTCGAATTTTTGTCCAAATAACTTTTTCATTTCTTCGATATATTCTGATTCTCCATACAATAAGATGTCATCTACGTATGTGGTGATGATAAGTTCTCTTTCTTTCCTGTAGTAAGTACACACATGGATATGATGTTGATCGAATGAAATTATAACTCCTTATGAATGAATCTAGAGTTTTATTTCCCATTAAACCACATTGATGTAAACCATAAATGCTGTTAGAAATGATCATTGAAATCCGTATTTTCACTTCTGTACATCTCCAGGCAAAATTCAGATATCAACACTCAGTAGAAGCAGTTAGGAAAGAAATGTCAAATATTTGAATGAAGTCGTCAAAAAATAAATAAATTTGGAATTGATATTGAAGAGGAATCTGAATTTTGCTAAGAGATAAAAACTTGAATATTAGAGGCAATCGTAAGTTACCCTCGTTTATAGATTGATTTATATCTTATTATTATAATGTTATAATTTACAGGAATTTGAGTGTTACTAATCAGTGGAAGTCTTGGTTATTGAGACCAAAATAATAAAGTTCTGACTGACTGAAACTGCAAATTGACCTCTTATTAACCAGTGTTAATCTAAAAATGGGTCCATCAAAAATTGGAAGAACAAAAAAAGACCACTGTTTAGTATGCAAAAGACCATACCGTGAGGAACGAATGGTGGAATGTACCAAGTGTTTGAGATGGTACTGGAGTGTGTTGATGTAACAGAAACTGTAGCTTCAGATGAAAACTGGAGGTGCCCATCTTGAGAAGTCATCCACCAACAAATAGCGCAGAAATCTGATTAGCAACCTACAAAATTATCAGTCAAAAAATCAATTGGAATTCATTCCACTAGCTTCTTCTAGAACGATCAGTTCGCTCAGTAAACCCCAAAGCGCGAGGAGCAAGCGAAGCGGCTCTACAACAAGCAGTAGACGTGAATTGAAACTGAAAATGCTTCAAGAAGAAAGGAACCTTCTAAGAAAAGAAAGGGAATTATTTGAACAAACATGAAAACTACTTGTTGAAGAATCTGATGACAGTCAATGTTTGGATAAGGAGGAAGTGGAAACAACTAACCCATTGGTAAATAGATTATTGTCATTGCAAATAGAGAATGTCGTCTAAAGACACGAAGAATTGAGTGGAATCAACCCTCCTAAAGACACTATCAGAGAATGTAGGAAGATTGAAGAAGGAGGATCGATAATGTAGAGGAAAGAGAATGAAAAGAAACTGAATCAATCATTCAATCTACCGACTTTCGATGACTTGGGACAAACTACGTTGACACAACAGTGTGCCGCGCGACGAACTACACCAAAAGAACTTCCAACTTTCACTGGAAATTTGTATGATTGGCCCTTGTTTATTAGCTGTTGTGGGAAATCTACTCAATTATGTGGTTTCGATAATTACGAAATCTTGATGAGGCTACAACATAGTCTCAAGGGAACTGCTAAAACAGTAGTATCCAGCTTTCTGATACTACCTGAATGTGTACCACAGATCATATCTACCTTAAAAATGCTCTTTGGTAGACCAGATCAGATTTTGGAAGCTCATATCAGTGCAATTCGTCGCCACCCACCTCCAAAAGCAGACAAACTTGAAACCCTTGTAGAGTTTGCGTTGACAGTAAAAAAATTATGCGTTTCTCTCCAAGCTGCTGAACTAACAGAATATCTCAACAATCCAATGCTAATGCATGAACTCGTGGATAAGCTCCCATCGCAGATAAAGGTGCATTGGGCTATATATCGCTCCACTCTTTCTTCATCTATTGGCTTGGAGGAATATGCTGGATAGATGTACCAACTAGTAACGAATATGTGTACTGCTCTACCTACCTTAAAAATAGCTGAGCCGACTGGAGGTAAAGAACAGAGCAACAAGAATGAACATCTTAACATTCATAATTCTGGATCTAGGACAAATTCATATCCAGCAAGTGAGCAGGTAAAATGCAAAGTTTGTAGTAAAGATTGTAAGGTTGCGGCAGACTGCAAAGTTTTTCAACAGTATCCATTATTAGATAAATGGAAGGTGGTGTTCTACCTACCTTAAAAATAGCTGAGCCGACTGGAGGTAAAGAACAGAACCACAAGAATAAACATCTTAACATTCATAATTCTGGATCTAGGACAAATTCATATCCAGCAAGTGAGCAGGTAAAATGCAAAGTTTGTAGTAAAGATTGTAAGGTTGCGGCAGACTGCAAAGTTTTTCAACAGTATGAATTATTAGATAAATGGAAGGTGGTGAAAGAATTGAAGCTATGTAGATTATATTTGAAAAGACATCGGTTCCCTTGCAGATATCCAGTAAAATGCGAGAAGAACCAATGCCAGCTAAAACATCACCCACTTCTTCACAAAGATGCAGAGCCTGCACCTGCACCAATAGCACCATCTACATCTACTAACGAATCTATGGATTTCGCAGTCAATGTATGCCTTCAATCCTCTCCAAATGGCATACGTCTTCGTATTTTACCAGTTATATAGAAAAATTGTAATAAAGAAGTGGCAACCTATGCATGATGAAGTTTCGTCAATTACCATGCTGGAAGGTCTTTCAGAAGAATCGGACTTACGAGGTGATTATGAACCATTGTGTCTGAAATGGACCGGTGAGCAACAAGGACTGGAAACAAAGTCACGAAAAGTTATCTTTTCTATCATTGGTGACTTTCAAGGTGCCAAGCGGTTCGATTACCGTCCAGCACGTACGGTCCATTCCTAGAATCTCCCAAAACAAAGTGTTGACGCATCAAAAATTGCTGCAGAGTATTCGTACCTGAAGAATTTACCAATCGAATCGTACAAACATGCGAATCCACGAATTCTTATTGGACTGGACAATTGGAAATTAGCCTTACCACTTCGTGTTGTTGAAGGAGATGACGGACAACCGATAGCAGCTAAATCTAGATTAGGATGGACAGTGTTCGCACTTCAGTACCTCTGCGAATCCTTGAACCAACCTACAATTACCATGTTTGTGAATGTGTCTTCACCATGATGAGCAATCAAGAGCTTCATGAAGCAGTTAACCCTCGGTTAGTCGCGCTCAGATTTTACCGTAAGTTGTCGCACGGCGTGCACAGTACGCCATAAAAGAAACATTGAATATTGACACGAATCATATTTATTTCCTATAAGATAAAAACAAAAATGATGATATAAAGTAAACAAAATTATATTGAATCCATTTTTTCTGTCAAAAGTCTAGAGGTTATATTTGAAAAATAGTCACAAATCAAAAAGTAAATATAAAATTCAGTCAGCATCGAAACTTTGTTCTCCTTTTGCACATGTGTCATACTGAATGTCAGTTTTACTGTGTTTTTTACAACAATAATTTTTACATTTGGAACACTTGATGGTCGTATAGTTATTTTTGGCGCGTCCACAAAATGTGCAATGACCTTTATGACTGGTTGATGTACTTTCTGCTTCTGGAAGAGGTTGTTTTCCCAAAACATTTTCCAAAATTGATTTTATATGCAATGGTTAAGATTGCATGTGAGGTTTCATTAGCTCAATTGCTAAATTTTTTAAGAAAAATTTATGATTATGGTGGTGATCAAAATCTAGTTTTCCATAGGAGTGTAAAATATAACTGTTGATTCCTGCTACATTCACAAGTGCCATAAAAACAGCAAAAGGCCATCTTTTTGTTCTACGGCATATAGAGTACATATTACATTTTTGGTCTACACTGTCAACAGCCCTTTTAGTCCGATTGTACTCTAGTATGATTTCAGGTTTCCCAGTTTCCAAATCCACATCATTATCATGCATAGTTGAAAGTAGAATAAGTATTTTGTTTTTTCGGGGAACGTATGATATCAATGTCATATCATTTTGAAAACCAAATAGACTTGAATCCTCTCAGCAACGCCGTTCTGCTGTGGAGTTCCTGGTACAGTTAGTTAATGGCTTATTTCAATTCATTTCAAATATTCTTTGAAGTCCTTTGACAGATATTCTTCTCCATTATCACTTCGTAATGATGCAATTTTTCTACCTTGAAGGTTCTCGACTAATCATATGAGTTCTCATTTCGAACAATTTGTCAGTTTCACCAAACACGAGTCCACAGTTGAAGTAGCTGGAGGAGGAACGGCGCTCATAAAAATATAACAAACATCATAAAAAAATATTCAAAATCAACTCTTCTCTAAACAAATTTCTTCTAACAATTTAACTCATTTATGTAGGTAGACATATCTGTTTTGTATATACCCTATTACGTTATATGATATTAGTATACAGTGTGCCCAAGATAAGGATGAACAGCATGGGGATCTCGGTAACCGTAAGAGTTACACCGTAGGTCAAATGGGCAAATAGTTGCGCAATTAAGGGGTCAATAAATAGATGTGGAGAAATCCCAAAAATGTTGTTCACTTTCGGAGATATTCGGAAAAAACGAAATTTGGCGATTTGTTTTTTTCCCGAAGTTAAGGTAAATGCACCAGTGATTGACAGTGTTCCAGTAATTGACAGTTTCTTAGTTAAAAATTTAAAACAAGTTTATAGAACGGTGCATCGTTATTTTTCTGTAACATTCAGTAATTACAGAGTTTCTGGCAACCCTGCTTGAAATTTCATCTTCATCCCACCTTTGATCAGGTGATTTCAAAATGGTAGAAGTGATGCATGCAGATGGTCGTCTATTTCCTTAAGTAAATGGTTAAGGTAAGCTATTTAAATATGTAATTTTAATTTTTGTAAAAAGGTATACAGTAAGTACATTAATAACTATCTGGGACTGTTAAACAACCTTCATGAATAGCTTTTTAGATGTTATCTGATTCAGGATAGCCTTAATAACCTCAATAAAGCGGTGTCAATTATTGGGTCAACATATATCACACATGTTCCAGTTATTGCCAGACATGTCGAACACTGGAGCACTCATTGAAATTAAGATAACAATTTTTAAATGTTAATATGTGAGTTATTGTCCTCTCCTATAAATAAGAAGGTGAAACGATAATTCTGTCCAGTAATTGACAGGGTGTCAATTACTGGTGCAATTCATGTCATTAACTGGGACACTTTGTTTCAGATATGGCATCCCGAAAAGATTATACCAAAGAGCAAATGCTTGAAGCGATAAATGCTGTAACGGGGATTACCTGTGACGACAGCAGCAAAGCAATTCGGTATTCCGAGAACAACCTTATTATCCAAGACATCTGGAAAAATACCAGTGGACTGTCGAATGGGTCCAAGTACTATTGTAACCTCTCAAGAAAAGACACTATTAGTGCAATGGATATTATCTTTGGCTAAAGTACATCAACCTGTCGCTAAAGAACAACTATTAGATAGTGTTCAACTGATTTTACTGCAACAGAAGAGAGCGAACCCCTTTACTGATGGCCGACCGGGTCGGAAATGGTTCGAATCTTTTTCAAAAAGGCACCCGAAAGTAACTCATTCACGTGAAATGTTACCGAAGAATAAATTCGTCATTGGTTTAACGAAGTTAAAACTTACCTCGAGTCTAAACAATTAACTGATATATTGGATGACCCCACCAGGGTATTCAATTGTGACGAGAGTGCGTTTTTCCTGCAGCCAAAAGGTGGAAAAGTATTGGCGAAACGGGGGGCTAGTAGCGTTTATACAGCAGGTACGAATGATGACAAGTAGAACCTCACAGTTCTTGTCACAGCCAATGCAGCAGGCGATTTGGGGCCTCCCATGATCGTCTTTAAATATGAGCGTATTCCAGCGCATATAGCGCAAAGTGTGTATAACGTCGACAAAACGTGGGGAATAGGACGTTCTGAGAGTGGATGGATGTGTGGTAGCACGTTTTATGAATATATAACAAATGTATTTGTGGAATGGTTAGACAACCACCAAATCAAGCGACCAATCGTGTTATTTGTTGATGATCTTTCCAAATTTTGTCTGCAAAATGGTCTTGAATTTCTTGCTCTTTATCCTAATTCCACACAACTTCTCCAACCAATGGATGTTTCAGTCTTCAAAGCGCTCAAGGTTTATTGGAAACAAAGTGTACGAAATTGGCACGTGAAAAATTATGGAAACAAACTCCGAAAGGA
Source organism: Chrysolina americana (assembly GCA_958502065.1). Classification (NCBI taxonomy): domain Eukaryota; kingdom Metazoa; phylum Arthropoda; class Insecta; order Coleoptera; family Chrysomelidae; genus Chrysolina; species Chrysolina americana. The sequence goes on along the minus strand of OY293419.1, from coordinate 20,837,727 downwards.
ACATTTTTCAGTAGTATTTAGTCAAGCCATCAAAGACATTACTAAGGAAACCATTCAAAATGGTTTTGAAGCTTGTGGTTTATCACCATTTAATGTAGAAAAAGTGAAGTATTCTAATATATCCTCCAATTAAAAATCTACCAAGAACATTCACAATAGTAGGAGTAAAGAGGGGTTAATCATATTAGAAAAATACATACATGCAGACAAATTCAAAACATTTAAGGATAATTTAAATTCAGCATGGAAAGGTGATTTGATAGACCTATCTTTATTTGAAGTGTGGCAAACAAAACAAAAGTGAATTCTGACATAATATCTCAACCGGGCTGTTCTGGCCTTCAGGTAAACAAGTCAGTATCAACAAGTGAAATTTCACCTAAGGTAGTAGTACAGCATCTTGAGATAATTAAACCGTCTGTCGTGGAAATGAACACATCATTAAAATAATTGTGTATGCCACAAGACTTTTCTTCTCCGGTTAAATTTATATCTGCATCACCTTTAAAAATACTTCAGGAAGATTCAACTCCGTTAAAAGAATCAGATCTTAAAGAAAAAGTTTCAACACCTTTTAAAAAAGCACTATTTTTCCCAGAAGAAACGAGTTCTGCTAAAAAGAAGAAGAAGAAGGAGAAACCACAGTGGTTTCTATAGATGGCTCTGCTGTCCACTTTCTTAGTGAGTGCCGGAGTTATCGTAGTGCCTGTTAACAAAACCGAGTGGAAATCAATTTATTGTGGCCAAGTCTGTACTGACGAGCGAGTTGAATCGCGAAACCGGTCTGCAGATGTCACATGTTTTTGATTGCCAGTTGGTGGTTGTTACAGGAAGATTGCAAAGTATATCCTTGTAGGAAAACTTTGCCAGGCGTTGGATAGACGTGATTCGGCGGTCGTATGGGGCTGTTGAATTATTTCTGTTCGACGTTTGCCGACAATCCTATTGTATAGGAAAATTTGCGAAAGGCTGGATTATTTTTATAATCAAATTTTGTTTTGAAATTTATTGCCTTTCGTCAAGTACTCTAGTTCCACATGAGAAATATTTAAATATTTCTCATGATGCAAATTCCTTTAAAATTAGATGCAAATGAAATGTTCAATTTTGTTCTGTCTACGTGGATGTTTTCTTTCTGCCATGTGTCATGTTCGTGAATATTCATATTCAACAAAAAGGTCACTTTTGTTTTGGAAAACATAGAGGCATAATTCAAACATATACAAACTTGGGACTGTCAAAATATGAAATGACTTGAAATATACCCATACGTGTAATACGTTCAATTTGAGCATAGCATAGATTCAAGAGCTCATGTTTCTCCAATACACTACGTTTATTAAAAAACATGTATTTCAGTGAACGCAACCTTGAAATGAGTTGCTGGCACTGAGGTTTCCAATTCAAAACCTCATCCACATAATTTCCTACCATTTCCACTGGTTCATGTGAATTGAATCTGCAAATTTTCTACACCTCTCTGACGATTACGAATCCTAATCATTTGTAATAACCTCCAAGCTAGGGGCGATCCCTTTAAACCCTCGAGATATAATAATAACAATAATCTATATCTCCGCTAGAACAAATGCCGCTCCTACAAAGGTGATCGTCCAGCCGAAGGATTATTTTTAGTAATAGCTGGTAACGCGATGATCGCTGCCACCAGATCCGAAAGAAGTTTTACATCCGCTCAGATCATGCAGATTTTAAATTTAGTGGTTTCGTGGTTCCTAGCGGTCGGCTGGGTTAAGTCACCAATTAAGTCCTTGGAGGGTAGACTCGGCCACGGCTTAAATGCGTGGACCTTGGAAGGTTTGAAGGGATTAAATAATACCAGCAAGGTTTTAACAAACCAATTTATTAATTACTAACGAGGCGGAAATTTGAGACATCAATGTCAAAGAACTAAATTAAAGAAGGATTTTTGTCCGACTATAAATGGTAGCAATATCGAGATACTATCCTTCTGAGAGAAAAAAACAATAAAAAAAAACCTTCCAGGATTATTGCTCTCAAAATACCTATAACTGAATCTAGATATGTATTTATACTGATAGTATGTATATATTTATTTTGTTCTATTACTGATGTAGTATATACTAAAGTTCTATGTTATTTTAAAATATAACAGGCGAAAAAATCAATATTGCACAAGCAAAAATAAAAGAAAAATTATGAGACTACTTCTCTCTAATTCGAGTACTTAGCCCTATTGTTTAAGTAATATGCCCTACCTGAGATATAATAGACTACCTCATCGAATTCTCTCTATCGCGAGGAATTTTTAAGAAGGCCCGCTTAAACACTCCTCCCTGTATATTATATATATTGCTAACTATAACCTAATTTGGAGAAAGGGAACCCCGTTCGTTGTTATTCGGTTCGATGATCCAAAATAATGTAGTTTATAGGTATATGTCTAGCAAGAAAGGTACAAATACGCTCACCACTAATCGACGCTCGAACTCTTCCTGTATTCCAATTAAAGAAGCCACTGTATTTTAGTCGGTCACAAACCTTGCGAAATCCGGAAATTAAGGAACTTGAATTGTCCCTACGACTTAACAAAATTAACAAAAACCGCCACAAATTTCTGACTCAACACAAGAGCCTCTTCGCGAAACAGTGACTTGAAATACCTCGTATTTCAGTCCACTCCAGAATCCCCTAAACCGTCTTAAATCCCGGTTCGTACGCGACTCCCCGAATTTTTCTAAATCATTCCACAGGTTGTGAGTTTCAAAATTCACTCACGAGAATCTGCTCAGCCAATCAAATTCTCTCGAATTTCTCAAACTGTGGTACTGCTAATGCCCTCCCTCAGCTCGAAGGGTAAGTATGCAAAAATTATCGATAGAGTTCTGCTACTCACACCGAATGTCGCCCGAAGTCGGCTGACTATATCTATCCCTCAACCCTAGATGTCGCGACTATGCTATATTTTTCAATTATTCCGAAGATTTGTTTCCCGGCTAGCCCTTATCATATGTTTTAGTTTGTTTGTTATGCGAAGTCGAGAGCCCTGGAAGGTACTTAAAATTTAACGATGTTTTATTTGTCTACAGCCCTTCGACCTCTCACATAATAAAGTTGGGATCTTTATTGCGTTTTTTTTGAAACTTATCTGAATAATTTAATGGCGTTCGTGTTCTTTTAACCTGCTTAAATAATAAAGTTGGGTTTTTGTTTAGTCTGGTTTCAAAGTATCAAGTCGTTATTTTAATGAGTTTTTTTTTCTGTTTTATGTGGTCTGCCCTATTTGACCCTAAAACCGATACTGAAACCGATTGAGGTTCCCTTTTCCAACGATACAGATTTTTCAAAAGTTATTTCATACAAAGAAAAATATAGTTCTGTACTTTGTTACAATACTCCCCCTTTTAAAAAAGTTTTGGCTCAATTGCCACAACTTTTCCCGTTTCATGCTCCCTGACAATATTGGGGGTTCCCTAGCTAAACATTTCTTATTCTAATTTTACATTTTATTGTGTTCAAAATGAAAAGTCGGAGTGAACATATCCCCTATTATACGGCAGCACCGTTATCGCAACACAATAAAGACCATATTCACTCGCGGTTCCTTTATCGCACCTGAAGATCTACACGCTGGTATTTTGGTTTACCAGTACCTTGGTGAGTTCTGCTTCTCACTTATTCATTTATGATATACTACTCTTTATTGGTCAGCGGTACACTATTATAGATACGATTCGTATCGACAGTCTACATACGATTTTGGGCCGCACTAACTGATCAGGGTCTTATTCCTGAAAATCTCATAGTTCCGTCACTTAAACTGCTTGATTAATGTCTTTGTTCACAGTCCAGTGTGTCTGGGGCAAGACAGGGTAACTGCCCGTTGGGAGAGCGGCAATTTGCTGGGGTTCTGTGGTAATTGGCGATTGTGACGGTCCGTTCGGTTCGTTTGGTTGGGATTGTTTGGGACATTCCCGTTGGATTACCCACCAGGTCAGGGTATTCCACAAGCTCGCTAGCAATGATATGCCGCACCCTATAGTTTGATACAGGTGGACACCATTCAGGATGACTCCTGCAGTGTATTTTATGACTCGAAATATATAATAATACCCAATTAATCCACTCATGAATATTCCTACGTCTGAAAACCAACCCCAGAGTTGTTTCATGGTCGACTTCGCCAGCTGCTTCATTTCATTTGCATTGAACAGATTGAGCGTTGTGAGGCCTTGTCCTTCGGCTTGAAGGCCCGCTATTCGTCGAGCAAGGATATTTGCCACTGCCTTGCGTTCATTTCCAAAAGTGAGGGTCCTTTGCACTTTGGAAATTTCATCGTGGGTATACAATCCTCTAGTGCCTAAGGGTTGTATTGGGGCAAATTGCAATGGAGATTCAGGATCCACAGCTATTTCTCGCGGAGCGTTTTTGATTGTAGGATATGGCGACAATCCTATCCACTGACCATCCAAATAATAGAGCGGTGGTGTCAGTCCATTACAATCTATTTCCTCGGCGAAATCTTGGATAACTCTAGTTATTGGAGCCACAAATTTCGTCTGATTGTTTACTTCCACGGGTAGTTCGTGATAACATCGATCAGTTCGCCTAATGGTCACTACTTTGGGTACGCATCTCAAGATGTACAGCACCTCTCCTAAAACTCGTCCTACATGTCCTCCTCCCTCTTGCAAGATCTGGCTGATTGCGTGTGGTGTGAGGGGAGCCATTAGTAATCGATTCCTCAGTATCTCTCTTCGTACTTGGCACCGCCTATGTATGGTGTCAATGTACAATTTGTCCAGGCCTCTTTTATATGATTGCTCCACATACAAAAATTTACTGTTTACGTATGCCATCAAATCAGTATTTTCTGGAAGTATACTCATCGATGGCCTAATATACCTTCCTGCTTGTCTTTCGGCTACTACAATCCTTGGGTGTTCGGTCTGCCATACTTCGATGTTGCATAGCATTTCCCTCTTGGTAAGCATTAACGCTATGATTTTCTGCTCATCTTCGACTACTAAGTATTTATCATTCGTTAACTTACTGGATATCAGTTCTGCTTGCCCCTCGTATAAAAGACTTAGTTGATTATCACAGGTTGTCATATAGTTACTGTCCCATACACTTTCTCCAAGTATGGTGTCGAAACAATATCCTCTGAGGAACTGACAAGTTATTCCACCCTGCATACTTATCTCGTTGTCATTTAAATTGACCTTTGCCATGTAGTCTCTCGCTTGAATCTTCACGCTAGCTAAAATAACCACATCATTCCAGGTTCGCCCCCTTTCGTGATATGTTGCTCCTTTACAAGTCCCGGTGCTGTCTAACGATCCTAATAGCGTTAACGTGGCGGTGGTTGATCCATTCATGAGTATTTGTCCGATGTCCTGTTGATAGAGCTTCAGTGTCCTGTAACGATGGAGCAGTCTGCATTCGTCGGCTCCCAGTCTGTCCACATAACTTGACAATCCTCCTTCTACCAATGAGGTATGACTATGCATCCCACAGTGATATATTAATCTGGTTACTTCTATTAAACACGTCCATACGTGCTGATTCCGAATCTCGTTTCGCTGCATAATCTTTACCGAAATGGAGTCATTCAAATACGCGGATTCTGGTTCAGGACATTTTTTAACGTCTCTGAGAGATATGGTAGAAATGTTCACTCTCTCATCACTGCAATCGTACGCAATTATCCCGGTTACCGGTACAAAATAGTGCATGACCAGCAAGGTAGCAATCACTTGAATAATCGAGGTCACGCTGCCTTTCTGCATTTTATTGACCGTAACTGACGAGGGTTGCGTGGACGCTCCTACCTAGATCAAACGTAAGTCGGTTAAAATAAAGCAATAATCAATATTTTCATTAAGTAAATCATATAATTGAATAAAATAAACTGAAATAAAATAAAATTCTTTACACAGGTCTTCTACTGTCGATCCGGGCCAAAGAAAGACACTAGTGCACCAAGACATAGATTATTTAGCTTGAAGAGAGTTTACCCCGAGCTCTTCAAGTAACGGCACTCCTCTCATTTGTCCAAGTGCCTTTTCATCCTTCGACTTCCACTCATATTCATCCCAGTCATTCGATTACTTGTATTTCGTAAATCTTTTGCTCAATTAATTTATTCCACTCTCCCTCATTCAGTTCTCATTTATTCATTCCGTTGCATTCGCTCACAGATTCAGTCGTTCTGGTGCTCTTCGAGTACGACTTGACCTCCTCACAGGGCGGATTTCCTCTATATCTTCCTGCTCCTCATCATCTCCTACATTTTGCTTCAACAGTCGCCTCTTCTTCCGAGTGGCCTTGAAATTCAATCCACTGAGGAAGGATCGGGACTCTTTTTCTTTCGTCCTCTTCCCTATGTCCAAACTTCGACCTCCTCCCAGAACTGCTATTTCTCTCCTCTTCGTCGCCGCTGTTACTAATTTCATCGGACTCTTCCCCTTCAACTGTATAGGTTGAGTATGACTTCAGCCGATTTACGTGCACCACCTGTTCGTCTGTTCCACCAACCTTTTTCACTCTGTAGGTAACTGGTCCTATAACTTCTATTATTATGTATGAGCTATACTTGATCTCCGAGCTCATACGTCCTCTCTTTTGTCTTTTTATTATATTGTTTCGCTCGTAACTCCTTGGCCTTCTCCGATGTTTTCAGCGCTCGTGTATACACCTTCTTCAGTCTGGCAGCTAGCTCCGAGGCGTAATTTTCTGCACAGTCGTACCTGATCCGCTGCGGTCGAATGAAGTCCTCCACAGGCAAAACTTGTTCACGACCATGTAAAAGAAAGAATGGGGTGTATTCGGTGGAAATGTGGACACTTCTGCGATAAGCCATTAATACCACTGGAACCCACGTGTCCCAGTCACGCTGATTGTCCGCTATCTAATGTGACAGCATGTCCTTCAATACTCGGTGCATCCGTTCAATTTGACCATTTGATGTCGGTGCGTAGCTCGAAGTGTGGATTTTCTTAATACCCAAGATTTGACACACTTCCTTAAATAATCCAGACGTAAAGTTTGCCCCTTTATCTGTTAGGAGTATTCTCGGTGCCCCATGTCGGTACACGATGTGTTCTACGAAGGCTCGAGCAATGGTATCTGCCTTCTGGTTTGGAAGGGGAATAGCTTCCACATACTTTGTAAAGTAGTCTTGGAAAGTGAGCAGGTAACGATTTCCTTCCCACGAAGTCACTAAAGGCCCCACTATATCCATGGAAGTCAATTCCCAGGGTTCATAAGCCGTTGTGAATTTTTGCAGAGGCGCTTTTCCATGGTGTGGCGAGGTTTTCCGTTTATTGCAGGAATCGCATGCTGCCACATATTTTGTTACTTCCGCTCTCATATTGGGCCAATAGAATCTCTTCTTTATACTCCACAATGTTTTTTGTTGTCCCTGATGTCCTGCCATAGGCATATTATGAAAATCTTCAAGCACTTTCTTTACCATCCCCTTGGGGACTACTAGCTTTTCATCTCCATCTGCCTCTATTTTATAAAGTATTCCGTCTTTATCCATGTAGAAGTCTTGGTTCCCTTCTTGTTTTTCTTCAAGTTGGGCTATTATTTGTTGACAAAACTTATCCCGTCGTTGCGCTTTTTCCAAAGACTCTCGATCCCAGATTGGTTCCATGACTAGGTTTTCTTCCACCAACCAGATAGGTTTTTCTACAGTGCACCTGCCGTCGTACACTCTTATCTCCATGTCTGATCCATACCAGATGAATTCAATCATTTCTACCACTTTTTCCCATTCCAGTCCGTTCAATTCACATCCCAACTTGGGTATGGCAAGAAACTTATCTATGTTTCTTTCGCAACCGCTTCTGAGTTCCTTAAGACACTCCCACAATGTATGGTAGGTCGGTTTCTCGTAGTAGGCACTTTCCGTGACAAGGTAATAAATGTTCCTTTCCGGGAGTATTAACGTCGCTACTTCTCCAACGCCTTTTCCCTGTCGTTGCAGAGAGTCCACTGATCCATATCTTTCCTTAAAAATCTTTGCGAGTCCCCTTTCCATTGTCAAATCCTTCGATACACAGTGAGCTAGCGCCCATTTCTCCGGTGAAGTGAACAAATCTCCTTTCTGATATGTTAAATTGTTGAACTTTGGTATCTTGTGCTTTTTTATATATTTTTCGAACTCCGCGTACTGCACATCTACAAAGTTCTCCTCCTCATTGTACATTCTACTGAGAGCATCGGCGTTTCCGTGAAGTTTCCCTTGACGGTGAATTATCTCGAAATCGTACTCTGCCAAGGCCAGCGCCCATCTGGTCAATCTTGAACTTGGGTCTTTTAGTGACAGTAACCACTTAAGTGGCCGGTGATCAGTTATGATCGTGAATTTTTTCCCATATACATAACATCGGAAGGTTTGTATTCCATACATCACTCCAAGTAACTCCTTTTCTGTCGTCGTGTAGTTCAATTCTGCCTTTTTCAATTTCCGGCTAGCGTAAGCTATGGGTCTTTCATACCCATCTCTTAGTTGGCTTAGCACTGCTCCCACTCCTAGTCCTGAAGCATCGGTGGCCAAAATAAATGGTTGCTCAAAATCGGGAAAAATTAAGATTGAATCTGATTTTAAAATATTTTTCAGTTTCCTTATAGCTTCCAACACTTCCTCTGTGATTTCGAACTTAACGTTCTTCTTCGTCAAATTGACTAAGGGTGCTGATATCTCTGTAATATTGGGAATGAATCGGCGGTACCAGTTTACAATTCCCAAAAAGGACCTCACTCCCTTGATATTCTTCGGCAATGGAAAATTGTTAATGGTCTCTATGGTTTCGGGGTCTGGTAGAATTCCATCCTGGGAAAGAACATGACCCAAGTACTTAACTTTTTCTGCCAAGAACTTACATTTCTTCGGTTTCAGTTTTACATTAGCCTCGCTCAATCTTTCAAAAACTCTTTCTAACTTTTTTATGTGGTCTTTCTCACCTTCAGTATTAAAGATGATAATATCATCCAAGTATACCATACACGTTTCTGGGGTCAAACCTGTGAGCGTCATGTTCATGAACCGTTGGAAGGTTGAAGGAGCGTTCACCAGCCCGAATGGCATTTTCGTATACTCGTAGTGACCTTGGAAAGTGCTGAATCCTGTCAATGGTATTGCTTGTTCATCCATATCTATCATCTATCCATATCTATCAATGACCGAAAATAGCATATTAGTACCGGCCTTGTGTCCCTGAATTAAATCCGATATATTAGGTAGTGGATAGTACTCTTTCTTTGTCACGTTATTAAGTCCTCTGTAGTCGATGCATATTCTTATTTTCTCTTCTCCGTTCGGCAATTGTTTAGTTACCAATACTACGGGTGCAGACCACGGGCTACATGAGGGTCTTATAACTTTCATCTTTAATAATCTATTTATTTCTTCTTCGAGTACTTCTCGTTGGCGATAAGGTATGCGGTATGGAGCTTTACAAATGGGTTGTGCGCCTGGTACTAAGGTTAAACTGTGCTTTACCTTTGTCGTACTGGTCAACTCTTCATCATCATCTCGAAATAGGTGCTTGTACTTCCTGATTATCTCATAAAGCTCTTCTTTAATTTTTTTCTCCAAATGTTGTAAGTCAAATCCTGTCCGGATCCAGTCATCGTTGGAAAAATCTAATATACAAATTTGCATATTGGAGGGGTTGTTTTTAGGTATTTCCTCGCCCAAAATAGCTCTACAGAGTATTTGGCCCTTTTTCAAATTAACCTCCTTCCACGATAAATTAATTATTTTTACTGGGATGTCCTTTTCATTCTTGACCACGGCACGAGCTACGTGTGCTTGGGGATTTCCTATTTCGGAGGGCTCACAGACTAACACATCACCTTCTATGAGTACTTTCAATCTCCCTCGTATGTAAGCTTCTGTTCTTGGGGAAATTACCAAATCCTCTGTTGCTACTATATCCGATTCTGTTAGTAGCTCTTCTGATGACTTTTGATTTTCTTCTGGAAGGGTCGTAGACTCACCCTGTCTCAGGTTACATGATAGCACTCCTAAGTCTGGTTCGGAAGCACCTACAGTTTTCCTAAGTTCGGATAATTTCCGTTCTTGGGAAATTCCCTATTTTTGTTTCTGAGAAACTAATTTGTCAGCGTCGGTTTCTTTGATGATGTCTTCATCGACTTTTCCCATGATGCATTTTGTCTCTGTCATCTTCTCCGTAGAATCGGCCGCTTCGTATTCTGCCGTGATCACCTGTACAGCTTGCGGTACCTCGGATATTTGTTCTGTCGTTTCTGTTTCCCCTTGTTGAGTCGCTTCTCTTTTCTCCCACTTTTCTGGAATCTGCTGACAACCCTTTGTCCTCAACTGCTCCATATCTTGAACTTGTCTTCTGTGACGCTCGAAGAATTCCTTCACTTCTTGGAGCCACCTTGACCAGTTATTCTCTCTTCCCCATTGTTGAGAGTGTGTTGGCCGTCCAATTGACCTACTTTTATAAATTCTTGAGGCATACGTAGTCGTGAATCCAGATTTTGAGTCCTTTCCTGCTTCTGGTCTGCCGGCTCGATTTTTGTTACCTATAATTTTGGCGATTTGTCCTATCCCTGATGATTTTTGACGCTTAATGATTCCGTCCATGTCTTCTTTATGCAACAGTGGGATGACCTGTCCCCATATGGCGACTGATGGTACTTGGTCGTAAGAAATGCATGCCCGGTTGACATAGAGGAAATCACGCCCCAGCAAAGCTTGAACCACTCCTAAGATTTCATTCTCACAAACAATAGCGGTACATCTTGTGCTTAAAGCTTCATCTTCAGGTCCTATCAACATATTTGTGGTACCCCACGTCCTCAAAGGATGTCCTGTGACACTGGTCAGCTGATATGTATCCGCTCCTCTCACATCCACTTCACTCTCTAGCACTCTATTTTTTTGATTAAGCGTTACCGCTGCCCCTGTATCTACTAAACAATAACTCAACACTCCATTTACACGCACTCGTATAATATGAGGTATGTCCGGTATATTTTCCGAACTTACTTCCGGTATTACCATAACCCGTCCATTTACCCATTTATTATCATTAATAGTACCCAAATATCCCGATTCCCTAAAATTAAATAAGTCATTCTGCCTTCCGGTTTTCCAATGGCCTCCCTCCTGGCAGCGGGAATTCGGCCTTATAAGTTTAAATTCGCATTGCCACTATTGTCCTGACGTGGCCCTGGAAAGGAAAACGATTGTTGTCCCTGCCTAGGTATTGCTCCAGTATTTTGCTTCACCTCTCTACGGATTTCAGGTTTCAAGTTTTGTCTGGTGCGTCTTTCGTCAACAACTTCGTTTCTGACTGGGCTCCACTTGCGTTGCTGAAACTCTACTCTTGGTTGGGTCCACCTGTCATCCCTACGTAAATCTAATCGATCCCTACTCTGACTGTTTCTTGGGCAATCTCTTGCCCAATGACCTTCCTGGTGACACGCGTAACAACTGCTCCTGTTCCCTGGTTGAACACTGCGACATTCTCTGGAAAAATGACCTGGTTTACCACACGAGTAACAATTTCTTCCTGGGGATGGATTATTGGTACCTCTGAAACCTCTGGAACCCCTATAAACACCTTTATATTTAACTCGTCTTTCACCTCCATTTTGACCTCGAAGTTCTCCCCTATTTTCCATAGCCAACTCCTCCGGTGTGCCACCACAGACCTGGCACCCGCTTTGCTTATCTACTGTGGAAATTTTCATATTCGCACCTCTTCCTTGAATCATCATCAAAGTTGTCTCCTGTAGCTTCACCAACGCCTCAGCCTTCTCCAAGTCTAAATTATCCTCCCGCAGCAATAAAACACCAGTTTCTCTCATAAGGTCCTTTCGTAGCCCTACTTTGAATTGATTTAATAAAATTTCCCTATTTTTCCTTTTTATTCCTGCCTCCTCCGCCACGGCAGCTCCTCCTAAATCTTCCTTGAGTAAGAACCTGAAATTCTCAACCTAGTACAAAATGAGGATACGTCTTCATCATGTCTCTGAAAACATTTGCTTAAATTCCACTGATTTTCACCGGGTAATTTAAATGGGCTAAACCTTTGCAAAAATTTAGTCTTAAGTTCAGGAGAATTCAGCGTACTTAACTGCGCATCCGATTTAAAAAGGTTATAAGCATCACCAACAAGTTTGAATTTGAATAACTGGAGGGTTTCGTCCTCCGACCAATTATCCAGTTGGGCACGCAACTCTAATTTTTCGAAATACCTTGCCGCTTCTTTCCCTGAAAAATCATCTAGGGTTGCCGCGATCATCCCTAAAGAATATTGCGCTGCCACCCTAACCGGTGCGGGTGCAGGTGCAACCACTGGTGCGGTTGGTGTCGGATTCATTATAATTATCAACAAAAGACTGGACCTACGGCTGCTCCTTGGACTCCTAGCTAACGTTCAGATTAAAATCGTATGCTTATGGGCACAATTTGGTTTATACCTCGGGTTCCCTACCTATACTGAATTTCGCAGTATATCTTAGCCTGAGATTGCTTATAGTTAATAACTCTAACTCCTACTGTATAAAAAAAAAATAATTTAATTGACCTTTGTATTTTGGTTTGCAAACTAGACAAAAGGTAATATATTTATTATTATTGCTTTTAGCCTAGAAACCATCCTACTTCCTATCTTTATCTCAATGTTGCCTGTTGGCCTTCTAAAAAAAATAATTTCCTGTGTTTTTCAGATTCCTTTTTAAAAAAATTAAAAAAAAAAAAAATTTCGACCCCTTTCTCTAACCCTCTTCAACCAAACAATCCCACCGCTCCCACCATTGTAATAACCTCCAAGCTAGGGGCGATCCCTTTAAACCCTCGAGATATAATAATAACAATAATCTATATCTCCGCTAGAACAAATGCCGCTCCTACAAAGGTGATCGTCCAGCCGAAGGATTATTTTTAGTAATAGCTGGTAACGCGATGATCGCTGCCACCAGATCCGAAAGAAGTTTTACATCCGCTCAGATCATGCAGATTTTAAATTTAGTGGTTTCGTGGTTCCTAGCGGTCGGCTGGGTTAAGTCACCAATTAAGTCCTTGGAGGGTAGACTCGGCCACGGCTTAAATGCGTGGACCTTGGAAGGTTTGAAGGGATTAAATAATACCAGCAAGGTTTTAACAAACCAATTTATTAATTACTAACGAGGCGGAAATTTGAGACATCAATGTCTCAAATAACTAAAGTAAAGAAGGATTTTTGTCCGACTATAAATGGTAGCAAGATCGAGATACTATCCTTCTGAGAGAAAAAAACAATAAAAAAAAACCTTCCAGGATTATTGCTCTCAAAATACCTATAACTGAATCTAGATATGTATTTATACTGATAGTATGTATATATTTATTTGTTCTATTACTGATGTAGTATATACTAAAGTTCTATGTTATTTTAAAATATAACAGGCGAAAAAATCAATATTGCACAAGCAAAAATAAAAGAAAAATTATGAGACTACTTCTCTCTAATTCGAGTACTTTCGAGCCCTATTGTTTAAGTAATATGCCCTACCTGAGATATAATAGACTACCTCATCGAATTCTCTGTTATAACCCTTAACAAAACTATCTGCGCGAGGAATTTTTAAGAAGGCCCGCTTAAACACTCCTCCCTGTATATTGCTAACTATAACCTAATTTGGAGAAAGGGAACCCCGTTCGTTGTTATTCGGTTCGATGATCCAAAATAATGTTGTTTATAGGTATATGTCAATGCAAGAAAGGTACAAATACGCTCACCACTAATCGACGCTCGAACTCTTCCTGTATTCCAATTAAAGAAGCCACTGTATTTTAGTCGGTCACAAACCTTGCGAAATCCGGAAATTAAGGAACTTAAATTGTCCCTACGACTTAACAAAATTAACAAAAACCGCCACAAATTTCTGACTCAACACAAGAGCCTCTTCGCGAAACAGTGACTTGAAATACCTCGTATTTCAGTCCACTCCAGAATCCCCTAAACCGTCTTAAATCCCGGTTCGTACGCGACTCCCCGAATTTTTCTAAATCATTCCACAGGTTGTGAGTTTCAAAATTCACTCCCGAGAATCTGCTCAGCCAATCAAATTCTCTCGAATTTCTCAAACTGTGGTTCTGCTAATGCCCTCCCTCAGCTCGAAGGGTAAGTATGCAAAAATTATCGATAGAGTTCTGCTACTCACACCGAATGTCGCCCGAAGTCGGCTGACTATATCTATCCCTCAACCCTAGATGTCGCGACTATGCTATATTTTTCAATTATTCCGAAGATTTGTTTCCCGGCTAGCCCTTATCATATGTTTTAGTTTGTTTGTTATGCGAAGTCGAGAGCCCTGGAAGGTACTTAAAATTTAACGATGTTTTATTTGTCTACAGCCCTTCGACCTCTCACATAATAAAGTTGGGATCTTTATTGCGTTTTTTTTTGAAACTTATCTGAATAGTTTAACGGCGTTCGTGTTCTTTTGACCTGCTTAAATAATAAAGTTGGGTTTTTGTTTAGTCTGGTTTCAAAGTATCAAGTCGTTATTTAAATGAGTTTTTTTTTCTGTTTTATGTGGTCTGCCCTATTTGACCCTAAAACCGATACTGAAACCGATTGAGGTTCCCTTTTCCAACGATACAGATTTTTCAAAAGTTATTTCATACAAAGAAAAATATAGTTCTGTACTTTGTTACACATTTGTGTTTTATCCGTATTGAAAAAGATATCGCGTCCATAGAAGAATTTTGCCACCTTCTCAATGCTGTCTTTACATTTTGCTTAAATTTTTTTTGAATCCGGATCGGATATGACCAATGAAAAGATATCTGCGTATCCATGTAATGTTCTTTGCCAATAACTCACTATTTTCGCAGTTCTTGTGGTCTCAACATCTTTTGATATTTCAATCAAATTAAATCAAAATTTTGGGCTTTATCTCAACTCACAACTTTGAAACGGCAACTCCAGACGCGTTTTTGTCCAAGTTTTGCCGTAAAGTTTTGTGTTCTTTCACGACAAATGATGGGTGAGTAAAATTGTATTCATTTGAAAGTGATCGATATAATTTTTGTATCAGATGTTTCGGAGTTTCTATGTTTACAAGACCAGTCATGTTCTGAGGAAGATTTTTATTTCACTAGAGAAAGAACATTGGCATTGATTCATTTGTATAAACTTACAAACCCCAAGTTAACACTAGCCAAATAAAAACGATGAAAAAGTTATGGGACACAATTGCCAGAGAAATGTAGAATTTATTTAAAATAACAATTGCCCCTGCAAAATGTGAAAATCGCTTCAAAGTTTTGGAAAGAAACTATAAGAATACGATTGATACTTGCACTGTACTGTTTGGAACCTTTGGTGTAGTAATGAATATACTGGAGTTTCATCCCAACACCAAACCACTATTTTTAACACCTCGAACGTGTTTCGGTCACCAAGTCTTCAAGAGGAAGATTAAAATGGTTTAATCTTCCTCTTAAACAAAACAAAATTTAATTATAAAATTATTGAAATTTATTGCCTTTCGTCAAGTACTCTTAGTACCACATGAGAAATATTTAAATATTTTTCATGGTGAAAATTTAGATATATTCGGCTCAAACGAAATCGTGGTACTGGTCGGTATCTTTCTGTGGTTTCTATAGATGGCTCTGCTACCCACTTTCATAGTGGGTGCCGGAGTCATCGTAGTGCTTGTTAATAAAACCGATTGAAAACCGATTGGAAATCAATTACATATTGTGACCGAGTCTGTACCGATGAGCGAGTTGAATCGCGAAACCGGTCTGCAGATGTCACATGTTTTCGATTGCCTGTTGGGCAAAATGTGATGATTTTCATCCTGCAAGTGTTTCCAAACCAATCAAGAAAGGAACCCTACGGTCGCCAACTTCTTCAGGGAGCAAAGTCAAAATCAACAATATGAGTCCCAATTTCAGTCACGTCATCCAATTAATCTCCTACATTATTCAAATAACATCCCTCATGTACAGCAAGCGGCAAATCAAGTGTCTCATGGAGTTTATTTAAATGAGCCACAAAGAAACTCACAATTTTCGCACCGTTTAGAGGGGGCGTCAGTCCCAATAACCAATGAAAATGAATCTTTCCATAATATAGCAGTAAACAAAAATTCTCTTCAAAATTTGTCTATGAATTTTTCTAATCAAAATCTCAGTAATCAGGTGAATGATTTTTCTGACAAATTATCAAATATGCATGTTCACCCAAATCAAATATTTGGCAACAATGCCACAAAAAACTCGTTATTAGGTAATCCTACATTGAATTTACCACAAAACTTCACAATCACTCATAATTTACCCCAGGAGTCAAATTCAGCCTCGGGGGCGAAAGAAAATGTTACATTAATTGACAAAAAAGAATTAGTGAGCATTGTATCACAGGTTGTGGTGGCCATGCAAAACTTACCTAATACCAGCTCCAACAATAATGTTCAAAATCAGGTGAGAAATTTCCACCAACGCAGTCAGCTCGATACTAATAATAAGCTGCCCATATTTGATAATAAGGGGAGTTTGCATCCGATAGATTTCATTGAACAGCTAGAGTATTTCTTCAATTTAGAACCTCTGCCATTCCAGTGGTTCAAATATATCATTTCTAATCAATTCAAAGGAGAAGCGGAACTATGGAGCCAAGCTTGTTTGAATGAATTTTCTGATTTTCTCTCATTCAAAACTGCCTTACAAAAGCAATTTTGGAATGAAGACATACAAGAAGAAACTTTAGACAAATTGAAAAAAGCACGATACAAAGGTAAGGGCTCGTTCGTCTAACATTTTTTAAGGCTCATGTCTATGTACAAACATGTCAATCCTCCCTGTTCCGAGCAGAACCTGATAAAAAAATTTGCTAAACTTTTCCCCTCAAATATTGCAAGTTGCCTAATAATGTCGAATAATTTCTCAGATGCTTTGGAAAGATTTCGACAAGCAGATGGGTATTTCGTCCAAGAATTTCAATCGGGTAACCCTAGTAAAAATAATTTTTCAGGGCACGGGAATATCGAACGGGTTCGAACGCAAAATAATAATTGGCAATCGAAAGATAGAGATCGATCAACTTTCCGAAAAGACGATCGGCAAACACCACGACTTGCACACGTGGAAGTGACCAATATCCCGGAAAACGCAGAGGATGATTCGGAAAACGACAAGGTCTTGGCGTGAGGAGTGGAATGAAAAGGACCCAATTATCGATAAATATCCCAAGGGAAGAGTTACTTTACGAAAGTGACTCTGATCCGGATATTGGTCATTGTCATTCCCCCCTTATTCCCGTTCGGTTATATAATAATTTTTTTGCAGCGTTAGTTGATACCGGCAGCGAAATTTTGTGTTTTAGTGAAGAAGTGTGGTCACAATTAGAAACTTTCCACCCCCAAATCAATACTTTTCCATGTACCTGCATAAGGGTCACCGGAGCTTTCAAGTGACTTTTTCAATTCTCGACAAAAAATTTACGTGGGAGTTTTTACTCATACCAGACTGGGTGTGCCCAATTATTTTAGGTGTTGACTTCCTATATTCAACGTTCACCAAGCTCGATTTTGTAAAAATCATTGTTAGTTTTCGGATAAATCAAGAATGGTTTGATATTCCAGTTGTTAGTGAGGGAGTCGTGGGCGAAACAGAAATGAAAGTAAAAAGTATCGCAGCAAAAAACACTCCGGTTTTTATAGGTCCTATGACCGATACGGAGCTTGATAAATCCATTGAAAACATCATTTTGGAATCCCCTTTAACTGACGAACAAAAAACTACGTTGGAAAGGTTACTTCACAGGCACTCAGAATTATTTTCGGATTACCGGGTCGGACAAATAGATATGAACACGAAATTCGGATGCGGAATGACAAAGATTTTTTTTTTTTGAAACAGTCCCGGTCCCATTGTCTCACAAGCCTATCATTCGGAAACAGTTGGAGAAATGGGGAGTAATAAAACAAACATCAACACCTTACGTGTCGCCAATACTTACAACTTTGAAAAGGGACAATTCAGTTAGAATTTGTCTAGATGCACGGTATCTGAATATCATGATGGAAAAAGAATACGATGCACTGAGACCTATGGACGAGGTTTTACGTAGTAATACAAGTGTAAAATACATGTCCTCGTGCGATTTTACGTGCGGATATTGGCAAATTCCCTTATCGGAAAATTCCCAGAAATTTTCCGGGTTCCAGTTTTATGGAAAAACCTATTGTTTTCGTTCTTTGCCGTACGGGCTGAACACAAGTGTTAGTACATTTGTGAGGTGCTTAAACAAAATATTCGGTAATGAGTTTGATAACTTCTTACTTGTGTATGTGGATGACCTGTTGATCATTTCAAATAGTTTCGAGGAACACATGGACCACCTGGAGAAGGTTTTCAAAACGTTGAAGGAGGCGGGCTTCACCTTAAAGCTGAAAAAATGCAATTTCATCCGAAAGGAAATGCCGTTTTTGGGTTATGTGCTAGATACTAATAGAATCCGTTCGGATCCATCTCGTACACAGGCCATAGCCGATTATAGGGTCCCTAAAAACGTCAAGGAGCTACAGAGATTTCTAGGACTCGCCAATTTCGATCAATCTTTTTGCAATCAGTTTTCAGCTATCGCGTCGCCGTTAGCAGCGCTACTTAAGAAGAAAACTACGTGACGCTGGACTCAAATCGAACAATCTGCATTTGATAACCTTAAAAAACGTCTGATGCACAGTACACTTCTTTACCACCCTCCCAGTCACCTACCCTTCTGCATTGAAACGGATGCATGCGATACAACTCTCGGTATTCAGCTCTTTCAAATAGTGAGACGAAGGGGTGAGACGTCCCATTGCGTGGGCGTCGCGCACTCTACTTGTTCGGGAAATGCGGTGTTCAATAAACGAGAAGAAAGCATTAGCGATTGTGTGGGCCTTATCCAAATTTCGCATTTATTTATTGGGAAAAAAGTTCACCATATTCACCGACAACAACTCGGTCACCTATCTCAAAACTTGTAGGCTACTCTCAAACAGAATATCTCGTTACGCTTTGGCACTTCAAGAATACGACTTCGACATCAAACATATCTCTGGTACTCAGAATATAATTGCTGACGCTCTATCTCGCCATTCAGCAATCCGCTCCAATTCACCGTGTGACAAACTTTTCAAAATATTACCTATCCTAGCGCTACCAAAACATGTACAGGGTATCCTAAAGAATATTGGAAGTCATCAAAGCACAAATGAAAAATTAAGCGATATCATTGGCAACCTACCGATGTGTGATAGGATTAGTAACCGATTCGCCTTACTAAACGGCATTCTCTATACGAGGCAAAACAATGCTATTTGCTTTGTATTCCCAAATCCTTGGGGCAAACTCTCGCTGAAGCGTATCACTCAACGTTCGGCCATTTCGGGTCCTACAAAACGTGGAGAGCATTGCGGAAGGAACTGTGTTGGAACAATATGTATAAAGACGTAAAGAAGGTAGTCAATCAATGCGAAATTTGCCAAAAGGCGATATGCTCTATTTTACCTTGTCCTGAACTTCACTCCATAATTCCGTCTATAAAAAACGAACTTGTAGCTTTAGACCTTTATGGACCCCTACCTACAGTCCTCAAGAACTTCAGTTTGATACTGAAAATATTAAACTATTGCCCTCATTAGTCCGTGGCTCAACAAGGGATGACATCAATCTTGTTAGCCAGGAGGCAAAGCTAACTTTGACTTAAGAAACTCTGGAAGGTAGGGTTTCACGTAGGAAGGCAATAACACCGTCGCGACCCTATAAACAATTGACCAATGGAGACTTGGTACTACTCCGTGCAAATCCCGTCTCCTCCGCCTTGAAAGCAGAGACTAAAAAATGTTTATTACTTTTGAAGGGCCCTACAAAATTAAAAAAAGTGTGAGTCCGGTAAGTTATGTCTTGCAAAATATGGATTCTGAGCAGGAACGGGGAACTTTTCATGTTTACCATTTGAAGCCATTTAAAACTAAAGAAAAAGAAATCCCTTCGACTCCTTACGACGTCATCGAAGGGCTGAGGGGCAAGTTGTAACGAAATAATTTCCGAGTTTAGACTAGAGGAAATTATTTTGTTGATACAGCAGCTTCATCTATTCGCCGATAGGTGCTTATCGCCGCCCGTGCAGGGACAAATTGATATTTATCGCCTATCGTGAGTACTTTGTTCGAATGAAGTTGAAGTAAACGATTTTGTGTTTCCGTTGTTGTCAGTCTGTTGTTTGGTAAAAGTCAACTTGAAAGCCTTTGGGTTCAATTACCAGAATTTGTGTTACGAATTACGAGTGCTGTGCCTGGTTTTAGGTAGGTTCACCATTTAGGAATTTACCTAGAATGGTTGTAAATAATTTCATTATTTTAGGTAACTGAAACAAACTGCCACATTTATGAATAAAAGTCAATTGCCATTTCTACCATTAATTTTTACCTTTCTGTTACAACCTTGAAAGCCCATACTTTTAAAATCTTCCAAAATGACAGCCTGTTCACTATCTGTGGGTCATGTGATAAACTGTTTAGAAAAGTTGGAGATAAATTTGGCCACATTATCTATTACATATTGCAAAGAACTTATAGTAATGTTAAATCTATCAGCCACGTCTCGAAAACCTAAAACCTCATGTCCCGCATACCATAAGAAAATCAAAATTGTTTTTTCGGGAGTTATTCTAGGATATCCAGTGTCCCGTTTTGAAAAATATTCAGATGCTCCAAAACCGTTGACAAGAAATTTATGAACATTTCTTGAGGCCCTGAAAAGAGAACCAGTTAGTTTTAAGTATTATAGAAATCAACTTTTACCTGATGAATGATTTTTAAACTTAGCATCTGTGAATAAGTTCACTGTATGTTCGCAAAACTCTTCTGATTTCACTTGGTGTCTTTGGACTTCTTGAAAAACAATTCCAAGAATGTTCTCTACATCATCAGAACTACTTGAGGAATCCGAGCTTGAAGAACTTTCATCCATTTTTCTCAATATTTTATATATGCACTCAAAAAATTCAAAAAACTAACAACAACTAATTATACAAAACCCAGAAAGAATTCAAGAATACAAAATAAATACAGATGACGAAATGCATCAGATAGAAAACCACGAATGCGCAAGCCCGAACAGAACGATTCTTTTCAATTCCTACTTTTGGTCAGAATCATTCAGAACGGTTCCGGAGTCAACGAGAACCTTGGGACTGTTCAGAATCGAGTTCAGTGAGAAGTCGAACAAACCTTATGCTTCAGAACGTTGTTAGCCTGCGATTGGAACAGTTCCGCGGAAGTCAGCGTGTTATACAAGTGTGAAATAAACGTTAAATTCAGTTCGTTTGATTTCGTAATGGACCATAGTCAGGCGGGGCCTTCGGGAGCGAAAAGGTCTCGAATATGTGAGAATACTTCAAGAAATATAGTACTGTTGATAGATGAGGACTTGGAACAATATTTGACTAACTCAGACGATAACAACGCTAATCTGGACTTCGTAGGATCGTTGATATTTTTTCGGATGTGGACACCTCAACTCAAGTTATGTATAGTTCGAATCAAGCTGTGGTCACCTTGAATCAAGTTGTAAATAACGTTCAAATACTAGAACGTAGACCACCCCGTAAAACTCCTATTTCCCACCTATATATTTAGGATTACCTAGATATTTTTTTTGTTACAGGCAACAGGCCCCTTGAATACTTTAATTTATTGTTCGACGAAAACTTATCAGGAATGATAGTTGAGGAAACTAATGCATATGCCGAGAATGTTTTTCTTTCGGGACACAACATAGAAAAAATCTCGCATAATACGTTGGACTCCAATAGATAAAAATTAATTTAAAATATTTATTGGGTTGGTGTTCCATATAGGTACCATTAGAATATAAACAGGGTACACTATTGGAAAAAGCATCGCCTCTTCAATTACCTGGTTTTTCTAGTTTCATGAGCAGATGATATTGTTTAATGATAATTCTGACTATGAATTTTTTTTCGTTCAAATGACGTTAAAAGGACCAGTTGATTTTATTATACAATACAACACATTCCTCTGAACTGTCTGTTGAAGATTTCATAAAATTCATACATGAGAATGTCAGTGAAAGTGATTGCAAAACAGTACAAAAAGTGCCAGTTCATCAAAATGGCCAAATAACTACTTCAAAGCATCAACGTGCACAAAATTCGCAGGAAGTCTAGTTAAGGATATTTTGGGTGGAGTTAAAGTAATTGAAACTGTAGCAATGACTAGAGAAAAAACTGTGAAGAAGAACTTTTCAAGAAGTTGATACCAAATGAAAATATGAAAATGTGGAATATACATCAACAGAAATTATCCTATTTATGGTGCTTCACCAGATGGACTTCTAAAATGTCATGTATTATAATTTTTGTAATAATTATCTATTTTTTTGTACTTGAAATACCATAACATCTCCAGCTCTATTTGAATTTGAATTGATTTTTTTATTATATTTTCATTGTCATTTATGTTTCGAAATTAAGAATTATCATGAGTTATTTTTAATGGTTGGATGGAAGAGCAAGCTCTGCATGTGCGGAGATTGAATCCTACCTTTTGTTATGTTAGGTATCTGTACCGAGTATCCTAGCAATAGAAGTATTTTTTTTGCCGTTAGGAATTTCCCAGACAGGCCCTGTCTCCGGAGCCCCGATACTTCCGGAGAGCGCGCTGGATCACCATTTTGACAGAATGGTTTGGATAAAGCCTGCGGAGTTCAAAGAATAGATCTCGATATTTAGGTCGTTTTTCCTCCTCTTTTCGGACGATGTTCGTTTCGCCAGGAGCTCAAAACTCAATGACGAAAATTGTCCTACTTTCATGGTCGAGAAGGGCTACATCAGGCTTATTGGCTTGTATCCCTCGGTTTCCGACTTCAGTCCACTTGACCTGAGAAAAGCGAAGGTCAGGTTTCTTGATAAGCCATGGTCTTCAATGTTCTTGAATTGAATTGGGGGCCGCGGTGGTGTGCGGGTTCAGTCCTCGCCTCATAAGCCAGAGAGCGTGAGTTCGAATCTCAGCATTGCCACCGGTCTCGTGCATGGCATCACACGTATTAAAAGGTAAGGGCTACGTCCTCCCCTAGCTCGCACAAGTCTCTGACTTTTGAGGGTTGCACGTAGGGGTGCAACAGGTTGACGGATATAACAATTTTTTAACAATTGGCTTATCCTTATTTAGCTGCAGGAGCCTGTTACACTCCGCAGCTTTTACGTGGGCTTTTTGCAGAACGGGTTCCAACTCAGTGACATAATTTGGGTTCGTCCGTTCATTGTCAAATAGGAGACCGAGTTCATCGGCTGCACGGGTTGCTGCCTTGAAAAGAAATGCTCCAATCCCTGATTTTTCGTGATCGCATACCAAGCAGAGAAGGGGATCTGAACTCCTGATGACTTTACAGGCTCCATCCAGTACCATTATGTAGACACTCCAAACTCAAAAGTCCACGGCCTCCCTAATGTCTGGGGAAGTATTACCGTGGAACGGACGATTTGGGATGCAAGCTCCTACGCTGCCGTCCTTAGCCAAAATGCCGTATCTACAAAAAATATGAATATTGAGATATTGGATTCTGTAGGTTTGAAAACCTATAAATTTTGCGTTTTGCCAAGCAGAAATGTTGTACACTCCCGGTTTATAGCCAAAGTTAACAAATCATTTTGCCGTATGTACGAAAGTTTGAGAATTTCCTTCGTATGAAGGTCGGATGTACAGAATTCCCAGCAAGATAGCAGATACGGCATTTTCGCCAAGGACGGCAGTATGGAGATGCATCATTTTGTGAGTTTTTACGTCGAGTTATCGCAGCTCTTCTTGAGTCCAAAGGAGTAAAGTAGAATCGGAACGGCAAGCATATTAGTTGCAGCAACTTTGTTCTTCCCCGACAGTTCTGATGACCAGATCTGTCGGAGTTTGTGCTGATACTTGCCGCGAAGAGAGTTTTTCAACAGTAGCTACCTCTTGGGTGTGGCGTTGTTCCACCCTTAGGTAGGTATACGTCTCTCCGGCATCCAGATGATGTAGGATGCTTCCGTCTACGAGCTGAACGTCCTCTCCGTATTACTCGCATCGTCCTCTTTTGAGATGAACCGTGGCACATTTGTTGATCTCAAACTTCAATTCATTCCGATAGCATGCGTGTACTCTTGCACCACCCTTAAGGACTGATGAAGATCCTTGTGTCCGGAGGCATAAAGTTTAGGGTCATCCATGTAAAACAGATGAGTGACCTTATGCCTCCGGTTGCTGGGGGTGCCGCAGTTGTATCCGCGGGTTTTCCGTAGTGCAACGGACAATAGCAGTAGTGAGATGCAGAAGAGAAGATGGCTGAAATGAAACATTATTATAACTATTATTATTATTATCTAAAGAAAAAACTGTTTTAAATGATCTAAGGTCAGATGGAATAATTTGTAATAAATCGTATGCTCAGAATCACTTACAAATGTCAGAAAGTGTTTTTATTCATGACAAAAATCATGAAATAGGAAGAATATTTCTGGAGAACTGTAATTTTCACTCATTCAATAAAATAATTGAAAATATAGTGTTTTTACATTTTGATTCTTTAAAACTTGGATTTATTTTGTTCAAGATGGTTTGGGTACATTCAATAAAACACTATAAAAAATTATACTCAATACCTTCATTTCTACTTGACGTAGCTTAGTGACTCATAATATGTGATAACTTTCTTTCCAATTGAAAAATATTCATACTGTTCGACTATACTTTAATCAAATAGTTATCTCAAACAATTTGAGAAAATTTATTAATTTCCTATGAATTTTCCTTCATCCAGAATTTTTCAAAGTTATCACATCAGAGGTATTAATTTTTTTTAAATTTATATTGTAAATTTTGGGTCCAATAAAGCCAGCTTGTTTTTGGTTATTTTTGAGTTTATTTTTCAAGAGTAATATTGATGCTGTTTCCTGTATATTATAACTATAACTGATTTTATTGGTTAGTGCTGATTTTTTTCTTTCAAGTTTATTTTTCAATCAATCATCTTTCTGAGAAACATGTTTACAGAGATAATCTAACACAGATCAAAATTTATATATAAATGAAAAAGTATGAAATATGTGATTATCAGCCATTACAAGGGCACCTTTTGGTAAAGCATCTAAAAACCCACATTTTTCTATTATTTCATCAATAGGACTACCCCAAATCCACTAGGAATAAAATTAATGAAACTATGTGGTGTTGCAGAAATAAAAAATCTGACGGTGTTACACTTTTTATACTGAGACCAAGACTGTGCCTGTTTTTCAGGTTTTGAGTGAATTTCAATTCCTAAACAATCAATTATTGACTACATTTCTATACCCATATCTAAATGGAATAGGCAATAAGGCTTGGATTGTCACGTTTTTGTCATAGTTTTTGATATATATCTTAGAAATTCCAAAATTGTCTCATTAACCTACTAATACTATCATATGAATAAAATACACTAATTTTAACATGTTTAACTATCAGATTTACTATAAAATATGTGTTTTATGGCAATCCTAGATGAAATTTACTTTTTTCTGTTATAATAGAATTGATCTTAAATCACTTATTGCACTGAAAGCACTGCTCGATTCAGAATAATTTCTTGAATTGTTCATCAATGAGGACTCGGAAGAACTGCATCTCTGCTTGGAGATTGGTAAGGGTGTCTCTTGAGGTTTCTGGAAACTGTTTGCATCTGAATTAATAGTGTTTGAACTACAAGAACGTACACTGGAAGTTCTTCTATGTATACTTATTTCCTTTGATTTAATGTTCACCTTGAATCTTTTTATCAAAAAACATTGGGGTTGATTCCGATTCATAGCATGTGATTTCAGGGTTGTGTTCACTTTCACAATCTATATAAAAACTTGGATTAACTACTGGGATGATTCACTAGGACCTCTAAGAATTTTCCTGAAGGAGAATAAAGGACCCCGCACCGCATCAATGGGAAATTGGCTTTCGGTGAATTTGCTTGATTTTTTTATATGTTATATGATGCTGATCAAATGTTTCCATTGCACCAACGTCCTGAATTCAATAGGTTCGATTATACAGAGTGCTCAAGTTCATTTTTCCAGAATTTCAAATGACCATTGTGACGATACTATTTCGAATATATCAACCAAATCAACTACACATCGTTTATTCAATAGTCCGACTCGAATCCACTATGAAGTATATCAATTTCTACACGGAGTATTGATTTTTTAACAGAACTCACCTAGTTACCGAGAAGTTGTTACATTCTTCTCAGAAGCTGAGATGGTTTTTGATCTCCTAACTCTTCAATGGACAAGAGTTTTTGAATTCGGTTTCCATCGGAAAGTGAAGTTCTTTTCAATATAGCATCTTTCAATAAGATATTTGCATTGTCTGACGGCGGATTTAATGAAATATCACGAAGTTTGGTTGCTAGTTCTGGGGATAATGTTGATAACAATACATTGAAATTGGTTTCGTCCGTTATTATTTTTCGGGTTGCAAAAATCGCTTCTATCTCGGCGAACCAGATTATAGGGTCTTTGGGCCAAAATTCTGGAAGTTTGAAATTCATAACTGCTGAAACTTCCGCTGTCGATTCTTTCCGTGAATTGTTCATAGTTGAGCGTCGTTGTCAACAATTTATAGAGGATTTCTGTATTTTATTGAAAATTCCACAAGGAATTTTTCAAAAATGATTTTTTCAGTGATATACATATATGAAAAACCCAATATAATTCCTCTTCTTCATGATTTTCATTATAAATTAATAATTGCCAACTTTCGAACAAGAGAATTCATATATCTATCCTAACCGATCCAAAACGAGTAAAAGGATTGAAATGTTTGATAGACTAAACACATTTTTTCAATTACTCAACAAATTCTCAAAGAATAATACAAAAACAATAATGGGCTTCGAAATGAAAAGTGTAATTCATCCGATACAAACTGACAGTTATCAGTGCAGTTCTTTCGTTATTTATTTCATAAACAGTATTTTGAATAAAAAAAATCATACGTTTGATCCTGATAAATATCGAGAAGATCTACAGCAATACTTAATCTCTAAATCAGAGAACTTAAAAAAGCTATGCTTGTTTTGTGGGAGAAATGTGGAAGATATTAAAGACGATGGCTATAAATTCTCTTCATTTCATAAAAAAGGGTTGCATTTCACTTAAATCGAAGAGAACCACAACATATGATTTCAGCAACTCTTTATGTCCACTATGCCAGTATAACACTAAAATGAATATTGGGTATTCACGAATCATCCAGCAGTAAATTCGAAATCTTCACTCTGTAAATATTTTCCTGTAAATATCATCTAATCAAAGCGATGGGAATATTTCTGAAAAAAAAATTATCAGGCGAAGACTGGAATTATTTTTCCCGAAAACAAACTTTGGTGACAACCTGGTATTTTGCCCATCGAAAGACTCCATTTTGTAAAGACTTCCGTGTAAATATGAATTCTCAAAACCGATGGGAATATTCCGAAATAAAATATTATCTGGAGGAGACTGAAATTTTTCTACTTATAAATTAACTTTTGTGACATCCTGACATCGAAAGGATCTTTTTTCAGAAACTTCACTCCCCCAAATTTTCGGATCATTTTCAGAACTTTTTTTCTTAGGAATAGACTTTTATTTTTCAGGGATCTCTTTCTTAATCACACCTAGTATTCTGGTCAAATATAAGTACTCTTTTGTGATCGTTGCCCCTCCGCTAGCTTCAAACAAGTTGAGGATGGTTACCGCTTGGATTATCGCACACAAGCAGCCGTACCTCACTATATTGATTTCGAAAAAAAAAAAAAAATGCCGATAATGAAATTGGAAACTAAAAGTTGGCGATCAAAATTACTTCCTACGAATATACCTGAAAGAAGTAATTCGTGTATGAGTGATTTTGAAACACAAAAATGAATCTGGGATGAACTCCAGTGTGATATTCCCTATGATGAAATAATGAAATTAGAGAGGGCAATTTGCAAGACAATGCTAGGTGTATTAAACAACCGACGAATAATAAGATTACTATCATCTCTGTAGATATCGTCACTCCTGTAAATGATGAAAAATAAGTTTACCTTTACAAATCGAAGCAACAATTCTGTCTACTTTGCAAAAAATTTATGAAAAAATTTGCTAGGCACATCACAAATGTTCACAAAAAAGAAGATGCAATTCAAAGTATAATTTCTCATTGAAAAAAATCACAGGAGAGAAGAAAACTCATCCATCGACTTCGCATCAAAGGAAATCATATATACAATCATGACGAAAATAATACATGCCAAAATATTGTAGCACGCAGGCCAGTCTACAAACAGTGCCCTAAAGAATATATGGATTGCCCTAACTGTTTGGTACGTATCTCTAAAGTGTCTTTGAGGAGGCGTGTTCGAAAGTGCAATTCCACCAGTACTGAGAGAATGAGGACCCAAATAGAGAGTGGGAAAATAACTTTTTATCTCCATTCCTGTATTAAATAAGTAAGTAAGTAAGTAAGTAAGTAAGTAAGTAAGTAAGTAAGTAAGTAAGTAATTTATTAATGCAACAGACACTACAGTGTATAACACAAGTCATCAAAAAAAGGTACAGCATAATAAAACAGTACACAACATAGTAAAAGATTGCATAAAATAGAGTTACATATGGTATGTGGATAAAATGTGCCTCCCGTGTCACAGAATAATATATATTGAAAATACTAGTTAATTTAATTTAAAATAATTTCAAACAAGAATACAATACAATCACAGAATAAAATGTGTTATAAATACTAGTTATTTTAATTTAAAATAATTTCGGAACATGAAGTCAATCATACAGTAATGCCGAATTATTCCCAGCTAGGAACTCATCAATTGTATAGAAGCTACTTTTAGCTAAGCATCTCTTGATTTTATGTTTGAACTGAGTGTATGTTAAACTAGGACATTTTATTTCATCTGGCAGTTTACTATATAACATTATGCAGTTGTAATATGGACTTTTCTCAAACTTTGCTGTTCTATGGAAAGGTATGTATAAATTGTTATGTCGTGTATTATATCTGTGGTAGTCGCTTGTAAACTGGAATTCTTTTAAGTTCTGTCTCACATAGGTTAAACACTTCAATATACATATGGCAGGAAATGTCAAGATTTTATTGATTTTAAAGGTTTCCTTGCAACTCTCTCTGTAGCTTAGATTAAAGATTAATCGTATAATCCTTTTTTGACCAATAAATACTCGAACCCAATCGGTGGCAAAACCCCAGATCATGATATTATATGAAATGTAGCTATATGCAAATGCATAATATAGATTCAACAGTTCATTTGTGTTGAGATATGCTTTCATTTGAAGTATTGCATAAAAAGCTTTGCTCAAATTTTTACATGCATGATCTATGTGGTTGCTAAAGCTGAGTTCAGAGTCATAAAGAGTTCCCAACAACTTCACTGATTCAGTAAATTTGAGAGAATGGTCCAAGTTAATGTTGTTTTGAGGATTTTTTCTAATGTGAAAATTAATAATTTCTGTTTTACTTTTATTCAAGCACAGTCTGTTTTGTCTACACCAATCTTCAACCTCATTGTATACAGTTTTAATGTTCCTTATCAGTTCATCAAGTGTCCTTCCGTTAACTATAATAGTTATGTCATCAGCGAAAAGTGTTACAGTACCTGTACTAACATGTAAAGGCAAGTCATTAATATAAATGAGAAATATTAGTGGCCCCAGAGTCGATCCCTGTGAAACCCCAAGGGTTACGTTATATGCATTAGAATAGGCTGTGTTTATTTTAACAATTAAAGAACGATTTTTTAAATATGTATGTAACGAGTTTAATAGAATGCCTCTAATACCGATATTGTTGCATTTTTCAAGAATAAATTCGATATCCAGACAGTCAAAGACTTTTGACATATCGAACATTAGAGAAGCAACATATTTTCCATCATCCAATTGTTTATATATATATTGTTTATTAGGTGAGCTGATGCGGTTTCTACGGATTTTTTTTTTCTGAACCCATGTTGGGAAGCTGTTAATAGATGGTATTTTTCAAAAAAATCTGTTAATATATTGTATACTGTTCTACGATTTTAGATGTTGAACATAACAGGGAAATCTGGCGGTAATTTTCAATACTAGATTTATCTCCTTTTTCGAATATGGTAGTGATTAGTGCCATTTTCAATAAATCTGGAAAGATACCAAACTGTAACGATAGATTTACAATATGTGTCAGAGGAGTAATGATACAGTGTGATATGCTCTTCAATAATTTTGATGATATCCTATCTATTCCTGAGGAATTTTTATTTTTGATTCGTCGTAAAGCTTCAACAATTTCATATTCAGTAATATGTGGTATAAATATGGAGTTGCGAATACTTACTGATGTAGTACAAGACACAGTTTGCGGACATACCCCATGTTCTTTTATGATTGTTTTTTGACCAAATTTTGCAAAATGTTGTCCAAAAGCATTCGAAATTTCATATATGTCTGTCATTGTGTTATTGTTATGTTTTAAAGTAATCTTGTTTGATGCGTTGACTCGAGATCTATTTAGGTTTTCATTGATAACTTTCCACGTTTCTTTTATCTTATTAGGTGCTTGTTCAATTCTTTCTGCGACATATTTTTTTTTGGATTTGTTATTTGCGCTCTGTGAGCTCTATTTTCAGTGTTATATGTTTCCCTCAGTTCATTCGAGAATGATATTAAAGGGTATAAATTTTTCAGATTTGCACCTTTCTCTCTTAATTTATTTGTATACCACCTCTTAATTGGTTTAAGATGTGGGTTATTAGATATTTTTAACATGGGGCAACTGGCGTCCAAGCACCAGTTTATGGTAGTTATGAATTTTATTATAAAGAGTATCCCAGTTATTTTTATCAAGTAGATAAGTCAAGTGATTAATATTTGACATAGACAGATTTCTGATGGATAAAGTTTCGTTGCTTCTTTCTGCAACATTGTTGTGAGCTTTATAGTTATTCATTTTACAGATGTGTGCAAAGTGATCTCCAAGTTTTTAATCACCTCACAGTGGAAATTGTCCCTAGGTATATTTGTTATGAGATAGTCTATAGTGCTGATATAGGTTATTTTGTTTTTGTCGGTAAATATTCTCGTTGGTTCATTAGTCGTTATCGTTAGATCAAATGAGAGTAACATATCATTTAAAATTTTAGTGTGTAAGGAGTTTGATTCATTTTGGTGTATGTTAAAATCTCCTGTCAGCACTACATACCTAGAAGTACGGTACGCAGATATTATTGCTGATGTTAAGTTCTTTTCGAATATTCGTATGTCACCTGTACCTGGTCTATATATATTTATTACAACTACATGATCATTATTGCATGAGAAATGTAGTCCACACATTTCAACATGATTTCATATAGATAGATTTTTGATTTCAAGGATTTCGCTTGCTTTTATGTCCTCTTTAATAAATATTGCTGAACCACCATGTTGTGATTGATTTTTATTTCTGGAGTAATGACTTACCAAGTTATAGCTGGGAATACTAATACAGCATATGTCTTCATCGAGATACCAGTGTTCTGTAGTACAGAATATGTCTATATTATACTCATGCAACAATACCTCTGCCTCAGCCAATTTATTGCTGAAGCCTTGTACATTTTTACTTAAGAGTGTCACGTTATATTTTGTCGAGCCAGAGGCAGAATTGCTAGGTACACTTATTGAGTCATTCAGTCTAAAAAAGTATTTACATTTGTAGTATATGTGTTACTTATCATTCTACTGTTGCCTGAAGAGTTATCTAGGAAATGTTGTCCCTTACTGAAGTTGAATCTCTCAAATTGCACACCTTTGGGCCAGAAGGTTGGTTCTTCAGTCATACTTTTATGCTGCATGTCTACGCCAATGAGGAAACAGTTATTGTCCTTTCTGCTGTGGTATGTTTGTAATTTTTCCACACTGATTTTGTCGTCTGTTGTTTTTAGTTTTGCTGACATGTATTTCAGGATTTGATTTTCAGCAACATTGTCCTTCACTTTCCTAATAAATACCCATATTCTCTTTTCTCGTTGATTTCCAACAAATCCGGAACTGTCTGAATCACCATCTCCCGAACCGATATTAACTGGTCTCTTCCTCCTTCTGTAGCTGACTTTTTTGAATTCATCAGTTTCTGATTGTCTATTTCGTGTTTTCGTCTCTCTTCAATTAAACGCTTGAGAAGATTATTTTCTTTTTCAAGATTAGGTTCATTACTTGGTTGATTGTCCAGTTTCCCGTCGTTAGTTGTTATATGCTCACAAACAGCATTTCTTCCTTGACCAGACTGTTTGAAACAACTTGGATAGAAAGCTTCTTTGCACTTAACACACGTACCTTTATTTGTGACACTTTTTTGCAGTATTTGCAGGTATATGCTTCGATTTTGTTGAGAAGATTTGAAGTCGCGTCTGTACCCGACGCCACACTTGAACACTTTTTATTGAACAACGATTTGTGTATACAGGTTTTGCAGAAACATTATCTGGCAATATTACATGGCAACAAACTAGTTTCATCACCATAGAATGATTCGGGCGAAACTGCGGTATATTGGTAAATATCTCATAGAAATGAGAAAATTGTCCACAAGTGTCACAAGACTTCAAATCTTGTTTTTCCTCAATAGGCCTTTTCATTTAAGAAACGATTAGCTTTTGTTCTGTATATTGCGGAAACAACGACATGGAAGGAGGTATTCCAAATTTATTAGGGTACAAATGATTTACAGCTGAATTCTTGAAGATCTAGAAACTCAGATACCACTCGGAATTTTGCTAAAATTCAAATTTTTTATAAAAGTATTTGTAGTGGGAATTGATATTTTTAATGTTCGACTCAATCTACCCCAATTCTAAAAATGAGATAATACCTACTCGATATCTCGAATTTTGAGCTCTATATATATATCGGCATTTCAGATTGATTAGAAGTTTTTTACATCAATGAACAGGGATTTAAAATAGCATATGAAAGCTTGAAGTTTTAATGTGCTTCTTACTCATTTCAATTTTAAAAAGATGTTTGATTAAATTTAAATGAAACTCTCGTCTACGGCAGAAAATGACTGAAATAAGGCTACTGTTCACAGTCGCGATATCCAAAAATATTCAAAATCAATCTATAGTATTATTTACGGATAACTGGATTACGTAATATCGTGACTGAACAGTAGCCTTAAACTCAAGGAGTTTCAAATCGTTCGGCGTTCCGCCGTACGTTGAGGTTAGGTTTTTATCCATAAAAGAAATACAAACCAAAGCGTCTGTATATTTAACAATAAAATCAAACTGTAAATGTCAGGATCTCTACAGATCTAGCTGTTAATTTCATTTTATGATTACTGCAAAGAACTATTGTTGATATAAAAACAAAAAAAATAATTGTATTTCTAATCGGTTCACAATGAAATAATGCTCAGCAAGTTATCTATCTAGGGCATCTTGGTGTCGCTTAACCTGAAGCAGCCAGTTTGATTCTTTGTATGATAAGTTATGATCTACCTATTCCCTCATAATTCAGCACTAAGAATTTTAATTATCAGATACGTTTCACCAACAGTGATAGAAAAGTGCCAAGAATACAATATTAGATTTGTTTTGCTGCCATCTAATAGTACAGGGATATGCCAACCACTGGATGTTGCGTATTTCAAGCCACTGAAAAGTAAATGGAGCAAAGTTCTGGCAGACTGGAAAACCAAAAACAGAGGGACTCTTCTCAAAGATGTAGTTCCACGACTCCTAAAGAGATGTTTAACGGAAATGGGTGATGAGAATACAAAAAAAAATGTCTTAGCAGGTTTCAAAGCTTCTGGAATCTATCCATTAGATAAAGAGCAGGTACTGAAGAGATTGCCCACTTCACTTAATATTATCGAGCCAAATAGAACAGGAGAAACGACGGAATTAGTTGAAAGTTTCCAATTATTTTTAGAACGAACGCGAACTGCTGAGACAGTGCCATTAAAAAAAAGGAAAAAAAAATTAGATTTGCCCCCAGGAAAGAGTGTAGTTGAGGGAATGCTTAAACATCGGACGAAGAAACTTATTCTGAAAATTACTCACTCCGAGATTCTGGAGAGTCTGAACTTAATTTTTCAGATTTTGAACGAGACTTTGACCAGTTTGAATATAATATTGAAACTGATCCTACAGACGAGGTGACTATTATGGAACATAGAAATAATGAGACTGATATAGAACCTACAAATAATGAGACTGATGTAGAACCATGCAATAATGAGACTGGTGGTGCAGTGTCAAACACGTTCACAAATGCTATTTGCTTAGAAAATATAGAAATTGACCAGTTTGCATTGGTCGAATATATTTATAACCAGAACACTAAAAAAGAGTAAAAAAAAAATTTGTTGGAAAAATTATCTCCATTACGCCTCCTGACAGTCACATTGAGATTCTTACGTGAATCCACGAGTTTTCCAAATATTTTCACTTTTCCTCCAGGTAATGACGAAGATGAAGTTGAACTATGTCGAATCATGAAAATTATGCAACCAAAGAGCATTGTCCGAGGCCGGCATATTTTTATATGAATAGATGAGTTTATATCGAAGTTCATACTGTTACATGTAAAGAACCATTGTTAATTTTGAGTTTTTTTTTTCGAATATAATTTGTTTTTGTTGACTATTCCGGGAAATTCTCCCTCAGGTATTTTTTAAAAAGTTTGAAAAGTGTCCTATGATGCCCTGCCATGTTTAAAATGATATAACGGTAATAAAAGCGATGGGTTTCATGATACCCCAACTTGCGGGTAACATGGAACAGCGAAAAAAAATAAAGACAAATGTGTAGTACGAATAGGTACTCGAGTTTTGAAATCAATTCATCATTGAAGGGACGTATCGTGTGACACAGGCAATTTGAAGAACTTGAAAATTGTCCCAAGTAGCCCCGTTTGACGGTAATAAAAAAAATTGTGTACTGTATTCCAAGCAGTTATTCGATGTCCATACCAAAAACATTAGTGCTATGTCCTCCTTTTTTATGACTTGAACTTGGCTCTTCAAGTTGACTGTCATTCGATATCTGAAGAAACTTGGAGTGTAGTTAGTACTTTGAGGAGTAACACCTATATCAAAAGTCCAAATAGAGTAGCGAATATAGCATATACCTGCAGATGATATATCAATGAGCTCGCGATATATTGTGAAGGTCAAGCCATCCTTTGGAAGGGACGTTAATCTGGAGTTAATGGATATTGAGTTTGTTAGACATCTGAGTGTACACAGTGGCTTCGGTGATAAACCTTGGTAGTAGAAATACGCTGAAGTTAAATAAAGCACAAAGGGAGAAACCTTACATGTTTTCGCTGAAAACAGATGATTGAACTTCCTGTTACAACTGCTGCATAAATCCACCATTTTTATGGAAATCACATAGAAACAGAGCTAAATGTATCAGCAAATTTATTGAATGTGTTGGATCTCCTCATAGATCTTTTAGATGATAATTTAATTGATGACTTAACTCTTGCTTCACTAGAAGAAACAATATAGACGGAGCCAATGGCTCAATGGTTCATCTAGACATATGTTTTGTGTTTCATTGCATTTTATTGAAATTACAATACAAATCATCAGAAAATATACATCATATAAGTTCTTTCAAAAGACACTTAACAAAAAACAACTTATGCACAAGTATACTAAATAAACACTATTGTAACATGATTTATATTGAAGTAATAAAATAAAATCGTGGTAATTAAAACAAGATTTACATTAATCAACAGTAATATAATTTGTTTGGAATTTTATCATTACTACAAACACATTTCATCCTTGGAATACATACATACATACTTATTCAATTCACTCAACCAGCTGTTATATGATAGAACTTGAACAGAACTGTTCCAGCAAATAATGGGACAATTATCAAGCAAATTCGACAAAAATAATTCAACAATGATACAATGAGGACAATATGTTAGAAATACAATTTTTCACATCTTATTACTAAGAACCAACAACTGAACTTTTATCTTTATGCAAAACCTTTTTTTTGTTAAACTGTCAATCTTCTGGTCATTGTTACTAAGTGGTTGTCAATTCATGTACCTATCATACATAAATCACTTGTTAAAATCATCAATTGTCTATTGGAAGCAACAAAATTCAAAAATTATCTTACAACATTCAAATGAATGTTTTTATACACTCGATGAGTTTTTATACGATCCACTGTGATTTCCTGTACAGAACGAATTTGTATTTTATCCATGTACGTATTACTTTTTCATAATTATTTCTAGTATTTTGTCATTGCTCCTAGTATTAGACATTTTCTTAACTACTACACAAAATGAAAATTTTTTATATTTGAAGGAAATAAAGAATTTGAATACCTACAGGTTGGAACTCGATTTATTTGAATTTTATGCCAATAAAGCTCTTTTATTATTATAAGTATTCAAAATATCAGTTGTAATTGTTAACAAGTGTTACTGCTGGTGGCGATGAAATAACAGTATCGCAAAAAAGCAATGTAACTAAAATACAGCCTGATTTTTTTTATGCAACAATTATATACTTCCTCTAATACAAATACACAAATTATGGGTCTCTGTTGTATTGCTCGACTTTCTTCAGTTCAACTTTGATGAATACATTTACACTGGGATCTCTGTTCTGAGTTTCATGGAAAATATTTCATTGGATAACAGGATACATCATGATATGGATAGGTTGGGTTTTTTCTCATGCAACGTCTTTACCCAAAAGGTGTATCTGAATGCACTATGTAATGTACAATTGTTGGAATGCTTGTTGTGGACAAAAAAGGAATAAGCTCTGAAAAAATATCACTAGGTATGTTGAAAAAGTAAATAAAAATCAAGCAATAAGCGAAAAATAATTTATTTTGTTTTTTTACCTGTTTTTGAATGTTTCTTTTTTATAAAAAAAATAAAAAAATTCATAAGGCGTTATCAATGGAATAGTAAATACCTGCCAAATTTCAAGTTAATAAGACAGCTAAGAGGGTCAAAACAGTCTGAAAGATTTCAACTGAACTTGAAAACAAAGCTAACGAAAAAGAAATGAACAAAAGAAGTTAAACAAAAGTTTATACATGAGGAAGTTAGCAGCCTTACTCACAATAAATTATTCTTCAACATGTTATCTCCACTTTCAAATGATTGTGTATATTATAACTACCTTAGTGCTACATATCTTGAAATTCCATTTTAAAACCAATATTCGACCCGTCGATAGAATGAACTCGATTTGAAACATACATAACCATAATAAAAAAAACAGAAATGATTTAATGGTACTTACAGAATTGTCTTTTAAACGAATCAAGACTTTTGATGAATAATTTCAATAATGGAAATCTGATTAGTCAAAATTGTAATGAATATCAACAGCAAAACTTGGCGTGATCTTGAGCGATTCGATTATACAGTACACAGATATGAATTTGATTGAAACTCTACGGTTACACGGTTACAATAATGGAAATTTAGGTTATCGAATATATAATAAATAACAGCAAAACTTACCGGTGGAAAGAACTCGGATGATTCTTCATGAATTTCATTTCACATGAAATGCGCTTTATAACCATGATTATTTAATTAAAAAAATCACAAAAACTATCAGGACGAAAACTAGAATATATAGTTTTAAACCATAGACAAGAGTTTTATACTGTTTAAAAAGTTCAAATTCACGAATTCACACTTAAAAACTCCTAAAAAGTCAATGCCGACCCTCACGAACGACAATGAATTGTCGAAATATTTTATGACAAGTGACATTCATTCTAATCATTTGATTGGTCGAAAAATGATTTGAATCCCCTCTAGGGAAAAAACAAGTGAAAGTTGTTTCCGAATTTTGGCACATGCGGTATAGCCAAAATGCTTAAATGAAAAGGTCTATACATTATAACGAGTCTGTGAGAGCCATACAAATAGTTGCAGGATATGATGAAGAAAAGGGCGAACACCGCGCACCCTATTCAGCTTCCGCTATAGGAACAATATTGAAATTTTGTTGTGCCATCCTGGAATCTGGCTGCATCAAATCTCAAAATTATAATGAAATCCCAGCAATACAGAATTTTTTGAAACTTCTCCAAACGGATTTGAGTACTGACATAAATATAACTGTTGTAGAAAACTCAACGGCAATAAGGAGATCAAAAAAAGTAGTTTTACCAACAGCGTCTAATATGTCATGTGACGAAGCGTTATTTTGGACTCCGAAGATCTTTTCAAACCCCCCGTATTTGGACCGAACGCCGGCATTTTCCACTTATTCGTCGATTCGAAACCCTCGTATATGGATCTGCTTCCTGTGTTCATGTTTATTCATTCCAGTAAACTCTGCTGCCGTATCACGCCAAGAAACTCCGTTTTTGCACTTTTTGTGGTGTGTTAAAAATTTTAACTTTTAAATAGGTTTCCAGCTCCGATTTCTTGCAGCCCCGTTCTTTGGATGGTTAAGAAGTCAGGACGAATTTTTTTTTGTTTTTCAGGCATTTTGCTACGACCGTCTACGAAGATGAAACGAACCATATAAATATAGGCCTCACCGACTGGCCGGGGGGTTTTTGTTTTTTTTCTCTTTGGTGCTCCAGCCATTAGCCGGTATAGATCTGGCAGTGTTCAATTCAACCGTTTATTTGAATAATTCAGCTATCAGCCAAAAAGACTGAGCTAGCAATTTTGATTCCATAGACCGAGTGTGTGCCTAGTGTTTCACCAGCCGAAGTAAAGTAAGACATTTTCCGTAATCTTATCTGTAATTAGGGCTATTTCTTCGAAACCGTTATTTTTATTTTTTTTTTGTAATAGAATACTACCAAGTGCATTTAACGCAGGTGTTTTATTTCTTTCCCAAAAGTATTGACAAACTATTTAACGTTCATTCGAACTTCTGAATCGAAACTCGTGCTCCCGGGAACTTCTACCAGACTTCCGCGTGTTAAATAAAATTATCCTGTTCGACGACTAGGACACCTTTTTCGGTTGTCGAACGGTGTGCAGTAGTTTTCTTGTTGGCACGAGTATTATTCCGTTCAAAGGTGGTAGAAGTTCTCCTCTCTGTGCTTCTTCAAACCCGTAAGGAACCCCATTTCCGTTTTATCAACCGAGCCGGAAACGTACGGACTCGATAACTAGGACACCCTTTCGGTTGTCGACTCCGTGCTCACCAGGGTGCTCATAACTGCGTTCCACAGTCAGGACACCCTTTCGGCTGTCGAACGCAGGTTGTCCGCGAAGTTTTGAATCAAATTAGGGATTCCTCAGGGTTCCGTTCGGCACCGGTATACGTGGAAACCGCCGTAGCAAGTTTTAATTTGATTTCTCTGGGTCAAGCTCTGTACCGCGACTTCTAATCCCTGAGGCCTGTACAACAGATCATTCGGGATTAGCCGTATTACATTTAAGAAGAAAAATACTTGCTACGGTTCCCAAAGGTACAGTAGAGCGTGGAAGTTTCGCCGATTTCATTGAGACCGTAGAAGCCGAACACCCGTTGCCCTCAGCCTTGGTTCTATTCACCGCAGCCGCCGCCGCCGAAGCCCTATTACAGGTATTATATGCACCCGTCCGTCCGTTTTCGCAAAACCGCCAAATAGCATAGATAGGTTGTCAATACTTGGTTACGGTTGTGTGCTTTCCGCCGTACGGAGTATTCTGTCCGCCGTACATTGTAGAGCGTATTCATAAAGCAGCCGGTATTCCTGATAAACAAGCGATTGCAATTAAAGCCTGCAATCTCTTGAGGAATCGATAGAATGTCATAAGAACTGACCCCTGGAATACCGTATCTCCATCTGTAGCTGCCCTGGGCCTCCCACCGTGCTCTAGACTGGGAGAGTGGAGCATATCACTTTAAAACAGCTGGCGCCCGAGGATTTGTTGGGTTCTGACAAGTTCCTGGTGTTCGGGAATTGTCGGAGACAACAACCGAGAGCGTCATAGTAACGTCCGCCGCCCGGCTGCACCCAATGCACGTTACAGTCAATACTAATCAAACATTTACGTCTTCAAAGGAATGCATTATACAGGGTCGCTAATATGTATGGAAACGGTTGATTATTTCCCAAAGATAGCTAGCGAAAAATATTTAAATACAAAAGAGTTTTTCAAAATCCATTATATTAACGAAACATTCAATATCATAGCAAATACAGGATCAGTCAAAAAGTCAGGACGAAACAAAGTTGCTTTTTCTTTAATGGGGCACTATGTATATTATTCCACATTTCAATTCTGCTCGAAATTCTGAACAAAATTGATATAACACATCATTTCCTAAATTTAACCGTTTCTGAAATATACCATTTCGTATCCGAAATGTCTTTCTGGGGTGCTCTCTAATCTGTCACCGAGACCTCGCGTGTATACAACCGTGATAACCTTGACTGCACTGATGAGGGGCGATATTCCGAAACCGGTCTGTAGTTGGCTCTCCGTTTGAATCAGGCGAAGTCCTGCTGTTTGTTTCAGAGGGCTCTTGCAAAGTTGTTCCTTCAAAGGATAGACAGATATAATTCAATATCTGTCGAGGTATCAGCCAGAGAAGTAGTTGTTTTCTGTTGGTCATATGCCATACATACTATACAAAGTTAGTCACTTCTTAAAGGATTGATATCAACTGTTTTACAGTCACTGGAACATATATACATATATATTGTCATGAAAATAGAATATAAGAGTAGTAGATAGAAATTTAAAAATATTGGACTTGATAGAAACGAAAATAAAAATAATATTTCACAGAACAACCCTGACTGATACTTTTTCAAAAAGATATAACCTCTGCCAGTTCAAAATGTCACACTTTTAATTAAAAAAAATCCTTCAGAAACCTTGCAAAATAAAGAGTTATTCTCAAATCATAAGATTACGAGCCAAGTAAACGGAACACTCTGAACTCATCCAAGAAAGCTAACTTTTCTTCAAAGAAAATAATTTCAGCCACATAAAACCATAAGCTTAGTTATCAACAAAGTAAAACAGATTCAAAAGAATAGGAAAACATTAGAAATAGATTATTTCCAGTTGAAAATAAAATATTATTAGATAAAATTTATAACATCTTGTATATGAAACTGTCACACAGCCAATCACAGGTAGAGTTTAGAAAAAGAACGAGGAAACTTAAAGTCAAGAAAAAGATCATATCAGCAACTAAAGAGGAAATAAATATCATGTATAAAAATGTAAAAACTCAATTAAATTTTAGTAGAAATAAAATAAAAATGTACCATATAGAAATAATTGTAAATAGGTTAATTAATTATAAGAAATCAATATAAATCAGTGACTGACAACCATAAGTGATCGAGAGTGTTTGTGAAAATCGGAAAATAACGGGCCTGGTAACGGAAAAAAGTGAGGAGAGTTATCAACAAGACAGGAAGCGGAGGTCGATTTTGTAGAAAGCAGGGAAACATGACATCAAAATTCCAATTAAATGAAGAATTACATCTAAATCTCCACAGAAACACTTAATATACCAAATTAGGAAGAACTGAAATCAACTTACCTTGACAAACGTTTGGTAAGAAATCCAACCTGCAAGCCAAATAGGAGAAGCTGGAATCTACCAGAACCAGAAGGTATTTGATCCTTATATAAATCCAAATTCAACAAGCAATCCAGTGCACGAGTTTGAACTTTCCTTTCTTTCCGAACTTTTCTTCATAACCAGTTAGATCACCAAGACAATTTCCGCGAATCAGTGCACATAAACTATTCCTTTTGAGAACTTTATTAGTCTTATTTTATCAATTATTTTCATTTCAACATACGAACTCTCCTGTTTACTTGTAATTTAAGGTTTTAAGACATTTCCTTTGAAGAACCATATGAATGGCAAGTGTCTATTAAAACGGTGACGGTGCCGTTCCTCTAATGATTGAAATTTACAGGACTTTGCCAAGTTCACATATTCAGCAAGTAAGGTAGTTTTCGTAGGGACAGGTAGAATAAGAATTTAAGAAATCTACTGATAATTATGAGAGTTATTACATTTTAAAAAAAATAATAAAATTTGACTATTGAGAATAAAATGAACAATATTTGAGTTGAATCCATATCTTTCTTTATTTCCAAGGTAAATTACATATTATTATTATATATCATTCTTGACATCCTTTTCCTGAATTCTACCTTGAGATTGAGAGTTTCTCATGTGGCGTACCTGAAAAGAAAGAGAAAGGTACAAATCACTTATTATAAATATGAATAAAAGGGAACAAAATTTCTAACTACTACTATTGCTACTATCAATCAAACTACTTTCACTAAAGAAAACTATAAAACAAAAATTCGAATTCAATACAATTATTTTTCTACGAATTCTACAACTACTAAAAATCACGAAAATAATAATACAGTTTATTATTATCAACAATCACTAATACTATCACTAATATTATTAATATATTGAAACTATTATTATTTTTATTGTAATTATTGATAACCAATTCATCATAACAAATGTCACCTCAACTTAGGGCACTCTAGAATTCTTCACACACATTCATTTTCATAACAATATATATATATGAAAACTAAAAGTTCGGGTTGAACCGCGTCTAGAATTTGTTGAAATTCGACGTTTCGGCTCCGATTTTGGAGCCATTTTCAAGAACTGAAAAAAAAAAGAAAATTAATAAATGGTTGAAACGTAATTCTACGCTTAGGTCTCAATCTGCCTACTCCTCAGGTATAATTACGTCAGTTTTTTGTGACTTGACGTCGGGGTCTCAATCTGCCTACTCCCCATGTCTCGTCACTGTTTCTCTCTAAGGTCTCAATCTGCCTACTCCTTCGAGAGAACTGAGGAGTTGTAGGTTGAGGAACTGTATTTATAGTGGATGTGGCTGTAATGGCCGTGTGCAATGTATTGGCGCGAGGTGAACTATGGGCGGGAACTGAGTTGGCGCTAGATGAGCTGGCTGCGGGAACTTGGTTGGCGCTAGGTGAGCTGTGTGCGGGAACTGAGTTGGTGGGAAATGAGTTGATGCGTGCAATGAGAGGCTTCCAGGTATTCAATCAATCAAAAATATGCTTTATTGTCTAAGAAAAAGTACTTATTGACAAAGCGTTAAACTATACTAATACATATAAAAGAGTTACAAGATCAGTAAGTAGAAGTTGAGTACTAGAATATAAATATTGGTTTAAAATAGAAGGCAATAAATATAAAAGAATTTATAGAATCACAGTACCTATATAATATTACAAACACATTAAAATAATAAAAACTTGGTTACGATATATATCTCCATTTGTCACTGTAATATTCTTGTAGGCAATAGTAGGCTTTCGTACACAATATATCTTTAACTGCCTTCCGGAATTTAGAAAAGTCATACATTTGCTTCAAATTAATTGGCAAATGATTAAACATTTTTTTACTTTCAAACATCAATGAATTTTTTGTTAAAGAAGATTTTGGAATTGGCAAAGGTATGTTATTATTTTGTCGTGTCTCGTATGTTCTAAAATTTGTCATATTTAGATGTTTCTTTTTCATCAAACATACAGATTCAAGTATGAAGATGCTGCATAAACTTAATATTTTGTGAAGCTGAAATAGAGGTTTGCAGTGATCGGAGTTTTTAACTCCGCACATATAGCGTATTGCTCTTTTTTGCATTACAAAAACGGAATTAAACAGTTGTTGGCTACAAAAGCCCCAGAAA
Organism: Chrysolina americana; assembly: GCA_958502065.1. Taxonomy (NCBI): domain Eukaryota; kingdom Metazoa; phylum Arthropoda; class Insecta; order Coleoptera; family Chrysomelidae; genus Chrysolina; species Chrysolina americana. Next base: position 20,793,962 of record OY293419.1, on the reverse strand, counting down.
GCAATGCCATATCGCAAATGAGACTCAATCAATGCAAAATAAGATGCTTTAGCAATCGAAAACCCAAGTTCCTTCCTAATTCTTCGGACCGCAAAACAATCGCTAGCTATTTTTTTGTTCAAGGATGTTATATGATTATTAAATTTCAATTTATCATCTAGAGTTATACCCAAGAACTTGGTATTTGACTTATTAATAATTGTTCTGTTCGCTAAATACACACTATCATAGTTGAATTTCAAAGTCAGAATATTAGTTTTATTTGCATTAAAACATAGAAAATTGGCATCACACCAATTTTTTACTTTTTCTAAATCGGTCGATATAATGTTTTTCAGTGCATCTATGTCATTCCCTTGCCACATTATAGTTGTATCATCAGCAAACATTGTGAACTTCCCTGAGATATCGATACTTGCTAAGTCATTCAAATACAATAGAAAGAGAACAGGGCCGAGTACAGATCCTTGAGGAACACCACAATGGATCTATGATTCCTCCGATTTTATATTTTGTATTCTGACCATTTGCATTCTGTCAGAGAGATATGATTCTATCCAATTGTGGACAGTACCTCTGATCCCATAACGGTACAATTTTTGAAGCAGTATTTCGTGATTTACACAATCGAAGGCCTTTGAGAAATCAAAAAATACTGCTCCAACAGCATCACCTTCATTCAATTTCAGGTAGACGGAGTCCAGAAGATTGAAAACTGCATCGTTTGTGTTGGTTGATGACTGAAATCCAAATTGTATGCTAGATAGTATATTATTATTTTCTAGAAATTGTAATAGCCTTTTTTTGAATAATTTTTCAATTATCTTTGATATGGTAGACAAAAGGGAAATCGGTCGATAACTTGAAGGATCATCCACGTTACCAGTCTTAAATAAAGGTATTACAATTCCAGTTTTCAAACAGGAGGGGAATATGCCTGTCCTGAAAGAAATGTTTATTGATTCTGCTAAGACACTGAGTGCAGGATATGGTAGATTTTCGAGTATATTAACAGATATTTCATCGACTCCCATAGATTTTTTGTTTTTGATTTCTTTAAATATCTGTCTCAGCTCTTGAACGTTTGTATCTTCTAAACGAAATTGCTCTGTAATGTGTATGTGTTCAAGGTAAGCTACTGGATTTGAGTGTGGAACTATGTGAGATGTTAATTTTCCAGCTATTGTACAGTAGAATTCATTGAGAATGCTTGGACTAATATTCGTTTGAACTGGGAGAGTGTTAGTTTTTCCTCGTAGGCTGTTTACTATAGACCAGTTTTCTTTCGATTTATTGTTGGCGTTGTTTATTCTATTTTCATAATATTTTTCCTTTGCACTTTTTATCACAAGATTATAAATGAATTTGTATTTGATGCAATATTCCAAAAAGAACTTGCTGTCTGTGTGCTTCCTAATTGAGTTTAATGACCTAAAATTGTTTGCTGAAATCTTTATTCCTTTGGTAATCCATGGTTTCTTATTCTTTTCTCTTATTTTCACTAATGGAAACGCATGGCAGTTTGCTTTGGTTAGAATTTCATGGAAAGCATTCAAAGGTTTAGAATTATTCAAGACACTAAGCCAGTCAATATTATCACACAATGTCTGGAAGTTGTAGAAATTTTGACCGCTATAAATTCTGCCTTACCGTTGCCTCTTTGTCGTATATTTCCATTTTAATGGAATATACGACATAACTACCTCATGGTCAGAAATACCTGCAGAAGTCACAAAAGATGTAACTTCTTCTTCGCTAAAGTTAGTACAGAAGTAGTCGATAATAGTTGCTGTATGTGAACAAACCCGGGTGGGTTCTTTCACATACATTGTCAGATTCAAACTCAACAATAAATTTTTGAGTGTTTGAGTAACCATGGACTCGTCATCGGCAAAATTAACATTAAAATCACCAGCTACTACAATATGAGATTTCACAGGTAGATGTGTGATAATTTTCTCTAAGTTTTCTATAAATATATCAAGGTTTGAATCAGGAGTCCTATATATACACATTATGAAAAGGTTGTTTTTATTATTATGAACTAATGAAAACTCAAAGTGGTGATCCACACGCAGGTTATCAAATTTAGTAACATTTTCCAAGGGGAACTTGTCTGAGAACTTTTTGTTAATTAAGATCATGGTCCCTCCATGCCCTGTCTCTGTTCTACAATATTTAGAAGCTATAATATAATTATGAATGTAACAAGGTTCATGTTCTTCCAGCCAGTGCTCAGTTAACAAAACGAAGTTTGGCAATTGCTGAAGTTCAATAAAAACTAGTAGTTTATCTACTTTGTTGCGTATTGATTGAATGTTCAATGTTAAAAAGGATATGGTATGTGCATTTGATACAAACTTTTGTGTAGAACTTTTTGTACTTAAATTCATACTCAAATTTGGAATCGCATCTTGATTGATTTCAGTTGAGATATTCACTGAGCGAGAATTCACCTCGAAAAAACTGCAGTGATTCGTTAGAGGGGATTTCAATTTTTGTAATAATTTTCATAGTAAAGTTATGTGCTCGATTTGAGATAAATGAAAGAGTTCTCTTTACTTTTTCAGTCATTTCGAATTTGCTACCTTTTTTTTCTTGGCCAGTTAAGAGTGTCACAGAGCAATTTTTGTTATTTTGTTTAAAGAGTTTGATTCTATTGTAAATAATCCTATTGATATTTTTGTCAGCCATAGAATGACACTCTGTCATTATTATAAGGTTAGTCAAATTGCTAAGTCCTAATGTATTGCTCAAAAGTTGGTATAGTGAGTGCCGGTTACTTACATTTTTAGTATTAAACATTATCACTATTAAATCATCCCTACCATAATCTATAGTTTCAGCAAATACATCTTTTGTTAGATCAGAGATCTCAGCATTGTGTACAATTGTTTCATATACATAACATTTATGGTTGATATCAATTTTAGTTAGAACCTTAGAAAAGCCGGAAGCATATCGGTCTCCATATATGTGGATTTTTCTCATTGGAAGGGCTGGGTTTGGTTTCTCTCTCAGTGTGGGGGATGGATTATGTAACTCTGATTGATTGGCAATCTCAAGATTAGGTGTGTTCATTGTCTTTTTAATTATATCACTGTCAGTATTATCGAAAATACTTGCATTTTTTAGTTCATCCATTAGTGATATCTGGTTTACTTTTTCCGTATCTAGGTTTATAGAGCTGCAGATTGAGTAATTTAATGAATTTTCATCAAGGTATGTAACCGCTTTTCTATTTTCCTCCGAAGCAATTTGTACAATTTCCATTGATAAGTCATTTTCCTGTTCCGTTTTTTATATTATTCCTCAGAATCATTTGCATTTCTTCTTTATATTCTTTGTTTCTGTTTGATAATATTTGTTTCATTCGATTTCTTTAGTTTTTTTGTTTATTTGCATTCGTTTTCGGAATTTTGTCATTTGCCTAAATTTCCGGACTTTTGTCATTTGGTCGATCCTCAGGGATGTTTGTTTCATTTGGCATCCCTGTATTGTCATATTCATCCGTTTGAGTAGAAATATCAGAATTACTTATCTCTTGGGTGATTAGCTTTTTTTGTTCAGTGTGTTTTTCCTCTGTCTGGGTTTGTATGCTGATAAGATTATTATTTTTTTTTATTTTCAGATTCTTTATTTAAATTCTTTAGATTGTTCTGCAGTTCACTTATGGTTTTTTCATAATTCTGAATTTTACGCACGAAATCGTTTTCCATTGATATAGCTTCCTCATAGAATAGATCATATTTCTTGTTTACTTTTTGAATTGTCTCTTCCTTGTGTATAATTTCAGTTCTTAGATCTTCGATAAGTTTGGAATAGAACTCATCTTTATCAGCACTGTCTGCATTAGAAGTCTCACACTCTTTGCAGATAAGCTTGTTATTGTTCTTATATACTTTTGGGGCAATTCTGTCGTAACAACTGGTGTGGAACACTTCATGGCATCTAACGCATATATAGTAACCATTTTTTGGCTTTTTGTTGCAACATAGAAACACAAATTCGCTGTTTTTTGAGGAGCACTTAGACACCTGCTGTTTACTTGCAGCCATTTTTGGGAAGTCTACATCCGTCGTCGCGAGTGTTGAGGAAATTGGGGCGCTTCTCTATCTCAAGGGCTTCTCGGATGATCCTGGTTTGCAGAGTTTTCTCGGTGGAAATTGTTTTTGTGTTCTTGAAGTCTATTTTGTGACCAGTGTGTTCTCGATGTTTATAAAGTGCGGAAGTGGAAGATGCCTGACGAACAGCAAGTTCATGTTCGTAGACTCTGGAAGTTACTCGTCTGTTAGTCTGGCCAATATAAGTTCTCGGGCAGTCTGAACATGGTATTTCATATATACCTTGAGAATCGTTTGGTATTGTGTCCTTGGGAGATCTGAGGAATTTGGATACTTGGTTGTTGGCCGTGAATATTGTTTTTATCTCGTGTTTTCTCAAGATATTACTGATTTTGTCTGTCACACCTTTGATGTATGGTAGGAAAGCTTTGTGTGGCTGAATACTCTCTAGTGGATCATTCGTTTTTGGAGGACGGGTCAGATGATGGCGGATAGACTTGTCGATAAGCGAATTGTTGTAACCATTTTGAAGTAAGACTGATTTCAGTTTTTCCAGCTCTTGTGGTCTATTCTGGTTGTCGGTAAGCTGAATTGATCTGTGTATCAGTGAGTTTAATACGGAGTTTGTTTGTGCTGAATGGTGATGAGAGTTTGCGTGTAGGTATCGGTTGGTGTGGGTCTGTTTCCTGTGTACTGTGTGGGTGAAAGAGTTATTGGATTTCGTGATGAGAACGTCCAGGAAAGCTAGGGAGTTGTTCATTTCGGTCTCCATTGTGAATTTCATGTTGGGATGGATATCGTTTAGGTGATCTAAGAACGTGTTTGAGATTTCGTAATCATGAGGCCAAATTACGAAAATGTCGTCAACGTATCTGAACCAGCAAGTAGGCTTGTGGTCAAATGTTTCTACAGCCCTGGTTTCGAAGTCTTCCATGAGAAGGTTTGCAAGGACTGGACAAAAACACAAAAACAATTTCCACCGAGAAAACTCTGCAAACCAGGATCATCCGAGAAGCCCTTGAGATAGAGAAGCGCCCCAATTGCCTCAACACTCGCGACGACGGACGTAGACTTCCCAATACCTGGAAGCCTCTCATTGCACGCATAAACTCATTTCCCACCAACCCAGTTCCCGCACACAGCTCACTTAGCGCCAACCAAGTTCGCGCACACAGCTCATCTAGCGCCAACTCAGTTCACGCCCATAGTTCACCTCGCGCCAATACATTGCACACGGCCATTACAGCCACGTCCACTATAAATACAGTTCCTCAACCCACAATTCCTCAGTTCTCTCGAAGGAGTAGGCAGATTGAGACCTTAGAGAGAACCAGTGACGAGACATGGGGAGTAGGCAGATTGAGACCCCGACGTCAAGTCACAAAAACCGAACGTAATTATACCTGAGGAGTAGGCAGATTGAGACCTCAGCGAAGAATTACGTTTCAACCATTTATAAATTTTCTTATTTTCTTTCTTTTTCAGTTCTTGAAAATGGCTCCAAAATCGGAGCCGAAACGTCGAATTTCAACAAATTCTAGACGCGGTTCAACCCGAACTTATATATATATATATATATATATATATATATATATATATATATATATATATATATATATATATATATATATATATATATATATATATATATATATATATATATATATATATATATATATATATATATATATATATATATATATATATATATATATATATATATATATATATATATATATATACATATATACCGGGTGACCACGAGGTGAGGTACGCCCCCCAATTTTTCTATAGTTTTGAAGATACAGGTTTCAAATTTGGCACGTCGATATATTACTCAAATACGCATATTTTGACTCCATAACCGAAAATTCACCACTTCCGGTTTAACCGGAAGTGACCCCAAACTTTTTTTTTCAAATGACACCCTGTACAATTTTTTTCATTATCAGGAAGAACACGCAATTTGTGATAACACTGTTCTCCAAAATTGAAAATCGGTTGAAAAATGGCGGAGATACAGTTGATTGTTCAATCGAACAAAGTTGGCCGTGAACATCAAACTCAAATCATCACAACTGACGAACGGCGTCAGCATTTACGAGAGGAAGGTTCGAGGTAAGATACAGCTGAAAATTGAGCTTCCCATGTAATTGCAGCAACCATATTTCCCATCAATTATCAAACATTTCCTCAAAACGGATTAGTACCCATAAAGAAAGGCTCACAACTGCCATTTGTCAAATAGCAACATACTCTTTTCACATTGTTATGTTGAAAGATGATGAATTATCAGATTACTCGAATGAACAGATTTGAAGAATTCCGAAAGGAATCGAAGATACGGGATGTTTCATTATGAGTGTTCTCAAAATTGACTATTCTTAAACATAGGCGGCTTGAACCTACGAAAGCTAAACAAAAATAAATATTTAAAAAAAAATAGTGAAAATTTGCGGTACATTCTGAATAATGGAACATTGTGAGTTGTCGAAAAACATTCTACGGCGATGGAGCGAACTTTTTTCTCATTACTCGTATGCTAATCGTAATTGATGGTGGATTCATACAGCAGTTTTAAGATCGTTGTTGGAATAAATATTCCATTAACGAACATTCTTATGACTTCTTACTAGTGACTAAAAACTCATGAATTGGAACTGCTGTATAAATCCACCATAAGAATATACCTGCAGAGTAAAAAAAATGTATTAGATATTTATTCCAATTTCTAACATTTGATACAACTAATTTCTGAACGAAAAAAAAGGTATGAAGTAAATTGTTTATTGGTTCTGGTCACTTACTACACTAACAGAAATCAAAGTAATGAAAAAATGATTTACAAGTACTGTTCAAAATGTTCTCCATTATGTTCTCTGCACAAAATTGCACGTCTCACTATTGCTTCCATAACTCCATTTAACTGAGCTTGAGTAATACTTGCAATTGCTTCTCTAAGGCGATGTTCCAAATCCTCCCTTGATGTAGGACTAGAAGAGTAAACCTTGTTCTTCAGGTAACCCCATATGAAAAAATCCAGTGGCGTGAGGTCCGGTGACCTCAGAGGCCATCTTGTAGGACCATTCGTGCCAATCCATCGATTTGGGAATGTTTCATCTAGGTAACTGGTTACTATTCGGGAATTATGGGGAGGTGCACCATCCTGCTGGAAATACATATTTTGGTAGACGTCGAGAGGTAAATTCTCCATGAATCCTTCTATTTCGTTTCGTAGAAATCCCAAATAGCGTTGCCCATTCAACATACCATCAAATATTATGGGCCCAATGATTCGAGTTCCTATCAGACCTATCCACACGTTGAATCCAAAGCGTTCCTGAAAATTCCCTTGTCTTATGAGCCTGGGGTTTTCAGTTGCCCAGTATCTGGTGTTGTTTCTATTGAACATACCAAGATTCGCAAATTTTGATTCGTCGGAAAATATAATGTTTCTCGTCATATTCGGGTTCCTTATGTGGTTCTCAAGTAGCCAATTGCAATATTGGACCCTTCTTTGATGATCATTTTCGTAAAGGCGCTGATGTATCTGATATTTATACGGCTTAAACCCATGTTTTTTTAGAATTTTTCGAGCTGATTCTCGTCCAACTGGTAATTCATGTTCGATTTGTCGAAGTGATATGGTGGGATCTACATAAACAACAGTCAAAACATCAGTTTCCGTCTCTGCATCAATAATAAAACTATCCTGATCATGTACATTGTCATCTGGTTCTATCCTGAATTGCCTTTCCAAACGTGCGAAATAGTTTCTACTTGGTTGGCGTTGTCTGAGAGGGAATCGTTTACTGTGAAGAATGCAAGCCGCAGTTGCATTTTTTCTACACTCGCCATAAATTAGCAGTAAATCTACTTTTTCATTTCTAGTAAATTTTCGCTCCATCGGAATGTTTTTCAACAAGTTACAATTCTCTTGTATTGAATGAGTAGAACAAATTGTCACTTTGTTGACAAAATATGCTTTTTTGTTTAGCTTTCTTATGTTCAAAGCCGCCTTCGTTGAAGAACATTCAATTTTGGGAACACTTATATTGTATTTCTGGTTCCTTTCGGAATTCTTCAAATCTTTTCATTCGAGTAATCTGATAATTCATCATCTTTCAACATAACAATGTGAAAAGAGTATGTTGCTATTTGAGAAATGGCAGTTGTGAGCCTTTCTTTATGGGTACTAATCCGTTTTGAGGAAATGTTTGATAATTGATGGGAAATATGGTTGCTGCAATTACATGGGAAGCTCAAATTTTCAGCTGTATCTTACCTCGAACCTTCCTCTCGTAAATGCTGACGCCGTTCGTCAGTTGTGATGATTTGAGTTTGATGTTCACGGCCAACTTTGTTCAATTGAACAATCAACTGTATCTCCGCCATTTTTCAACCGATTTTCAATTTTGGAGAACAGTGTTATCACAAATTGCGTGTTCTTCCTGATAATGAAAAAAATTGTACAGGGTGTCATTTGAAAAAAAAAGTTTGGGGTCACTTCCGGTTAAACCGGAAGTGGTGAATTTTCGGTTATGGAGTCAAAATATGCGTATTTGAGTAATATATCGACGTGCCAAATTTGAAACCTGTATCTTCAAAACTATAGAAAAATTGGGGGGCGTACCTCACCTCGTGGTTATATATATATATATATATATATATATATATATATATATATATATACCGGGTGACCCGGAACCAATTTACCCCCCTGTATCTTCGTTGTTATTTTATATGGATGTCTCAAATTTGGTACTTAGATTTGATGTTATGAATGTACAATTTAGCAAGTATCAATCCAAATATGACACTTCCGGTTTGACCGGAAGCACATCTAATTTTTATATTTCAAATGGGAAGTATTTTTTTTTTTTAAATTACAATTCGATATAGAATTACCTTCACAATGATATATCACAATGATACTTTCAATTCACAATCTGCTTACATAAGTGACATTTTATAAAAAAATTACTTTTTGTATTTCCCTCGTAACGAAACATTTTCATGAAAGTATGCTGTGGAAGATTGAACAATATAATGTAAGTAACAATAATTCGTGGCACAACTTTCACACAATAAGTTTTATGCAGACTAATTATTTTTATGATTTTAGTTTTTCTTAATTTTTGGATACCAATACATAGGAATTTTTAATGTTGCTTAGAAACTCAAATACATATTGAAATACAAGAATTGAACGAAACCTTGTTTTGTTTCCTAATTATTTTTTATGAAGATAATTTCCATGCTATACCTACCTTTTATTGAACAATTCAACTTCATGTTAGTTGGCTATGGAATTAAATTTGTTGAGTTGTTCTGTTGTTGTGTTTACGCCAAATTGTTGACATTTCGAATGTTCTGAATTGTGGGATTCTGGGAAGATAATTATTTGTGAAATGAACAACTACTACCGATTTACCCAAACTGAAAAGGTTGATATGTTGTTGATATATGGAGAAGCAAGGAAAAATTCCTATTTAGCCTTGCGTCTGTACCAGGATAGGTATCCTAACCGTCCGCACCCTAGTAGTAGAAACTATTTTGCAATATTGGAGTCACAGTTCAGGAAAGAACGGAATAATCATGATGGGGAACATGTTATTGTAAGCGAAGATACGGAGATCACTGTTCTAGCAGCGGTTGAAATTGATCCAAATACATCATTAAGGCAAATCGAATATGAGGCCGGGGTACCTAGAGAAACAGCTCGAAAAATTTTGAAAAAACACCGGTATCGTTCATTCAAATATCAAATTCATCAATATTTGTATGAAAATGATGTGCAGAGAAGGATTGCGTATTGTAACTGGGTTATACGAAAAGAAACAGAAAATCAAAATTTCCATTACAATATTCTATACAGTGATGAATCACGCTTTACAAACAATGGTCATTTCAATAGAAATAATTTACGTTATTGGGCACAAGAAAATCCGCATGTGTTCAGAGAAGGAAGACACCAGGAGAGATTCGGATTCAATGTTTGGCTAGGAATTTTTGGAACCAGAATAGTGGGACCAATTATTTTTGATGGAGCTTTAACAAGTGAACGGTACCTACAAATTTTAAATGATGAAGTCCAAAATTTTATTGAAGACATTCCCTTAGCGACACGTCGCGTTATGTATTTCCAACAAGATGGAGCACCTCCACATAATTCGAATGTAGTCCGAGGACATCTTACTAGAACTTTCAACGACAATTGGATTGGTACTCATGGCCCAATTCGTTGGCCACCAAGGTCACCAGACCTCACGCCAATGGATTTTTTTGTTTGGGCTCACTTGAAGAATAAAGTTTATGCTCATAATAGACCTCAAAATCGCGAGGAACTTGAAGACAGGGTAAGGAGAGCCATTAACGAAATTACTCCGGCTCAACTCGTGAATGTTATGCGGGCATGCTCCGAAAAAATACAAAAATGCATTGACGTTAACGGGCGACAATTTGAACAATTAGAATAATTAAGTCTGTCATAGGTATGGAATTTCTTTTGAATTGAGTTATAAAACTGTACATGTTCCAAATGTCTACTATTTTGTAGAAAAATTATCGAAATAAATATTTTGTGAGTCCGATTGTGCAGTTTCAAAAATAACTCCAGACCTTTAGAATAAATTTAATTCCATAGCCAACTAACATGATGTTGAAATGTTCAATACAAAGTATAGCATGAAAATTATCTTCATAAAAATAATTAGGAAACAAAAATGTAGAAGTTTTTTTTCTAATTTTTTGTATTTCAATATGCACTTGAGTTTCTAACCAACTTTACAAATTCCTATGATGTTGAAACTTATTGTGTGAAAAGTTGGGCCATGAATTACTGTTACTTAGATTATATTGTTCAATCTTCCACAGCATACTTTCATGAAAATATTTCGTTACGAGGGGAATACAAAAAGTATTTTTTTTATAAAATGTCACTTATGTAAGCAGATTGTGAATTGAAAGTATCATTGTGATATATCATTGTGAAGGTAATTCCATACTGAATTGTTATTTTCAAAAAAAAAATATACTTCTCATTTGAAATATAAAAATTAGAAGTGCTTCCGGTCAAACCGGAAGTGTCATATTTGGATTGATACTTGCTAAATTGTACATTCATAACATCAAATCGAAGTACCAAATTTGAAACATCCATATAAAATAACAACGAAGATACAGGGGGGTAAATTGGTTCCGGGTCACCCGGTATATATATATATATATATATATATATATATATATATATATATATATATATATATATATATATATATATATATATATATATATATATATATATATATAATATATATATATATATATATATATATATATATATATATATATATATATATATATATATATATATATATATATATATGTATATGCATATATTTTTTATTTAACCAATTACTGTTTATCATGCCATGTGCTCATGAGTGTTTAAAATATAAGTTGAAGAGGTCTGACTTGCGGGGTAGCATTTAGATATAGATCGATATCACTGATATTTTGATTCGAAACCCATTTATGATGTTGTTTATTCAATATACTTACTTATCAAATTGAACTGTCTTGTTTTCTTTCTATAGTCGACTTTCACTTATAACAGGTGGTCTCGCACTTTCTAGAACCGACAGATGTATAACTTAGCCGCTCACGTTATATTCCTAATTGAAGTGAGGTTTTCCGACGTTTCATTGCACCTCGTCCATCATCAGACTAAGCTCTGGTGGGCGAATAAGACCTTGCATTAGAAACTCTAGGATATTCTAAACGGAGTAGAGACTAAGGTCAATACCCGCTTTATCACATTACAAACGAACATTCAGGTGATGATCACCCAGTACATAGGAAATCCAGATTTCTCATTCACTTTGAAATTCAACAAATTGTTAAAAAATATGAATTTGCATTTTGATACCGTCTATTCTAATATCAGCATTTCTTCAAAGTCTCAACTCATACATCGGTGAATGGCAATCCGGTGTAATGTTTTTATGATGTGTCGGTCATCATCACCTAGGTCGAAGTACTTTGCTGCCTTGCAAATGTCAGCACAAACAAACCGATGACTAGGGAATGTTTTTTACTAAAGTTGAAAAGACACTAGAGACTCGGTTCAGTTCAGACGTAGTTGAGATAAGCTCAGATCTTGACTTGGTCAGTTTTTGAAAAAATACTATTTTTATGGCGCATCTCGAGGCACTTCTCTCCTTAGGGATATTTTTATTGCAAGTAAAATTATTCTGGGCATAACCGTAACACTCGATTTTTTGTCTAAATTATTTTTGTTACTTTTTGATATTGTTTTTGTCTGTTAAAACACATTAACGACCAAGGATGCCTTGTAATGGTTGATCCACCGGACCAAACTCTAATTTTGATGAAATATGGATGTGTGTGATGATTTAATAGCACACTAAAGTATTTTTTGTAAATTTTTGTTTGTTTTTAGTGTTTATCCTTAAAAATCATAAGCGGTCCCTAGGGGACCGCCTTGGTCCCTAGAGAAATATTTCTAATTTAAATTGTCGCGGTCCCTTGTCGGTCCGTTTGGAAACCCCCTCTCCTGCTAACATCGACCAGCATAGATCGTTTGTTGATTATTTCTGCAGGTTAGTACAAGTTAGACGGTCTATTGTAGTGTATCAGAATCTTGATCAAAATGAGTAGTCAACGTTCAAAACGCATAGTGATGATGGCCAGATTAGCAAAAATTAATAGGGATGGTAAGTTACAGTAATTATAATAATATTTGTTCAGTAATAATTATCAATGTATTTTAGAATCTACTGACAGTGAATCAGATAAAGAAAATTTGTTACCTGACGGTTTTGATACCGACATTTCACATGGTAGTGATCCAGATATTGTTCCCAGCGAAATAAGCGGGGTAAGTCTCTGATTTATATAAAAAAATTATAAATAGGTATAACATGTAGGCAAAGATTGTAGGCCCAGAGCTGAACGTAGAAAATAAAAAAATCGCTACTTGGCTCGATAAATCAGTATTTATTTCATTTCAGGATGAAATTGATATGGATGAAATTGATGTACAGCCGAATGCAGAGGAAGTAATTCTGGGATCAAATTTCCAAGAGGTTTCTTCTAGCACTGATTCTAATGATGAGGAAATTTTACCACAAAATATAAATACTCAAACAGCAGAATGGGGCAATTGCATTGGGCAACAGTTGTGATTTGAACCTACTTATAAGGGAGGAGTAGATCCACTTTATGCGGCGGCACTAGTTGGTAGTGATCCTTTTATCTCTTTGAGGGCATTTATTGATAATGAGGTAATTGACAATATGGTTGAACAAACAAGTCTTTATGCGACACAAGTCCTCTGTTCAAAAGATGATGTTGCTGAATTTTCGGTTATACGTAAATGGCAACCTACTACGAGAGCAGAAATGATTTATAGGCTTGGTAGGGTATATGGGCTTGGTACGAATGCCATCAATTCGGCATTATTGGAGTACAAAACGTCTATTTCGAAACGATGTTGCATCTGGCGTCATGAGTCGCAATCGCTTTGAAACATTACTTCAACTATGGCATTTCAGCGATAATATGACATGTCTACCTGGAGATAGATTTAAAAAAATCCAACCTCTTATTGACTTACTAGTTAGTAAATTTCAGAAAGTGTTTACCCCGGAAGAAACATTTTGTATTGACAAATCTGTTATACCATTTCAGGGAAGGTTAGTTTTCAAGCAGTATTTGCCTAAGAAAACTCACAAATACGTAATAAAAGTTTTCAAACTTTGTTCATCAGATGGATATACTTGGGCCTTGAAATTATATAGTGGCAAGGAACAAGATGCAAAAGCAAGTGTTCCAACTAGAGTTGTTTTGACCCTTGCAGAAAAATTACTTGGCCGCGGAAGAACGGCCATAACTGACAATTACTATACCAGTTTGGCTTTAGCAAATCAGCTCTTAGATAAAAAAAACTCATTTAGTGGGAACTCTTAGGTCCAATAGGAAAGGAAATCCCAAAGCAGTTATTGTAAAAGGTGGTGACTTGAAATAACAGGGGTCTCTTGAAACCTTCTACACAATTTTATTGATACTTCTACTGACATCTATGGGAGAGTAGTGGAAGCTCCATTCTCTGGCTATTCCTTGTATAATTCATGCCTAAGCTAAAATAACTGTGCTTAAACCATCTGAAATGAATTGTTCGTCTTAGAAAAAAATCAGTATTTTTGACGTGAAATCGTGTGGAATATAAAGGTGAATACTTTGATATGTACTGACCAATCCAAGAACTGTAATTATGAGTAATATTTATTTTTCGACTTCGCATACTGACGTCTAGAGATTATAATCCTTTAACAGCTTTCAATATCATGAACAAAAACACAGGACCGGCTTCATTTATTTTCGTCATTTGAGGGATCACTTGAAACAAAATGGTAAAGACATATAAAAGGAAGATTGGAGCCAGACCATATGTGAATTATGAAGAAGAACATTTGCAACGGGCTATTATTAAACGAAGAACGGTAGGAACAAGCTACAAAGATCTTGAGGAAGAGTTTGGTATTCCTGCTTCTACAATTTTCCGAAAGGTCAAAGGTAAACATCCCAAAACATCTGGTGGACAAACTCATTTGTCCAAAGAGGATGAGAGGGCTATAGACGAAGCTCTAGAAATTGCTGCAGAGTGGGGTTATCCATTTGAACCCGAAGATGTTACGGTTTTTGTTCAATCGTATCTCAACAGAATGGGTAGACGCATTCCAATTTTTACCGAAATTAAACCTGGGGAGCAGTGGTATAAATTTTTTTTGAAGCGTCACCCAGGATTATCATCTAGATTCTCACAGTGTATCAAAGCCAGTCGTACAGCAATAAGTCCCAGTATCATCAATAAATATTTCTATAAACTGGAGGTTAATTTGAATGGCATTCAACCAGAGGGTATCGTAAATTACGATGAGACGAATTTTTGCGACAATCCTGGCAGGAGTAAACTTATCGTGCGACGAGGATCCAAGAGAGCCGAAAAAATAATGGACACTTCTAAATCAGCAACATCCGTGATGTTCGCAGCTACTGCGTCGGGGGTAATGCTACCCCCCTATATTGTATACAAGGCAGATCATATTTGGCAAACTTGGACAGAGCGTGGTCCAAATGGAGCCAAATATAACCGGAGTAAGTCAGGATGGTTCGATCAAAATTTATTTGAAGACTGGTTCCTAACAATTGCAATGGATTATATGAAAAAGTTGCCGCGCGAACCGAAAGTTCTAATAGGCGATAATCTATCCAGTCATTTGTCCCTAAAAGTTTTTAATGAATGCCAAGCAACTGACATAAAATTCATCCTTTTACCACCAAATTCTAATCATCTATGCCAACCTTTGGACGTGAGTTGTTTCAAGCCAATAAAAGTAGCCTGGGAGGCGTGTCTTGAAAGAATGGAAGAGAACTCACAAAGGTGTCATCAGAAAAGATATTTTTCCGTCTTTATTGAGACAAACAATTGAAAAAGTGGGATCTGCTTCTGTGGAAAATATCAAATCAGGATTCAGATCAACTGGGTTAGTGCCACTGGATAGAACAAAAATTCTATGCAAATTGCCAAAATATGTTGAACCTGAATATGCCCAGTTGAATGCGATGCATGTTCTTAAGGACATTCTTAATGAAACACGATATAAGACAGCTGATACAACTGTAAGAAGGAAGAAGATAAATCTCGAACCAGGTCAAAGTGTTACTGCCTCCGATATTATGGCGTCTGCAATTAAAGAAAAAGATACAACGAACAGGCGCAAAAACAAAAGAAATCGCTCAAAGGCTGTTACGTTATGCGTAAAATCTTACAACTTCCGTATGAAAGGGACAACCCGTATACGCTCCAAGTCAATATTCGTTGTACCGACACCCAAGAACTGCTGCCACTTCGTAAAATGCGAAACCTCTTTTTTTTGTTGGAAGCTAGAAAAGAACCGAGAATAGCGGATTTTCATTTTTACAATGGCACTGATATACTTAGCAATGAATTGGTGATTAATTTTACGCTATAGGCGGTTTCAATTCACAAGCATTTTGTCGATAGTATGACTTTTGAGTTACATAGTTTCTACTGTCGATTTTTTTCTCGTTAGAGGATTGTGTACCAACTATTTGTGTGGAACCAGAAATCCAACGTCTCACGATTATTAGGGGATAATCGGTAATCGGAGTTATTTTACTGGTTCATCTGTTCAAGTCCCTAAACTCTTTTCCATATTTTCTATCGACTGAATATTCATAGAATTAATTTTCTATGCGTTTTGTGGTGGCCTGCAACAATATTTCTAGATCGTTGTATAACACGATTTGAAAAGAAGCTTTGCACCCTTCTTCTGATACCCGGGTGTTGCCTTACACCGCCCAGTACCTTGCAGAGGACCCTCGAAGAGGCTAAGTACCGCATAGCGGCTTTTGTTTATGAACTCCACCCTCTTTGCCAATACAGACTTACATCGTTAAGAATGAGCCAATATCTACTAACTACAATATCTATATTTCCGAAATCCCGTATTGTAAACATTCATAATACCTAATTCTAAGTACTTCGTTAATTACGGTCATAGGTTTAGTATCTAACCTGTATAGGAGATTGTATAAAATCATCCCTTCAGATATATGTCCACTCTTCTCCCCTCTCGCGAGAGTTTTCCAACCGTGCACGGTAAATTAGATGTATGATGTGATTGGTGGTAATAAGTCATCACTTCCCTTGAATGAAAATTTTGTGTTGCGGTTACGTAATGGTCGAGCTAGTGAAAATAAAGTTTATAAGTACAGTATTGTTGGATATTATTTGGTTACCCATTGTGATTTAATTTTATAGTTTCGATTTACCAGTGGAACTTTTACGAAGGGTTTGTTTATTTGATTCTGTTGGCGCCCTCCGAACATCTTTCCGATTTTAGTAACTCACCCCATCTCTCTGTTTCAAAGCTATTCGTGAGCACAACCCTTTTCTACCTTGTGAACGAATAACCAAAAAAAATTTTGCGCTATTGTAAAACAGCTCTTATAAATGAAATTAGATTTATTAGGTAACAAGGCAATCATTCAGGACAATGAAACATCTGATGATGATACATTATTGTCTATTTCTGAGGCTGCAGTACAGAGAAATATTGGACGAAGTGGAAAGTGATAAGGAAAAAAATTCAGAAGATGGTAATATCGAATAATACTCAGTCGTTGAATTGATTGAAGATGAGCTTCAAGAGGCAGAAGAAGCATCTAAAGAAACAGATGAGATTGACGATTTCAACTCCAAGGAGCTCTCAGAAGGTGACTTCGTTATAGTAGAATTGAAAACAACAAAAGGAATTTCGAGGAATTTTGTGGCGAAAGTACTGGCAGGTGACACCTTTCATTGTTCCTTCCTCCGGCCTAGTACCTACTAAAATTCAGAATATTTATATGTTCTCTCAAGTGCCAGATGAATCACTGGTCAGTAAAACTGAGATTGAGAAGATTCTTTCTACTCCTGAAATAATGCGGAGAGGTAGTTTTCGATTCAAAGATGTTGCATTAATTTAAAAAATCAAACTCATTCTATGAATATCACTAAAAAATTTACGTTGTCCTTTTTCTGAATAATAAACGTTTCTCTGATTTAATTCGCCTTTCTTTCATTTTAAAATATTTCCCTGCGAATTTTTCAGTCAGTTTTTTTTTAAACATGGTGTGCATTTCAAGACGCCTATACAGCAGCAAAACATGCAATATCTATGGAAAACAATCCGTATTTCAAGTGACCCCTTTTTGGTGGTGACTTGAGATGACAATTTTTTTTAAATAAAAGCATACATATATTCAATAAAAAAATATTTTATTCAACTGTATCCCTTCATTAGATTCCAAATTTTGATTTAAAAAAATCAAGTTTCATTATCAGACTTATCTCGAATTTTTATCACTTCTGAAAATTTTAAACATTTTAAGTCACCAACTTTTACGGTATAACAAAAAACTGAAAAGAAATGATATTATTGCACAGGAAAACGCGAGAGGTATTACTATTATGAAATGGCGAGCTAACCGCGATGTTTTAGTTCTATCCACCAAACACACAGATCAAATGGAAGAAGTCCGAATAAGACGTGAGATTAAATATAAACCGAAAGCTATTTTAGATTATAATAAGGGAAAATGTTCGGTGGATATGTCAGACCAAATGTCGTATTCTACAGCATTACGAAAAACGATAAAGTGGTACCGTAATGGTCCTTGGTACTGCACTAGTAAATGCACACTTTCTATACAAAGCAATAAATAATAAAAATATTTCAATAAACAATTTTCGAGAACAAATATATGAGAAGATGATTGAATATACAGACATTCAAGAAAATATTGTTCCCGAAGTTTCGGAAACCACTAATCAAGTAGGCAGAAAACGAAAGTCAAAAAGTACCCACCAATTTTCTAAAAAAGATGGTCCTTGCCATCAAACTAAATATTGCCGTGGTTGCTATGCAAACAAGGTAAAAGGGGATATAACGAAAAATCAAGTAAAAAAGGTAAACACATTTTGTAGCGATTGTGATGACCAACCCCATTTTTGCCTACCATGTTTCAACAGTAACCACCAATAGATGATGTAAAAATGATTGATAATTTACAATACCTCATGTTTTGTTTTTGTACTGCTTCCTTTTGTTTTTATATGTAACAGTCAATAAAAAATCTTAAAATGTATACACACTGTGTTAGCATCATTATTTCACTATCTATGTAATAATTATAAGGTCTAAGCCGATCAAATGGACCACGCGGTCCATTTAATATAGCAAAACCTAAATAAATAGCGGTCCTTTGGTCGCTATCGATACATTTGTAAAGTAGTGCATAACATTTTTAAGCGGTCCCTAAGGACCGCCTCGGTCCAGTAGGCTCATCAATTAGCAGTCCCTAGGGACCGCCATGGTCGGTAATGTGTTAATTATACTCGAGGGTGATCTCATAAACCTCTCGTAGCAAAGCAAAACTAGTCACAGGGTATCCTAGTGCTTATAAATTCACTTGGGCACTAACGGCACGCGTGACAATATACCAAAAAAAAAATTACTGAATAAATCTCTCGCACAGGCTGAATGCCTTAGTGAGAATCTCGGTTTATTGAATGTTTAAAATTTACAATTTATATGTACCATTTCTAATTTTGATTATTTCTCAATAAACTATAAATATTTTTTTCCCATTAGGAATGTACCAGTCAGGCCCTGTCTCCGGTGCTCCAATACTACCGGAGGGCGCGCTGGTGTATCATTAACCCCAGCAAACACTCCCCACGTCCGTGGGGTGAGTGATTACTGGGTCCGAGAATCATGTGCCCTGAGTAAACAAAGTGAACCAAGAATACCGGCCTTCTGCATTCTTCCGGCTAGGTTTTCTGCCGCATCACGGCATGCCAGTATGATTTTTAGGTTTTTTCAGTCATTGAAATGAACAACCAATTTCAGACCCTTTCCTTATTTTTCCTTCGTTGAAAAAATGCAATATATAGTATAGGGTCAGTAATAGGATGATCATGGTGTCAGTAATATAATTTTGTTATGAAAAATGGGGTCAGAATTTAGAACTGGGTATCAAGTGATTATATTTGAGATAGAATCAAATTTCAGTTATAAGGGTATAAAGAGTAACTTTGAGATAGTGTCCAAGTACTATTGAAAAATTTGAAGAGAGAAACGTCATTTACAAATAATCGACCCGGCCGACATTGGTATAATTTGTTCATGAAAAGGCATCCTGAATTATCCCAACGGGTGTCTCAAAATATAACAAAAGCTCGATCATCTGTAACCCAAGAGGCTATACGAAAATGGTTCGATGAGGTAACCAGTCATTCGAAGGAGAACTTAGATGTACTTGATGATGCAGCACGAATATACAATTGTGATGAAACTGCCTTCATTTTGAGTCCAAAGGAAAGTAAGGTGATAGTCAGAAAAGGGGAGAAGGCAGTTTATAACTTCATTAATAATGACGAGAAATAGTGTATTACCACCCTGATAACAAAAGTTATACTGCGTTGTGAGGAGCTAGATATAAAATTTGTATTTCTGTCTGCAAATTCAACCCATCTTTGCCAGTTTCCTACCAAAGGCAGCCGAAAGAAAATTGCTATTTCCGCAGGAAAATCTATTTCCTTAAGTGATTTGCAACCTCCTGACAGTACGCAAGGAAAAGAAAACATATCTGCAGAAAATCTTGAACCTACTGCTGGTTGCAGCAACGACATTTCACATTCTGGATCGAAGAAAAGGAAAAGAAAGACACGGCATGTAGAAACTGGCTCTAACAACAGCAGCGACTCAGAGGATTAACATATCTTTACATAACAGCCCAGACAGTGCAGCAAGATTTTCGGATTTTGAAATAAATATGCAAGTGAATCCAGAGAATTATGTTATTGTAAAATTTGGCACAGACAAAAAAAAATCACAAGCACCATGTGGCCAAAATTATAGACATAAATGAAAGCAGCGACGAATTTTCAGTTAGTCAGTAGACAAAAAGAGTTTCGTCTTTCCTAATGAACCCGACATTTCTGATGTAAACTTGGAGAAAATCGTTTGTGAAATGCGCAGTTGAATACCAAATAGTAGATGGACGTTAATGGAACATCTATGCGAAATATAAGGTAATTTATGTGAAAAACACAAAAATGGACAAAAGTTACCTAGTACCGTCAACTAGTGTGGGAGGTGCTCGAAATAAGCCTTCGACAATATGGGATTATAATACTGCAAAATCTTTCATCGATATATCGTAGTTCTTTACGGAGAACGGTGAAATGGTTTCAAAAATTGCTGTGGAAGTCTTGACAGGAACTTCTATTGTTAGGTTCAATCTCATCATCCAAAGTACTGTTCTCTAGGAAATTAATCAAAACATAAATATCCCAGAATGGTTCAAATGTGACTGAACAATGACCCCAATGTGTATATCTTAAGTTGGATTTCAGTTAGTCAACAATGTTATCTATGATCTTGGAGTTGTCAATCCTCAGGAATCTTGAACAAAACTCTTGGGCTTTTTCACTGTCGCTTAGTTTTTTGGTGATCTGTGGAAATATTTCATCCTTTTCCGTAATTCTATTGATGTCATTGTGTGAACCTTCTAGCAAGGTTCGCAAGAACTCCTGAGAATCTTGCTAGACGTAACTGTTAAAACAAGGCGCGAACTCTTGAATTTGACTCTTCAAATCAAAGATATCAACAGCACGATTTCGAAAATCATCTGACCATAGAGCCTTGATCACCTCTGCAAATGATTTGATTTGAGCTCCTTTCATGCTGGAATACTCGTGTTTATATCCCCTATGTAAGCATTTTTTGAATATTCAAACAGAAATTTTGTGTTATGTAAACACTGGATAGCACTGGTCATGAAACAAGTATTTCCAATATTCTTCAATCCATTAAGACCAAGTGTTTTGACAGTACTATAAACTACAGGCCTGATGTAGTTTGTGCTGTTTACCAATATCTGTAATGAATTTTTCTGCTTGGGGCCCAAAGGAAGCAAAATTTCAATGTCAACTATAATAGGCATGAAAATTAAGTCATTTCCAAAATGTTCATGAAGACAAAAAGACACGGTGTAGCATTCAAGAGAGGCAGAAAACGATAAAGAAATTAAGAGGGATGAAAAATCCTAAATTATGTGAGATATGATTCTGATTTCTGTACAATAAGGCTCAGCGTTCCCATATATTCGATCATTAACGATTGTAAAACGCTATTTTATTAAAAAATACCTTTTCTTATACTTGTCTGATATAGTCATCAACGTTACAAGGCCGATATATAGCAAATAATGGATGAGGTTGAATATTGTAATCAGAGGCGCAGGCGAAGGAAGATTATAACAAACCGAATCCGTTATTTGCAAATCGGCCGTGTGTCGTTCTGCGTTCAAGACTTTTCGTAATTCGGCTGAAAGAATATATTTTGATTCCGAGGAAAGAACAAACCACGTACCTCGTAATTCTACAGAAAAATCTCAACATCGTGTTGTCATGGAACAGCTTAGCAATATCGTATTATAAACAACGCCAGTTTTTTGTGTTCGCGAGTTCGCTTTAACAACGACAATGGATGAAATTGAAGAAATATTGGAAGAATCATGTGCAGTGAGTGTTGATTTACTGAAGAGAATAACCCAAGAGCGATATCAAAAAAAATATGAAAATTTTGAAGAGTGGCGTAAAAGCAAGAATGTAAATGTGGTTAATGGAGATGTATTATTAGCCTATACGAAAGGAAAATCAGAGGTTTATTCTCTTAACTCGCTGTAGACCAAGATTTCAATGTTGAAACTTGCTTTAAAAGTTTATGACAACATTGTCATTTCAAGTTTGAGTTATTACCTACAGAAATGGCATTTTCAGATTTGGAAAATTATTTTTGTTCTTGAGACGAAATTATGATGGATACACACCAAAGGAAGAAGTAACCAAGTTTTTGTTGAAGATGATCATTCATGGTTGCTTGAAAATGTTGTTTTTGGCGCCTGTAGACGTGACAAACTTGTTACGCTGATTGTGGATGATTTTGAAAGCATCAGTACCAGAGTTTTGGTTACATTGGGGTATACTCAAAACAAAAGGAAGAGGGTATTTGTCATTCCTAAAGAAGAACTTTCTTTTGATGCCTATGGTTTATACCAAAAATACGTAGATATGTGGCCTTTAAATTTGGAAAATCAGCGATTCTTCATTGGTTATAGGAATGGTAAATATATAAAACAAGTTATGGGCATTCATACATTGGGGCTGTTCCAAAGAAAATTGCAGCATTCCTAAAATTGGGAAATCCTCGGCTCTACACAGGGCACTCGTTTCGCTGATCCTCGACTACTGTGCTTGTAGAAAATGGTGGCGATCTACTATCGGTAAAAGAACTTGAACGTTGGAACTTGGCGGTAGCGGAATCGTATATTGAAAATGCAGTTTCAAAGAGAATGAAGATAGACAACTATTTCATAGTAATGAGACCACACCGACCGTTTCAATATTTTCAACAGCCAGCGGCCGTTAAGAAATCACTTGTTGAAATTTTTTTTTTAAACTTTATTCTGCTAATTATAGGCTAATAATGCATCTTCATTAACCACTTTTATATTCTTGCTTTCACGCACCTCTTGAAAATTTTCTTATTCTTTTTGATATCGCTATTGAATAATTTTCGGCAGTAAATCAACACTTGCTGCACATGATTCTTCCAATATTTCTAAAGAAGTTTGATTTTGTTCCTCAATTTCATCCATGGTCGTTGTTAAAGCGATCTCGCGAACACAAAAAACTGACGGTGTTTATAATATTGTTGTGATATTACACTGCTTAAAATGGAGGCTTAAATTGACTCAAACATCCCGCAAACGCCACAGACCGATCGATTAGTCGCCTTTGCCTGCTGTCAAGTTGACATCGATGTTGCGTCAGTCACTTACTGGTTATTTTCATTGGAACAATATGGGATATTAAAAGTAAATTTGTGACTTCAACTTTCAAATTAACCAAAACATCTAATCGACGGTATTTGAAAATTGTTTAAGGCTACGGTTATATTGGATGCGTACTCTGACGACCATCGAGTCGGACGTACTCGTGCGTAGTCGGACAACCCAAACAAGCAACGACTGACAAATGGAACCGGTTATATTCGATGAGGAATAGTCATCAGTGTATGCGCGTATATGTACGACCGATATACAAATTCAAATTTGTTTGTTTTTTTCCTGCTACTTCCGTCCATAAAAACATCGTAAACGGAATATTTCGTATTATTATAATAAAAATGGATATTGAAAAGTTGATTTTGGGAGTGTTTGAACGAAAAGCATTATGGGACCAAACAAATAAGGATTATCGCAATCGAGATATGGCTCGTAAAATGTGGTTATCCCTAGAAAATGATATGAACGAGAGCAGTAAGTACCTATATATTCAATAACAATACAGTGATACATATAAAATTATATTATTGACATAGGTAGGTATGTAATCTAATATAGGGGTACTGTATTTAAATACGATTATACTGAAACGGAATAGATCCCACCTCACTTGTAAAATAGGTTTTGAATGCATTTCTAATATCATATGATTCTTGATTTGCTCTGTTGTGAACTCTGGATTTATTTAGTTTGCGAATCCCTGTCGCTGATTCTGTTTGTATGAGACATGATTCCTTCATCCCTTCCCGATCTATGATGATGTTATGAAGAATGCAAGTACATTTTACAATTATATCAACTTTATCCGGATTAATTTCCATTTCTTTTTTTAATACTCTCCATTTGGAGGTTAGTATTCCAAAAGAACATTCTACCATTCTTCTAGGTCGTGATAGTCTGTAGTTAAAAACCTCTTCGTCTGCTTGCAAATCTCGCTTGGGATAGGGTTTCATCAAGTAGGATTTAAGAGGATATGCTTCATCACCAAGAAGGACATGTGGAAGTACTAAATTACTTCGTGGAAGTGCTTTATCTTTTGGAATATTCAATGACTGGATTTCAAGATGTTCATATAGGGAGCTATGTGAGAAAATACCTCCATCGCTTTGTTTTCCAAATGCACCAACGTCGACACATATAAATCTGTAATTTGCATCTGCAACTGCTTGGAGTACGACAGAAAAATACTGTTTGTAGTTATAGTACATTGATCCTGACTTGGAGAGACATCGTATTCGAATATGTTTGCCATCGATACATCCAACACAGTTTGGGAAATTCCATTTCTTCTCAAAGTCGTTTGCAACTGAAAGAAACGTATCTTCTGTTGGAAAAGGCATATGCCTTTCATGAAAAGTTTCCCATATTACAGTACATGTGTCGTAAACGATTAACCTTATTGTTGTATGAGACATTCTAAATGAGAATGCCAACGAGCGAAACGCTAGTCCAGTCGAAAGGTACCTGAAACAAAACAAAACTTTGTATAACTGTTTTCGATTCGTATTTTCGTAAAACAGACAATACAAAAGTTTCACATATGTAGACAACTTAACCCACTGTCTTGCAAAGAAAGAGTTTTATATTTCGCAAACTTTTTAAAACATCTCTCATCACTTTTTTCTTGAATTTTAGGTGAGGTGCTCAAATCAATTAAGAGATAACTTCAGAAAAGAATTGGCAAATACAAGTAATAAAGGTCGGTCTGGCGATCCAGGAGGCCTTAATATAACATCAAAGTGTCCGTATTTCAACATGATGTTGTTTTTAAAAGACACCATGGCTCAAAGGAGTGCAAAAGGAAATATTCCACCACTCCATACCCAAGAATATTTTCACGATGAAAGTACCGTGCCTGACTCGGATTATGACAAATGAAAATGACGTTTCTGAAATAAATTCGGATCACGAATTGAGTAATAAAAACTCTCTATCCACTGCGCCGACGACTAGGATCACAGAAAAAGATGTGCAGAATGCTATACCCACGAATGGTACATCTCATAAAAAAATGACAATTTGGAAAGTGGCTCATCAAAGGGGAAAAAATGAAATCTTCTGTTAATGAGAAAATGATAGCCATAGAAGAAGAAAAACTAAGAGCATATAAAGAAAAATTCAAGGAAAAGCCAAAGGAAGACGATAGTGATTTCCATTTTTGTATGAGTCTTCTACCTTATATGAGAAATATCCCCGAAGAAATTAAATTATCAGTACGCATAAAAATTCAGCAAACTCTTTTGGAAGCACAAAAATATTCCCAATCAACCTGGACAAGGAGTGCTGAACCAGTTCAACCAATTTATCAGGAAAACTCTTACTCAAGCTATTTGCCAGCACCATCACCTCAAAGTTCCCATGCGACAGAAGATGCGGGTTCTTCAAACCATGCACTACAGTTGCGTGAATATTTAACTAATTTTCAATAATGTTACACTTTTACTTCCAGTTTATACAGAACCATTTCGTTTTGTTTTTTCTACATGTTTGTATGTTTGGAAAATTATGCTTATTTAAATAAATAAATACTTTTGACTTACCTTAACGTTATAGCCAATTTCTCTGCAGGTTGAATACACTTTCGAAAATTCGACTGTTTCAAGGCTTACAGAAATTTGAGACAAAATATAATTAAACGTTTCAGGTTTCATGCGGAAATATTCAAAAAATTTCTGTGGTTGGCGTGATAACTCTTCAAATAATACGTGAAATTCACCATTTTCTGTTCTATTCATGTATATATCATTAACCCATATTTTTCTTGTATTTTCTAACATCACAAGACGTAAAAAATTGTTCTCCAATAAATATTCTCCATCGTCGGACATATTGTTTGAACTGTTTGTCGCAATTAAACGTATGCAATGCGACCACCAAGAACGTACGACCATATTCGTCCGTCTACGTCCGACTCGATGGTCGTTAGAGTACGTATCCAATATAACCGTAGCCTTACGTGGCGTGAGTATAGTGCACAGGTATGTTGAAACAAAATGAGGTCATATTTATGTTATTTGGAGATTTTCATAATAAAAGCGTTTGGGAACAATTGTAACAGGGCAAACGGGGACAATTGTAACGTGTATAGAGAAAGAAACACCACTAGGGGTCCAACAGATGATCAAATGAGAGCAGCAATGGCTCTCGTATCTGATGGTATAAGTGTAAGAGAAGCTGCTAGATCATTAAGTATTTGTCATGTTACTTTGCACAGATATGTCAAAAAGATTAAAGACGAAGGATCTGTTCCGGTAATGGGATATCATCCACACAATAAGATGTTAAATGAAGAAAATGAAGCTGTATTTTGCGAATATATACGTAGGAAGTGCAGATTCATATTTTGGTTTAACACCTAGAGATATTCGATCACTTCTATACCAATTTGCTGTAAAGAAAAACTATCTCAAGATTCCTTCTAAATGGCATGAAACCAAAATGGGTTCCAAAGACTGGTTTACCAATTTTATGAAAAAGAATCCCACATTATCAATAAGAGCGCCAGAAGCAACAACTTTGACAAAAATAGTGTCAACTCCTTCAGTGAGCTTCTTAATTATATTTCCGAATTGGTGCAATGGTGTGAACCCATCATTACAATCTATACGGTGAAGATTATGCATCAACCAAGTGGCCTGACTGTGGAGTTTTGGTGGCAGCATGTTTAATGGAAATGGGGGTTTGAACACATAGTGAGAAACCCTACTTCCATTGAATGCGGCCAATTCCTTGGTTAATAATTTATCGTTCTCGATCTTGAAACCTTGTACATCTATCACCAATATAATATTTTCAATTTGATGAGTTTTCTTATCAATCAATTGTTTGAGTACTTTCAGGTTCTTATGGTGTTGCTTCAATCTTCTTCGATACTCTGATATCATCTTCGAACTGATGTTTCAAACATGGACATGTTTATATATAACACGTTGAGCATGCGCATTAACATTGCTTAACAATGTTCATTAATGGATTATATGAAAATTCTTTCTCGTGTAGAATAAGGCTGTAACGTTTTTATTTTTTCTCACAGCATTTGTATTGAAAACGTTACTGTATGTTACATTCCACACTATAATATCATAAGGGTAGACAGTATAATACATAAATATTTCAAAATCATGAATCAAGATAAGTAAGTGGTTGATTCATTTCATGCGAACACTTATAAAGTATTATTGTCTATCCCTGTATTCAGTGAAGTAACTTTTCCTTAGAAGCTGCTACATTTCCTGGTGAAACTACATTTTTTTTTGGTGAAGCTACGTTGTCTGGCGAGGCTATGTTCTTTTTGGAGAATCTACATTACATTTGGTAAAATTCCGTTAACGCCAGGCAACAGATTTTCAAAAAAAAATTTTGAGACTTACCCACCTCGGTGTCCTGAACAAAATATCCAAATGAAATTCTCGGCGGTCTCAAGTAGTTTCGGAGATACGGCCCTTTCTTTGGATGGAAACAGGCATTTTCTAGCACACGTTTCTACACCATCCGCGTGTCCATTTCATGGAAAGGGAGCTAAATATGTCTTTGACAGCAGTAATAGACTGGTCGAATTACTGCAGAGAAGTAAGTTATTTTCTTGAAAATATGGCATATTTTTTATTTAATGTTTGTTTTTGCAGGTTTGCATGAAATGGACAGGTGATAATCTATCCAAACTTGGTGGAGTTGTTGAAATAAATAGACGAAGCCAAGTTTGGAAAAAGAAAATATAACCGCGGAAGGGTACTCGACTGTTTGGTGGTATCGAGAGAGGGTCTCGAAAAATATTTATCGTTGCAGTTGCGAATAGAACCGCTGAGACCCTCAACGAATTGGCTGATTAAAGTTTTTAAAAGGGTATAATTTTTTATTTCCTTGTAATCACTCTCCACTTTTCAGGTTCTGATCAAATTTCCCTAGCGAACATCCACTAAAAAAAATCAGTGGCGTCCAATTAAATTTAACATCGTTTATATCCATTTATAAAAATAAAAAAAAAATAATAGCAATCACCCTTGACCTAATGCCACCGACGAAGAGCTGCCGTTAGCACCGTTGACGTAGCTTTTACGTAAGTAAAAGGTACGTTACAAGGCAATAAGGTGTTACATTCTTGGGTGTGACTTCAGCAGTCTCAATCTCAATTTTGAGTTCTATGGAACCGGTCTGAATCGCTTCTTTTTGACGTGAGAAGTCGATGTGGACCAGCGGTGCCTTCACTTTAAATTCATTTGGATTGAAAATAGGTTAATTTGATTTAAGATGATAGTAGCTCTCTTGGAAGTTGGAATACATTTCATAGAGTTTTGCAAACTTGTTATTCTTGAAATCAAGATTCAAGTCATTGTAAGGAAATCGTTTGGAATTCAGAAATACTCTTAAATTACTCAGATTACAATGGTCGAATGTACTCATATCGGTGGTGAGCTTTTCTTTTTTAGCATTTTGAAATGCAATAATAACATGTCGAGGAGTTTCAACCTTCGTAGTTGTTTTCACCGCCCAAGTGTGTCTTGTTGTTTCATTTAAAGAAGGATATTCGATCAATACCCACCTTCTGAATTTCAAAGGTAATTCGACATTACTATTTATGATTTTATTCAATCGTATTTGTTCCTGAATACTTGGTGTTACATGAGGAACACACCAAGTCAGCTTACTTATGGCTACTTTTGGTTTTTCAGAATCATCTATACTAGTGACAGCATCCAAATCATGGCTTTCACGAATCAAAACTAGTTCTTGTCTCATATAGGATAGGAGGAAATGAAGACAATTTAGGCATTAGTACAGTGCCTAGAGTGATATCACTGCATGTCTCCAGACTTGATCCAAATACAAACCCTGACGATTTGAAGAGGTTACTAGAAAAGCACTTTCCAGAAGTTATTTGCGAAAACACCTTTCCAAAATACCTGAATTGTACGCGTCTATGAATGTAACCATCAAACATGAAAACTTCAGCAGAGCCTGGAAGCGTGAAATATGGCCAAGCGGTGCTCTAGTTTCGCGTTTTTTTAGTGAAGAAGGGGACGGCACCACAAATACAATTATAGATGGTGAGTCCAGGGCACAAGAACTTGATATAAATTTGTTGTCTGAAAACGTTTTTAGTGTGTTTCACATGTATATCAAATAAAATTAACGAACTAAATGTATTTTTAAAAGATTTTAATTTTGATGTTTTATGTTTAACTGAACACTGGCTTACTGATGATAACTTGAAAACTGTGAATATTCCTAACTATTATTTAGCTACACACTTTTGTAGAAGGAATCACAAACATGGAGGGGTTGCTGTATACTGTAAAGAAAATCTGAATCCAAAAATTGTAGATCTTAGTGAATTTACTAATGAAATTGACTCGGAATTCTGCGGAATTTACGTTCCATCTCTAAATACGCAGATCATAAGTATATACAGGTCATGTACAGGGGATGTCAATGTTTTTCTAACAATTTTTGATGAGTTATTATCTCAAGTCACAAAGCAAAACAATAACATTTTGCTTCTTGGAGATTTCAATATAGACTTTCTTTCTAATTCCACTTTTCAACTGAAATGTCTACTCGATTCTTATGGCTTGAGAGCTACAATTAATGATTTTACAAGAGTTACGGCAAAGTCATCCACTTGCATAGATAATATAATCACGGGGCAAACTGGAATATTTTATAACACTGGCGTGCTAGATCCCTGCCTTTCTGACGATAAAGGCCAGTACGCTATCACAAATCGAATTTCTGATAATAGTAGTGAAAAAACAGTCAAATTATGCGTCACCCAAAAGGGGCTCAAAGTTTTTAGAGATTCAATGCTCAAAGTAGACTGGAGCATTTTTGAATCTGAAGAAACAGAGATAAATCTCTTATGTGAATCTCTTCTTAATATCCTACAAACTGCTGTTCAAACTTCATTTCATCAAAAAACTTTCTCTGCATCAAAAAATAACTTATTGAAACTAAATTGGTATAATGATTCCCTCAAACAATTAGCAGAAGTATCCCAAAACCCTCAGTACTTTAAAGCCTACAAAATACTGAAAAAGGATTACAAATTTAACTTGCAGAAACAGAAAAAAATCGCAAATGAAAAATTTATTTTGAGCGCCAGTACTACATCAAAAGCTTGCTGGGCATTAATAAATACAGAGAGAAATGAAATAAAACGCAAACTCCCCCAAATTGAAATATCCGGAAATGACCTAAATGAATTTTTTTGTAATATAGCTGAAAAAACTATTAAAGGTCTTCCTTCTTTATCAACCGACGAATTGAATAACTTCAAATCTTTTCCCTCGCCATGTCAGTCATTCTTTTTGGAACCTGTATGTCCACAAGAAGTGCATTCTGACATAACCTCTATGAAACACTCAAATTCACGTGATATACATGACTTAAATAGTCGGATGATAAAATTGGTGGCCGATATACTCGTTGTACCCTTATCATCGCTAATTAATCAAGTGTTTTCAACTGGAATATTTCCTGATATTTTAAAAATATCAAGGGTTATACCCTTGTACAAAAAGGGCTGCAGAACTTCACCTGATAACCATCGTCCGATTAGCATTATTCCATCTATAGGGAAGATAATAGAAATCTTGTTAAAAAATCGCTTATATTCTTATTTCGAGAGTCACTTTTAATTTTTAAATAATTTTTATAGGCTTGTCATTAACTCATGTTTATAAATCTTTGTTGATTTCAATTACATGTTTTATGCCTTTTTTTAAGTGACAATGTTATTCATTTCAAGATTTTTAAATTGTGCAAGTATTGATTTATTCACAGACGTTTTCGCTCACTCTGATTATTTTTATTGAAATTAGGCTTTAGGCTAATATTATAAATGGCTTGCCATAAATGTACCTTGTATGTAAAGTGGTCAAATAAATTACTCTACTCTACTCTACTATTAATCACAATTTTTCTAAAGTCTGCAAAAAAAGCCAGCCTATAACTTGAGCGGAATACAAACGTTGAAATTCCCTTCATCATTAACCAATATTTTATCATCAAGTATAGGAAACCAACCAGAGTTCTGCATAGAAATACTTTTATTTTCATTCATAAACAAATAATTTTTTCCTGACAGAGTCTACCACCACACCATTCAACTCATATCGTAGCTCACGGAATGAGACAGATATCGCGTTGTTGATGAATTTTACTTTCGTAATTGGTTCTCCATCCAGTCTTGTGAGCTTTCCCTCTATGTAGATGCATGAGTTACAAGGTAATTTATAAGCGTCTAAGTCCTCAATTGGAATTCCTATTTCATAATTATATTTGATGTCATTGGTGAGATAGGGATGATATGTGTGGAACTGATAATCTTCAATTGTGTTGTCACTGAAAGACTCACTCGTGATTTGTAGCAATTCCATTATATTAAAAGTTCTAATACCAAAGACTTCAAGTATTGTTTGTTTTCTGGTGTCAGTAATTCGACAGTTGCTCCCAAACTGTCTATCAAAGTTCGCTTCACTCTCTTTTTATAGGTTTCTTGGAATGCAGGGTTATCAAATGTCGACACCATTATTTAGAAAGTCTTTCTTCTCAGGTGCAATCTAACAATAACTTCTTCGTTTCGAAAATCAATTAAACTGAAATTTTGATCGACAACTCCCACAGTGATGTTGTTGATGATCTTGATGTTGACGGGAAAATACAGAATATTCAATGGAGTTTCAACTTTTTTATACCCTTTTGGCACGGTTGGAAAGAACTGATGAATCATATGCACTGGATTACCATTCAGAAATGAACCCTTCGCAATCAATGAAAATTGTATTAATTGAAATGATTTTAACTTCATGATCTGATTTGCAGATGTTAATTGCATCAAGTATTCTTTTCTTGAAGCCTAATAACTGACCAATGGAGTTTTGTACTGAAAAATTTATTCTGGTGTTTGTTCGGATAGTCACTTTCGAAGTTGTCTAATTTGGGGAAATGGATATCGCAACATCTTCATTGTTACTAGTCATATGCTTGATGAGGATATCAAGAATATCTGATACATCATAAAATTCTTCAGGAATGATGAAACTGAATTAATCGTGTTCACCCCATACAAAACATTGTTGGATTTTGTTATGTTTGGAATAACATTGAACGAATCAAAATTGGCCAAGCCAATCTCATAATCCACATCATCGTCCAGATAAATTGGAGGATGGGAATTATAACTTAACACTGTGGATGAATTACTCAATGTGAAAGCAAAAGACATATTTTCTCCGAGGCAGTTTATTGATTAATGAAGGAAATACATCAGAGATATTGATTATATAAAAACAAAAGACAGTATTGTCCACACTGATAAGAGTTAAACTTCTGTATAGAATTATAGTTATATTTTATATTATTCACGTCACCAGCGCTGAGGAAGTATTTTATCAATTCCTTGGGTGGTTTAAGATTTCCGTAACTATCGAAATATATAACTTCGGCATTATCCTTGGCATATACAGTCCAATGAGTTCCTTCTCCTGAATCAGAATCCAGATTGATTATACCGCACTCCTTGCTTCTAATTTTTCTGGGAAGTTTATCTCTCATAAAAACACCTCGGAAGTAAGGAATCCCCAAACGCTCTGCATTCTTCATCAAATCGATATTGGTCAAGCCTCGGCGTGGTAACTAACAGTTTTTTTGCTATGGTTGAGCAAACATTCCATAACCTTTACGAGGTCTCAAATATAGATCTTTTCCTTTTTGTTCCATCGCTAAATCATGCCTCTTTTGTTCAGCAAGTCTTTTTTTCTCAGATTTTGCTTTATCGACAGCTGAAGCGATAGATGCTGCCCCGCCCCCTACAGCACCTAGCGCCCCTAAAAGTGGTAGTGAAAATGGTAGAAATCCACCTTTTTTGGAATTGGTATGATTCTTTTCCTCTGTTTATTTTTTCGTTTCCTGGCAACTTTCAAGTCACCGCCCTTCTTCTTCATCGTTTTCTTTTTTCTTCTCAATCCCATCCCCAACTTGCTTTTTAGATTCATAATATTAGATACCCCAAATGCTGTCACTTTTTCACCCAATTTTGCGTCTGATAATTTCAATCGTTCGGAAGCAAACGTTGCCAGTTTCTTGTCAGCAGTATTTCTTGCTTTTATATCTTCACTTTCGGAGTTAGCAACGTCGTGTCTCTTGCAAGCTTCGTCCAGAGGATTCACGCCTACGTCCCCCCTCAGTAGCCTCTTTTTCAACTTGGTGCCAGGACCGCAGTAGTTATATCCAGGGACATGTAGTTCTACAGGAAGTTGGTTGATCAAGGTATTCAGAAAAGCTCGACCTCTCTTTCTTGTGTTTCGGCTCGTACTAACGACTGATTTCTTTCGCTGTCCCATTATATTATGTTTAGAACAACTTGGGCACATGTATAATATATACATATTACTAATATCAGTTTGATAACTATTTCGATGTGATGAAGACTGAAAAACAAAAGGTGTTGCTTCCAGTTATGAATCATGATGAGATCAACGTGGAGAATACCGTTAGAGGTCAATCTATAAGAGGGTTACTTGTTGGAGCAAGTGGGTCAGGCAAAACTAATGTGATGTTGTCTCTGCTGGAACAACCCAACGGGCTTCGTTTTACAAATGTTTACTTATTTTCAAAATCATTATATCAACCTAAATATAATTTATTTGAGTATTTTGCTGACACCAATGAAAGAAATTTGATTTCATGAATATAAGGATTCTGTTGAAGTTATTCTTCCTGAAAATATAAAAGATCATTCAGTTATAATATTCGATGATGTTGCTACGTGTGATCGAAACATAATCAAAAATTACAACTGTTTCGGCCGTCACAGACACACGGATTGTTTCTATTTATGCCAAACTTATTCTGCCATTTCCAAACAGCTCATTAGATATAACGCTAATTTGCTCATTATTTTCCAACAAGACCTAACAAGTCTGAAGCATATATATGATGATCATGTCAGTATAGACATCTCCTTACATAATTTCAAAGAGCTATGCTATTATTGTTGAAAAATTAAATTTGGTTTTCTCGTTAACGATAAAGATTGTTGTTCTATAAACGATGGACGATACAGAAAGGGTTTCGATACATTTATTCATATGTAAATTTCAAGATTTCGGAATGATTGTCAGTCACCATGAACAGTCAATTACATGAACAACTATTTAGAGCAAGGAAGGCTTTAAGACGACAATATAAGACTTTGAAATTTGATATAGCAAAATCTCAGTCAGATTTGGTAAAAACTAATGAACCAATAACTCAACCTTTGAAAGAATTCTTATCTGCTGTTCAACAACCACCAACGACTCAGTTGAAGCAAGAATTGAAACATGAAATTGAATCACCTCATTCAAGTCATCAATCAACACCCAAAAAATTACATCAAACAACTCTCAATACACTTGCTTCTCGACAAGGCATGCGGTCGCCTATCGATCCGATATAAAGTAGTTGAGAAAAATTCTCGTACCTACATCGGGTTCGAACCGACTATCGCTATGCTGGAGTTTTGAACGGCCTGTGCATTAGACCGCTGATCCACCGACCACTTTCTTAGTCGATCAGCAGCAGCAAAATTAAAGAGGATATTGTAGGAGAATTACATAGAAATTCACGAAGACACTTCAGAAGATATGGGAAAGGAGTTCAACAATAGAAAATTCAGACAGTTGATGAAAAAATATTAGGTACAAAATACAAACTGTTATATAATTGGCTCACAAATGTTTGTGAGATGCTGCGAAACAGTCAAGGCATAAATTAGGTGTGCCAGGGCAAGCCTCGCAGTGATAGCTCGTTTCCCTTCTCCTTTTATGGTGGTTATGACACCAAGTACATCTTTTAGATAACGCATTCCCTTTAGAGCCCAAAGCATTTTTTATGGGCAAATGGTCTTTCTGTCTAGGATTTAGCGCTGGTGATGCTGTCGCAGGTACTAGTCCACCAATGATTTGCAATCTGAAGTCGTATAATGACATCTTCGAATAGGTGTATTTCTTATATAGCAAATATGAATTAATTAGTAACATGTGCAGAATATGTGTCCCTAATTTTTTATACCAGCGGAGAGTTTTTTGGTCACATGGGTAATAAGACATGAGTTGGCCCTTCCTGTCTACACCACCCATATACTGTTGTACATGAGAATTGGCTTGGGTTTTTGTTTCTCTCTATTGTGGCATTGTGGCTTATGTTTGAAGGAGAACTAAAAGGTGAATCGTTTAGTAAATGAAACGTGTGCACCCAAGTGGTGCATCTAAAAGAAAAGAGAAGAAGAGAAAATCTTTGGAAATAAAAAAAGGTTCAAAAAGTTTGAACTTATGGTTAGCTGGTTCCAGCTCCGATTCTGCGTACAATGACAAATCGCAAACAGGTAGGCGGAAATATCATAGGCTTTTTATGCCTGTACTATATCGTATTATTTCGCACGTACGATGTTAGATGTTATTATTTATTTCCAGGAAATGGAGATCAAAGTAAGCCTCCTTCAATCCAAGCAGAGGCTACTACAGCTACCTCGTCTAGTGGAAGTGAAAATAAGAGGGAAGAAATAATGCATTTCGACAGGGATTCGTCAATAAGCTCTGGCTCTAAGCAAAACCTTGGTTGTTTCATATGTCCAAATGAAAGTGATCACATTGGAATAAAAAAAGCTTTCATGGAAAAACATCCAATCCAGGTTCGTAAGGGAAAAGGAGCTAAACTTTCGTTTGATCCACCCAAACTCTACTATCGTCTTTTGCCAAAAGGGTATAAAATACACAGAAAATGGTTATCTTATTCAATTGAGCTCAACAAAGTATATTATTCTTGTTGTATGGCATTCGGAGGCAAAGATAACAGAGATTTCACATTTATTACTGGACACGATATTACACCAAAACACATTTATAAATCGGTAGAAACTCATGAGAACTCCCATTATCATAAACTTGCGGCCAAGGCAGCTTTTCAATGCCTAAAAGGTTGTGTTTTTGAGAGTCTTCAAGCGGGGAAACAATCTAAACGACGAAAAAGAGAAGTTCACACAATAAGATTAGTTGTTCAACGTTTGATTGACATAGTTTTATTTTCCTTCGCTTGTCTTCCTCAATAATTACACTCAGTAGTAGTCGTTAATCTACACCCATCGGTACAAGTTTAAAGAATGTCAAGATGATTCACCAACTCTCCAACTCATCGCTTGCATATCAGATATTCGTCACTTCGTTATTGTACCCATCGGTGTGATATCGTGCGAAAAATTCCTCAAAATAAATCACGAAAATGAAAACCAAACGACATAGAAGCCGAAGCCTTGCCTCAAAGGAACATAAGAAGAGGAAATATGATACATTATTAGAGGAAATAAAACGGCTGAAGGAAAAATTCTCACAAACAACGTCAGATGAATCGGAAGTTTCTTCAGCGGGTAAGTTCATTTTAGATCAGTAACTGAAAATATTAAATGGCTTGGAGAATAGTTATATTGATTGTGCAAATGTCAACAGTGTAATAAGAAATGTTCAGAATCAGTCCGAAAATAATCATCAAGGTTTGTTGTGTATGGCTAATGGTAATTCTGAATTTTCTGACGTTGGATTAGGATCAGAACCAGGAATATCTAATCAAGAAACGTCTGAAGGGACAACTCATTTCCCTACGGATATTTTCACTTTTTCACCAAGTTTATCAATTGAATCTAACAGTTCCTTGAATACTGCCACATATTTGGTATCACAGTTAAGGCACTGGGCCATTGAAACAAAAGTTTGTCATAACTCTATAACAAGTCTCTTGAAAATTCTTGCTCCACTCCATCCTCAGCTTCCGTTAGATAGTAGAACATTATTGAAAACTCCTAGACAAATTTTGTTGAACAAATTAGATAATGGTGAGTATTGCCACTTTGGAATTGAAATTGTTTTGAAAAATTTGATACCGTCCACGAGTCTTGATGTGATATTGAAGCTCAGCATAAATATTGATGGACTTCCCTTATTTTCTAGTACAAATTCACAGTTCTGGCCCATTTTAGGTTTGGTAAGAAACTTTGAATGTGTCCCATTTGCAATTGGTATTTTCTGTGGTAAATCAAAGCCATTTCCACTCAATCTTTTTTTGAAAGATTTTATTGAAGAAGCTAATCATTTGAGGGTAACTGGCTTCCACTTGCACTCCTGAGTATATTTTGTTGAAATACTGAATTTTATTTGTGACTCTCCTGCTAAAGCTTATCTGAAAGGCATTAAATCTTATAGAGGTTATTCTTCGTGTGATAAGTGTTGGGAAACTGGTGTTTATCACCATAGACATCGAAAAGTGATTTTGAAAGGGACAGCAAGTACGCTTCGAACAGATGAGCAGTTTATCTCAGAGCTAGATGAAGAACATCATAGAGAGAAATCACCCTTACTTGAATTAAACATAGGCTTAGTTTCATCGTTTACATGCATGCTGTTTGTTTGGGAGTGATGAAAAAACTTCTTGTTGTCTGGATTTCGGATGGTTTACATATCAGGTTAAGGCATTTGCATATTGAGGTAATGAGTGAAAATATGATGTTTTTGAGGAAATTTGTCCCTTCTGAATTCAATCGAAAGCCCAGGAGTTTATCAGAGATTTGTAATTGGAAAGCTACTGAATTTCGAAACTTCTTATTATATTTTGGGCCATTCGTTCTTGACGGGAATGTTGACATATCAGTGTTTGAACATTTTTTATTATTACATGTTGGCATTTCAATATTAGTTTCTTCAAAGCATCTGTCAAGTTTTGGTGCAAAGAATGCAGGCATTATGTTGAACACATTTGTAAAACATTGTGAGTTTATATACGGTTTAGAATTTAATGTATATAATACACATATTTTGTCATTTGGATAAAGAGGCTGCTCAGTATGGTACATTAGACTCATTTTCTGCATTTCCATTTGAGAACTTTTTAGGCCTCATCAAAAGTTTCGTTAGATCTCCATTGAAACCTTTGCAACAAATTTATCGTAGATTAAGCGAAAGAAATTTTATATTTGTGAAGCCACCCTTCGACCCAAAAAGTTTATTCCATGGTGAACATGAAAATGGTCCAACAACTGACAAAATATTTGTAAAACAATTTAAAAAAATTACCTACAGGAATGTAACTTTCAGTAGCAAATCTCATTCATGTTCAGATGCTTACGGTATGACGAAAGAAGGTTGTAGAGATACATAATATATGTAGCACTTTAGATGAAACGATAATTATTATTGGTAAACAATTTTTACCAACTTATGAATCTTACCCGATAGACTCTAAAGATTTGAATATTTATGTAGTTAGTACTTTGACAGAATTACAATCTTTTGATGTTTCAGATTTAGTATCAAAATGTATGGTTTTTTCCCGTAAACTGAATTGTTCTAGTTATGTATGTACTCCTTTGCTTCATACAGGCCTGTGAAGTCCTATCCTTATGTTGCTCAGAATTATTCTTTCAATTTTCAAAAGTTATGTGTGAACTAATTCGGTATAATGAAAATATTAATAATGTTATTGCCGTAGGATTCGTGTAAAACATCACTGAATATTTTGGAGGTAAAGCCAATATATAGTATGGGTCACATTGTCATTTTTTGTGTAAATATAATATTCATTCATAACAAGTTTTTTATTACTGTTCCGTCCACACTCATTTATTAGTTATTAAGTTACGAGGATCAAAATTTTGTTTGTTTCAATTTCACCTTGTATCAGACCTGTATGGGACCGCAAATGAGTTTTCATGTTTGCGCCGAAAACTGCGCCTGTGCGACTAAACGAAATGGGCAAGAAGACATTAGAAAAGCGATCAAGGACAGAGCGCGACCTATCTCACCTCCATAGCCGATATACCCGTTCATGGTGGAATGAAATTATTGTTAGTTAAGTTATTATTGTTAATCTTAAGCCGGCCGGCCACGCGTCAAATAGTGCAGTGTCCCATAAGCTCAAGAAACCAGTGCCAACATCGACAGTGCAATTAGGTAAGAGCATGAAACTCTCGATACCCATAAAGTCCACTAAATTTAAAGTTTAAAGGGTGCAATACAACTGCAATTCAGTTATTCACCCTAACATTTTGGTCCTCACGACCCGATTCAGCGTAATATTGATTCCATAGTTTCATTTTTCATTACTTCATTCCATTTGAACGTTAGAAACAAATCCCAAGTAATAGATAAGGAAATCCTTGAATGTAGCCAAAGCCGTTTTTATTCCGTACCTTCCGTGAACACTGATTGTTTTTTGTATCGTTCATGAAGAAAATAAAATTATCGTACATTTACGTAGTAAAATAAATCTCAATTTCGAATTTGAAATAATTGGTATTCGGTGAGTGGCGATTTAGTGAATTTTTATTGTGGAAAACACTGTGCAAATACATGGTGTACACACTTTTTCTTCCGAATAGAAACAATTACTGAATTTCCGACTTGAACTAGTCAGTATTCGCGCTCATAAAAGTTTACTTTGATTCAGTGATCATTTTTTTGTAGAACTACGTTGCAACAACAGGGTGTGTATAGGTACTTTCTTTTCACAATAGAATCAAAATATACATTATTCATTTCACATTTGCATGTACCTTGCACACAAAGTTAGTTATTGTTCAACAACTAATACAGGGTGTCCTCTCAAACGAATAAATTCGTTGAAATTTTATTCGTCATTTTAGTCGAACTAGACTTTGGTTATTGTACAATAATTATTTTTAGATTACAGGGTGACTCTCAGATCGTAATTTCGGCTTTTAGTGTCATGCGTAC
Source organism: Chrysolina americana (assembly GCA_958502065.1). Taxonomy (NCBI): domain Eukaryota; kingdom Metazoa; phylum Arthropoda; class Insecta; order Coleoptera; family Chrysomelidae; genus Chrysolina; species Chrysolina americana. Next base: position 20,753,635 of record OY293419.1, on the reverse strand, counting down.
AGGGTGTTTCAACTTTTCACAACTCATTTATTCCGCTCATTGCTAGTTGATTGGCATCACATTTTCAATATGGCTGATAAAAGCAAGAAATTTAAAACTTTGAGATTAACTGAAATCAATCGCATGGATGAAATGTTAATTTGTGCTACTCAAGCTCAAACCGATACGACTATTCACCCTATTTTTAAAATGAGATATCCATTTGTTGACGTAGTCAAGGAAGATTTCTCCAAATTACATACTTCTGTAATTCCTTTGATACCACCAGATGATCAAAATGTTGAATTTGAAATTGAAGATGCAATTCGAAAACAGTTTGAATCCAACTTTTATACTATTAAAGCCATATACTTCGGTTTATTCGAGGACAAAACGAACTCGAATAATTTAGTCGCCTTGTCTCAAGGGAAGATCAATGTAAGCCTTCCAAAACTTCAGTTACTTACCTTCAGTGGGGATGTAACTACTTTTTCTTCTTTTCTTGACATGTTTGATGCCATGATACATAATAACCAAAGTCTCACGAATGTAGAAATTTTTTATTATTTAGTATCTGCTTTAAAAGGGATCCCTCTATCACTTGTTCAAAAGGTACCAATGACTTCTATGAAATACCCTATTGCTTATGATACGCTTGTCAAGAGGTACAAAAATGATAGACTGATAGAGACTGCTCATTGGTCAGCTATTGAAAACACCGCCAAACTCACCTCGGACAATTCTCAGGACTTGAGAAATCTGTTGGATACGTTTAAGGATCATTTGGCCGCTCTCAAGCTTCTGAAGCTACCCGTTGATAAATGTGACTTTATTTTAGTCCAAATGATCTTGAAACGTGTTGATATTTCTATAGCAACCAAATTCGAACTCAATTACGATTCATCTTCGATGCCTACTTATAATGAACTAACCACTTTTTTGACTAAACGTTGCAGCGCCCTTGATAATATAACTTCGGCAAGAAAAGTTAAACTTAAAAAAAAAATTGAATACTCCAAGCGTAGCACTTCCATCTCAAGACCGTCCTTTTCTTTAGTGAGTAACTCCACCTCTCTTAGCTGCATCCTTTGCAAAAACAATCATTATATCTACAAGTGTCCGGAATTCACACAAAAGTCAGCTACTGAGCGATATAGAATAGTGAAAGATAACGGCTTCTGTTTGAATTGCTTGAGCAACTCTCATACGATCAAGCAATGTAAATCCTCATTTTCTTGTCATAAGTGTCAACAAAAGCATCACACAATGCTGCACTTTGATCAAACCGTTGTCCACTCCCAGAGTTCTATGTTAAAATTACCGTCGGACTCTAGCGCCACCTCTTCAGGAACATCTCAATTAAATTCTTCAAATTTTAGTATGCAATCTCTCACTCTCACCGAAATCTCATCACCTCAATTTAGTAACGTTCTTCTGTCCACTGCGATAGTAGACATTTTAGATGGTAGAGGTAACTACCAATCAATACGTCTTCTTCTCGATTCTGGTTCTCAAAGCAACTTTATATCTCAGAAATGTGCCATGCGCTTAGGAATTACTTCTTATAACATGAACTTCTCCGTGCAGGGAATAGGCAATACTTCATCTCTCACAAGTTCCCGAGGTATATCATGCACAATTAGACCTCGAGGAAAATCCACTCCCACCTTTGACTTGGACGCTCTGTAGTTATTCCTCGGATTTGTGGGAAACTACCCTCATCTCCCCTTCCGATCGAGTCATGGTCACATATCAAGCATATACAGTTAGCAGATCCCAACTTCAATACGCCCGGTGCCATAGACCTTTTAATCGGTGCCGATTTGTTTCCCCACATTTTACAATCAGGTCGTTTGGTAGGAAGTCACTTTGAACCTGTTGCACTGAATACCGTCTTTGGTTTCGTTCTAATGGGAAAAACTAATTTTTCACAACAATCTCCTCACACTCTCTCGTTACTCAGTTGTGATGATTCGTTAGAAAATACCCTGCAGAAATTTTGGGACGTAGAGGAAGTTCCTCACGTTCATTGTTTATCTCCCGAAGACAAGAGGTGTGAATCTTTGTTTCTTGACACTACTTACCGAACCGATTCGGGAAGGTTTGTAGTCTCCTTCCCCTTTCGCCTTGGGGAACCTGAGTTTTCAGATACGAGAACAATGGCAATGAATCGCTTTCTGTCGTTAGAACGTCGCCTATTGAAAGATCCCAACCTTTATAATGATCATTCAGCATTTATGAAGGAATACATAGATCTTGGCCATATGGAATTGGTTCAAGATACTCCAAATCTCGATAAAATTTTCTATATTCCACATCACGCAGTATTAAAACCATCTAGCTCCACTACTAAGCTAAGAGTGGTATTCAATGCTTCTGCTCACCCTCCTGGCCAACATTCTCTTAACGATACCTTATTGACAGGTCCGAAACTTCGACGCGACTTAGTAAGTATATTATTGAATTTTCGCCTTCATGAGTACGTCTTCACAGCTGATATCCGACAAATGTATCGTCAAATTCTCATCAATCCCCAGCACATTAACTACCAGCGTATTTTATGGCGTTTTTCTCCAGAGGAACCTATTCAAGATTATCGACTCCTCACAATTAGGTATGGATTTTCATGTGCTCCATATCTAGCGTTGAAGTGTCTCTTAGTTTTGGCCGAGAAAGGGCGCCACACCCTACCCGCTGCGGCTCGAGTAATCGAGTCCGATACCTACGTGGACGATATTGTCACTGGTGCCAACACCCTTCACGAAGCTAAAACGTTGCAAGCTCAAATCATTACTCTACTCTCGAAAGGAGACTTTGAACTCCGAAAGTGGGCTTCTAATGATCCACGTCTTCTAGCACATATCCCTCGTTCGCACTTATGTGACGAAACCCAATCTCTAAACTTTGAATACGATAATCCTTTGAAAATTCTTGGACTTCAGTGGAACCCTTCTTCGGATTGCTTTTCGTTCTCAGTCCAGCCCATGGATACCAGCTGCACAAAACGCAATCTCCTTTCAAACTTGGCAAAAATATTCGATTCTCTGGGCATTCTGACCCCGATCACGTTTTATGTTGAATATATCATCCAAAGACTATGGACCTTACAGCTTGACTGGGACGATTCTCCTCCTGTCGATATTATACATACGTGGGAACAATATATTTTGGAACTTCCCTCCTTGGCCCGATTCAAACTTTCCCGCTTCTTGCTTTCTGATAATATTCAGACCTGCGAGTTCCATGGGTTTTCTCACCCCTATCAGTAGCGAACCCCATGATCTCTCGGCACTGACGCCGGGTCATTTTCTTACCCTAGCACCCCTGACTGCACCCCCCGAACCTGATGTAACAGTGGTTCCGTTGAATCGTCTAAACCGTTGGCAGTTGTTGCAACGTATTCATCAGGATTTCTGGTCTCGGTGGTCCCAGGAGTATCTATATACGTTGCATCAACGAAGTAAATGGACTTCCAATGATCAGTATATTAAATCCGGTAGCTTAGTGTTAGTTAAACATGATACATCCCCTCCTATGTGCTGGAGTTTGGCACGCGTCACTGATTTACATCCTGGTCGGGACGGTGTAGTCAGGGTTGTCACGGTTAAAACGGCTAATGGCTCATTCAAGTGACCCGTTTTGAAACTGTGTCCCCTCCCAATTGAACTTTAGAAAATGCAGTAGCATTTTGGTGGGCAGGATAATGTACCGTCCACACTCATTTATTAGTTATTAAGTTACGAGGATCAAATATTTGTTTGTTTCAATTTCACCCTGTATCAGACCTGTATGGGACCGCAAATGAGTTTTCATGTTTGCGCCGAAAACTGCGCCTGTGCGACTAAACGAAATGAGCGCCTGTGCGACTAAACGAAATGAGCAAGAAGACATTCGAAAAGCGATCAAGGACAGAGCGCGACCTATCTCACCTCCATAGCCGACATACCCGTTCATGGTGGAATGAAATTATTGTTAGTTAAGTTATTATTGTTAATCTTAAGCCGGCCGGCCACGCGTCAAATAGTGCAGAGTCCCATAAGCTCAAGAAACCAGTGCCAACATCGACAGTGCAGTTAGGTAAGAGCATGAAACTCTCGATACCCATACAGTCCACTAAATTTAAAGTTTAAAGGGTGCAATACAACTGCAATTCAGTTATTCACCCTAACAACCGGTAATTCAAAGCCTTCAACACCTTAACAAAATCCTTCAGTGGTTAGTAACCTAGTGTTTTCGACAGTTGCTCAATCAGAATATTCGACATCAAACGATATATAGCCAAACTCAAACACCTCCTAAATCTGACGATAAGACTGGTATTTTCAGGGAAACATCTTGAATTCAGTTTTTAATAATATTTAAATTTTCTACTTGTTTGTTTTCTGGACATCCCACTTTTCTAAAGACCGAAACCTTGAGAAAAAATCGTATATGTAATAAGTTTCAATATGTTTTCAAGATTAGGTTTATTTTACCAAATATTCAAAACTTGGCTGAAGAAAATGTTTCAATTGTGAACTAAACATGTCTTAATATTTTGAGTGGTAGCATTTTCTAGGAAAGACCAATATAATAACGTTCACTGCCTTTTACAGATTAGGTTTATAGAACCAAATTCTCAGTTATTGAACATGACAGTTTTCTTTGGATAGGTACTGGACATACTATAACACCTGATATTTATGACCCTTCTCAGAAAAGACAATAGTTTTCAGCTCGTAACATCAAGTTCTTTTCAGATACTGATCTTAGCAGAACTGACCTCATAGCTGGAGTTATTTGGGGTAATAGAACAATTGTCAGGATATTTTACGATTTTTGTAGATTTTCCCACCATCTGTCATCCTATAAGCTATTATTGGGTTTCTTCAAATACCAGACGTACCAAAAAGGGAAACACTCAACTCCAGAATTTCCATTTCTTGATATTATCACTACAAAATTCCAATTTGTCATGTCCTTGGTAATAACTCTCACTGTAATATGTACAGATTTTTGTAGGTTTCCATAGGTATAATTCTCGTACTTGTACGTATGCAAAATCGGTTTACTGTTTCACACCAATACACATGAAATATGTATTTTTGTAATTTTTAATCCTATGAATTGAAGCCTGAATATTCGAGAATAGCCCCCTAGGTTCGTTATAATGGATATCACTTCTGAAAATAAACCAACCCGATTACATCCAAGGTCCCGAAGTGAAACGTCAAAAATTACTGGTGCGTTTCCTGTCTACAGTTTTAAGAAGCTAAATTCCAGTTACTTTACCCAAATGACTAGGTTTTTTGTAATGTCTCTGATGCGATAATGAGACAAAGCATGAATAGAAACATTAAAATTGCTACAAATGTTTTCCTCACCAAAAAAAAATCTAGATTCATCCATGACCTGATGTTTATACCGTTGAAAACTCTGGAAGAGAAGGTGAAAGAAAACAACTAGCAATTCCAGTGAGTTGGCTGACAAGATCAAAGGAGCTTTCTCTTTAATTTCCCAGCAGATGGACTCATGGAAACCAGAAATTTATTATTTATGATGACAGACTCAGCATAAACTACAAATTTAAAGATATCATAAATCAGAAAACAATGAATGACGCCCCTACAGAGTACTTAAATATAAAATAATATCTTGCTGGTGCATAGATTGTAGACATATATCGGCTTCTGTGGAAGTTTGTCTGTACTTTTTTCATGTTCTTTGTCAACACACTTCATCTCGATGGGTAGAAAAAAATTCTGAAAAAAAAAGTTATTTAGGAAACTTGCTTGAAATTGAATAATTTTTCAATCATTGCAAAACACTATGAAACGGATCTAAAATGTAATAATTTTTTAGATATTCTCATTTTATCATCACAATTCAGCATGCTTTGTATTCTGTTCAAAGTAGCTTCCTGAAGTATGCCATTAGTAATTACGGACCAATATCAATTCTAAATAACTTTGCGAAGACTTCTCAACAAACTTTCTATAATGGGCTTTAACGGATTCTACCTTCAACTCCTGAAATCATATCTTCATCAACGCAAACAGTATTTTTTACAATTGCTTTTACTCAAATGTATATTTTGCAACTAGCGTACTACTTCAAGGGTCCAATCTTGGCCCTTTATTGTTTTTTATATTCATCAATGACTTGTGTAACTTATTGGAGTGCAACAGGTTGATATTTGCAGATGAATTAAAATTATATACTACTTTAAATAGTATCATATTGCAGAATGAAATTAATATTTCACACAATTGGTATCTTGAAAATTGCTTTAGCGCCGCAAAATCAATATATCGCAATTTCTCTACAGTGCAGATAATGTTATTTTTTAAAAAAGGTGAAACCATACATGATTTAGGTGTTCAATATGATCATCAACTTACATTTATCACATTAATTTTATTGTTAGTTCAGCATATCGATCATATGGCTTCATTGTAAGGAACTGTAAGAATATCAATACTATTTCAGCATAAACCTCTCTATATTTAAGTTTAATAAGATCAAAACTAGAATATGGGTGAATAATCTAATATAATCTCAATATTCATCTGTTATAAAAAGATATTCCTAAAATTCCCAAGTTTCAAAATCAAAGGGATTTATTCTTCAAGAGGTTGGTGGTAATTATCTAGATTCATTACATGGATTTGACTTTGTATCATTAGAAAAACATAGTAATCAGTCATTATGCTAAATGTTGTTACAGTAAATATGAAAAACTGGTCAAAATATAAGAAAATCATAACAATGACAATGTTTGAAATTGGGGCATTGCACACATCTGAAACTTTGGACAGTAAATATAAAATATAATAATAAATGTCTTAAACAATTAAAATTAAAAAAATGCACACTAACAAAGATATGACGAAGATATTTGAATGTTTTCAAGGCTGGTGCATATATATTAAATGTCTGAAGCACTTATGAGTACACATAAAAGAATTAGTGAACAGACGTTTAAGTTTGACTGGAGCATTTTTTGGTGCTGTTTGAGTTCATGGTGGCAATAGCACAAATTCCAGACCCCAACAATTCATAAATATTATCAAAAATATATTCGGGGTAAATCACATTGAACATAATGATAACAGTAACTATGAGGATGACTCTCATAAGTTTTTCAATGAGGCCAGTATTCTTAGTATCATATCAGATAAGATCTCAAGGCAACATTGAGAAAGGTGGTGAGGCATATTTTAGACATCAGAGAATTGGACATTTCATCTGACAATGTCCTGTTATATTGTAACGATTTCGAGACCGGCCCCAAGACCGGCCCCGAGACCGGCCCTGATCTAATTAATTATGCACCCTCGTTCAACTACAACGGCATATCTGCTGGCCTATCGCCGAGAACAAGCTGGAATAAAAGCGATCAGTTCGATACTCTTCGAAGAGCCATCTAGATGAGGAGAGTTCACCTAGTTGACCTTAAAGTTAGTGAATTAAAGCAAGAGTTAGAGGAGCGTGAGCTTGAAACAACTGGAAAGAAGGCCGTACTCCAGAAAAGACTTGCAGATGGACTGATTGAAGAAGGAGAAGAACCCGAAACGTTCTTATTCGAAGTTTCTGGAATCGATATGAGTGCTACAAACTCGAGGAAACTACGAATAGTTTGAAGGAGGAACTTCAACAAATTTCGGTGAGTCTAGAAGAAAAGCTTGAAGAAAATTCGAAAAGTTTAGAAGTCAAACTTCAAGAAAAGCTTCAAGAGAATTCGAAGAATCTAGAAGAAAAACTTCTGGAAAATTCTGTCAGCTTAAAAGAAGAACTTCTCGAAAATTCTAGTCTAAATAATCTAAAAGAGGAACTTCAAGAGCCTGGAAGAAAAACTTCTAGAAAACTCAGAAGGCTTGAGAAAAGAACTTTGTGGTGTAGCGAATCGAATGGGAACTTTTGAAGCAGAGATAGAGAAAATCAAAGATGACATGGAGGAAGAAATTAAAAAAATTAAGGAAACGCTCCATGATGAAATAAAAGGCGGAATCGAGACAGAAATCGGCAGAATAAAAGAAAAATTCAGTGAATTGGAAAAGCGAATGGATTCTGCGCACACCCCAGAAACTTACAACAAAAACCCAATGCTGGACCTGAGTATGAACCTGGAAGAAGTTCAAAAAGACGTAAAAGATTTTAAGGTCAGTACGGAACCAGGAAAGCTCTCATTGAAACTGCCTCAGTTCGACGGAAATACTCCATGGTCAAACTACCACCGACAATTCGAAGCTGCTGCCAAAGCAAATGGATGGAATGCTGGGGAAAAAGCTTTAGCATTGACACTGGCATTGCGTGGCGAAGCAACAAATATTTTACAAACGCTCACCGCCCAACAACAGGAAGACTATGAACAGCTGGTAAAACACTTAGAACTTCGCCATGGCCAAGCCCACCTTGAACACGTATATCACTCACAGCTGAAGAACCGATGCCAGAAATCAAGCGAATCGTTGCAAGAATTTGAAGCAGATATTGCACGCTTGGTTCGTCTTGCGTACCCAGCTACACCGGAAAATGTAATGGAGCGACTAGCGGTCCAGGCATTTTTGGATGGACTTCGTGACCAAGAAACGAGGTAGGCATTGACACTAGCTCGCCCCGCACATCTCGTGGATGCATTGGCACGCGCTCTGGAATTCGAAGCAGCAAAGCAATCCTGCAAAAGCCAGAGTAGAGTCCGGATGATCGAGGAAGACCGACAGGAGCCTACTAATATGGAAGCTGTGATGCGAAAAGTGCTGAAGGAAGTTGTGCCTGAGAGAAGACTGATACGATGCCGAAATTGTAGAGAACTTGGGCACGTGCGTAGCAAATGTCCAACATTGAAAAATCGACATCAACGATGAAGGTCAAGAAGGAGCAATCGTCAGCCTGTATCCAACAAGCCCCAGTTAACAATGCATATGTCGCTGTACTTCAAAGACAAGACAAAGGGGTCTTCGTAGACTGTCTCATTAACAACGAGCCTCGCACCATGCTCCTTGATACGGGTCCTACTTTTGCCAAAACACCGGCAAGAATCAAATCGTCGAATTGGAAGCTACGCACAGCAACAGGAGAGCCGGCAACTGTGTATGGTGAACTTCCAATTGAACTGACTTTGGGCAGCACTACAGTGAAACACAGGGCTCTAGTAGCGGATATCGAGGACGAGGTAATAATTGGAATGGACATCATGAATTCTAGAGGTTTCGAGCTGAATTTTAAAGACGGTGTCGTACGTGTGAACGGAGAACTGGTACTTCATGGGAGAAGTGAAGAAATTATTCGTGTTCTGCTGGCTGAAGATGTGAGCTTACCGGAGAGGGCTGAAACCATTTTAGAGGCTCGCCTGGATGGTGCGAACAGTGGAAACGTGGTGATGTTCGAGCCCAAGCTACATGATGAGAAAATTGGACGAGGAATTGCACTAGGAAAAACCTTGTTGCGTGCTGATAAATTTGTGCCAGTAAGGGTAATGAATGTCAATTATTACCCGGTGACCTTAAAGAAGGGAACGATTTTGGGGCAATGCTCGTAAATTTCCTCTGTAATTAGGAGTGTACGTGGCACTGTTAGCCAAGCCAGTAACATGCCAGCAGAATTGGAGAAGTTGGTTGATATCTCGTCCAAGGACGTGGGGCCAGCACAGACGCCTAAACTGAGAGAACTAGTCAGGAAGTATCAGGACATCTTCGATACCGGAGTAGACAGAGTCGGTAGAACAAAGGTGGTTCAGCACAAGATAGACACTGGAAATGCCCGACCAATCAGGCAATCAGCCAGAAGACTTCCTCTCACCAAAAAGGAGGAGGCTGACAAAATAGTCTGCGACATGGTGGAAGAAGGAGTCATCGAGCCATCCGACAGTCCATGGTCCTCTCCAGTCGTGTTGGTGAAGAAGAGAGATGGATCAACACGGTTTTGCGTAGACTACCGTCAACTTAACAACGTGACGAAAAAGGACAGCTACCCTCTCCCAAGGATAGACGACACGCTAGACACGCTGGCTGGGTCAACGATTTTCTCGACCTTAGATTTGAAGAGCGGATACTGGCAAGTAGAACTGGACCAGGAACATCGAGAAAAGACAGCTTTTACCGTCGGCTCCGGATTATGGCATTTTACGGTTATGCCATTCGGCCTTTGAAATGATCCAGCCACGTTCGAAAGATTGATGGAGACGGTTTTTAAAGGACTATCATGGAAGACGTGTCTGGTGTATCTCGACGACATTATTGTGGTTTGCAGATCATTCGAGGACCATGTAAAAAACTTGGAAGAGGTATTTCAGCGACTGAGAAGCTCCGGACTTAAACTGAGCCCCAAGAAATGTCATCTGTTTCAAAAAGAAGTACGTTATCTCGGCCATGTTGTCTCTGGGAAAGGAGTGGCAGTAGATGAGCAGAAGATCAAAGCTGTTAAGGAATGGCCCGTTCCGAAAGACATTCACCAGCTTCGAAGTTTTCTTGGCTTGTGTACTTACTATCGCCGATACGTGCTGGGATTTGCTAACATCGCAAAACCACTGACCAGGCTCACGGAAGGACAAACAAAGTTCTAGTGGTCAGATGAATGCCAAGATTCATTCAGGAGTTGAAAGGAGCTTTGATCAACGCACTAATCCTGAGCTACCCCCTTCCAGACGGGAAATTCATTTTGGACACAGACGCCAGTAACGTGGGACTTGGAGCTGTCCTGTCTCTGATCCAAGAAGGACAAGAGAAGGTCATCGGTTACTTCAGCAAGACCCTCAGTAAACCGGAGCGGAATTACTGTGTCACCAGGCGGGAACTGTTGGCTGTTGTCAAGGGAGTTGAGCACTTCTATAAGTACGTGTATGGACGAAGATTCCTACTGAGAACTGACCATGAAGCTCTCCAATGGCTCCTACAGTTTAAGAATCCCGAGGGTCAAGTGGCACGCTGGATTGAGAGGCTCCAGGAATTCGACTTTGAGATTGAACATCGGGCGAGGACCAGCCATAGGAATGCGGATGCCCTATCGCGAAGACCATGTCCAGACGACTGTTCGCACTGCCGACGAGCAGAGGAAAAGGAGTCGACACTCTGCAGAACCACGGCAGTCGATGATAACTGGAGTGACCACAAGATCCGGAAAGACCAAGAGGAAGATCCGGATCTTGGTTTAGTCATTGGCTGGAAGAAGAGTGAGCGAAGACCGTCGTGGCAGGAAATAGCCAGTTGTTCTCCAGTCGTTAAAACTTACTGGGCCCAATGGAACTCTTTCACCTTAGACAATGGAGTCTTGAAGCGTGTGTTGGAGTCGGAGGATGGCGGGAAAGAAAGACGTCAGGTAGTAGTTCCCAGGAGCAGAAGACAGGAAGTGCTCCGAGAAATCCATGATGGGGTCACCGGAGGACATCTGGGAGTGACGAAGACCCTCCAGAAAGTTAGGCAACGGTTCTACTGGGCCAATTGTCAAGTTGACGTCATGGACTGGTGCAGAAAATTGCTGTATGCCCTGCCAGTAATGGTCTCGAACAAGACCTAAGGCCCTGATGCGCCAGTACAATGTGGGCAGCCCATTCGAAAGGATCGCCATTGACATCGCTGGCCCGTTCCCACAATCTGAACACGAGATACATCCTTGTGGTGATGGATTATTTCAGCAAGTGGGCCGAAGCCTATGCCCTGCCCAACCAAGATGCCATCACCGTTGCCGACGTCTTGGTGAAGGAGTGGATTTGTCGATTCGGTGTCCCGTTAGAACTGCATTCGGATCAAGGCAGGAATTTCGAGTCAAACCTGTTCCAGGAGATGTGTCAGATGCTGAACATCCGGAAAACGAGGACCACAGCTCTACATCCACAGTCCGATGGAATGGTGGAGCGGATGAATAAGACGATAAACCGCCACCTGTCCAAGGTAGTCTCTGACCACCAGAAGGATTGGGACCAGTTCCTTCATCTGTTCCTGATGGCGTATCGTTCCGCAGTTCACGAGTCAACCGGCCAAACCCCTGCTAGTGTTATTATGGGCCGAGAGCTGCGACTTCCATGTGACCTGAAGTTTGGGACGCAACCAGGACAAGACTGCGGGAGATGACTACGTAAGCAAACTGCGACAGAGAATGGACGACATCCATGAACGGGTCCGTTCATCCAGAGTGCCAGCGACAGAATGAAGGAGACCTACGACATCAAGGCGGATGCTGGTGGATATCAGACAGGTGACCTTGTCTGGCTATACAACCCTAAACGTCGCCGTGGACTATCACCGAAACTTCGGAACTCGTGGGAAGGTCCATATAAGATCATGAAAAGGATAAACGACCTCGTCTACCGCATATATAAGCCACCACGAGGAAAACCTAGGGTAGTCCACTTCAATAGGTTGTCCCCTTACGCCGGAAACTACGATCAAGTCCGCACCGTCAGATCACCGGAGGACGAAATGACGTTTCAGAGGTTCATGTCCCTGTACTCGAACGGACAGAAAGTTCAATATGGGGTAACACGAGAGGAGTCACGAGATCTTTTCAAGGGTCCTGCTGATTACGCGTTAGCTCACTGTGTGGCAGAAGATCTCCAAATGTCCAGAGGCATTGCAGTAGTTTTCTCCAAGAAGTTCGGTCGAATCCAGTAACTGAGAGAACAGAACCCGGAAGTTGAAGGGGTGTTACAGCTGAGGAAAGGCCAGAGAAACATCTACTATCTGGTTACCAAGAAGCGTTCTCGAGATAAGCCGTCTTATGAAGATGTTTGGAAGAGCCTTACGAGATTGAGAGACACGATACCAGAATATTGTAGACCTGGCAATCCCAAAATTGGCCTTTGAGCTTGATGGGCTGGACTGGAGAGTTGTAAGAAGCATGTTGGAGACAATATTCAGAACCAGCGGCATCAACATTCTGGTGTGCTGCAACCATCTTCCTCGACCCAACTTGAAGACTGTGGAGTGCTACTTCCATCGAACGTCCAGGTGCAGATATGGAGAATCTTGCAGATATCTTCACACTCCAAGAATGACGTTTCGGGGCGAAACGTCTTTAAGAAGGGGGCAATGTAACGATTTCGAGACCGGCCCTGATCTAATCAATTATGCACCCTCGTTCAACTACAACAGCATATCTGCTGGCCTATCGCTGAGAACAAGCTGGAATAAAATCGATCAGTTCGATACTGTTCGAAGGGCCATCTAGATGAAATGTTCTATACTCCAGAATAATCGAGAGAGCCGTGGATGAAATCTGCTTGCGACTATATAACCGCTGGAGGACAGTCAGAATTCAGAGTTAGTTACAGTTCCAGAGTTCGCAGATAGAGACTGACACAGTAGAAATAAATTTGAATCTAGTGAAGTAAATGTTTTAGTGAATAATTGTTGTAAGTAGTGTTTTAAGTAAATTAGGAAAATTAGATAGTGCAGTTTTACTACAATATGTATGCGGATATTTATTTAGAAAATGTGTGTACAATTCAGAGTAAATCAACTCAGGACTCATCAACTCAAAAATGTCTAGATGCCAGATGAGGCTTTCGATAATTTTGTGAGGCAATTGGAGCTGTTATTTGAATCTTTTTTTGAAGAGTTTTCTGTGTTACTAAATGCTGGTAGTTCCATGTTGGAATTATTTCACTCAGTTGATACTAACATCAATTTAAGTAGTTAATAGTACCACTGATCTTATAACAGTTGTTATATTTCTTGGTGTATTCTTAGACTCAACCCTGTCTTTTACAACCCACTGTATCAAATTGTGCAAAATTATTAGCTCAAAATGTTATGAATTGAGAAAGCTAAAAACTGTGTGAAGTTTGAACCATCTCCTCAAATTAAACAGTGCTAAAATTAATTCCAGAATTTCTTATGGAATCATTGAATGGGGAAACACTTCTGCAGCATGTGTTCCTGTCTCAGAAGCCCTAAGATGCCTTGTGGAATGTCCACCTAATCACTAGCTGTTCCATCTAATAGTATTTCCTCGAAACATGAACTATGTATGTCTCCCTCTATTATAATATAGTCAGTCTATTTCAAGTTTCACAGGAGAGCTATTATTGTTTTTATTCTCATCCAGTCCTACTACAATCTTAACAATATGAACATTGGAATCAAAATATTTTCATAAGGAACTGTGATATTTATAATACTAGGAAAAAACTTTCACTCAGGTGGAACTGTCTAAAAAACGCCAAATACTTATGATTTGTACTTGTACAATTCACTTTCAAAGAATTTGAAGAGTTTATCAACCCATATTTTTAAGTGTTTCTGTGTCCGTATACAATAGAGGAGTTCCTAGGGAAAATTTAGCTGTGATTTAGTACAACTAGATTTAACACATTATTATGTAGAGTTTTAGTTATTTATATGTTTGTATAGTTTTTTTATAATTGATAATTACTCCTCACTTTGTAGACATGTCCTATATCTACAAACTATTCTATTTATTCTATAGTTTTGGATAGATCTCTGACAGTCATGCGATTTTAGTGCAATTGTACTGAATTCAATACAGTCAACAATCAGTACAAAAGTACAATTTCCTTCAATTTAGTACATTCCTCTAAATTTGGGATGTGTTCCGTTAATAAACTTGGTCGTTGTGGTTTCAAATTTTGTGTCCCGTATATAAAATATTCCTGAAAGATTGGCGAGTTATGGGACATGATTCCTGAAATTCTGGTGGTCAGAATTGGATGAACTTGTGGAGGTATTTGAATGGGAATTTACTACATACAAATCATGAGATGCCTTATATACCCAAAGGACCCCGAACAACAAAATCATCATCACTGCTGGAACTTTCAGAAAGAATATATATTATATCATCAGGAAAAAACGAACTGCTGCTTCATGCATTAATAATATAATTGTAATACACAAGATTAAAGCGATGCTCAAACAACAACATTCCAGGAGAAAATAACAAATAACACAATAATAACAAATAATAATGATAAATGACAGTAAATTCTCAAATGGAAGTGTCCCGTATAACGCACTAACCAGAGTGTAGCTGTCACGAAACCAGAGTTAATTTCGTTAACCACTTTTAGTAACATGTTTATTAACGGAACACATCCTTGATTAGTCTGTGAGCAAATTATTCACGAGTTACCGTGATTACTTATGATTGGTCAAATGAACACATGTCAAAATCAACCAAAAGGAGAGCATTGTTTTTGTCCGATCATTTCGCCAATGTTACCACTTCTTAAATCACAAATTGAACATTGGTAATATGACACATGACATTAGATGAGGACTTCGGATAAGTATTCAGTCAAGCCACCACACAACTTTTGGCTTTAAAAACTACTGACACGTTTTTTGATCATTTTTCTTCATGTCGAGGATCGGGACAGCCTCAGGAACCTCGTACTGGGATTTAAATTGTCCATAACATGGTAAATATTAAGATTTTCCATAAAATACAAAACACTAGGGACTTTAGTGTTTTTTAGGGGTTTTTGTATAATAATGGCGCTAATTTCAATATATGTGATTTTTCTGAATTCAAATAAAATCGCTTATTTCACATTTTATAATTAAAGAATAATGAATCGATCTGAAAAATATTCTGAGCTTGGAAAATTTCACGGATAAACAAACTTTCATTGCCTTTTTGACAAAATCTCTCAGCATTTCATTTAATAACATAACCTAACTTCGAAAGGTGTTTGTGGTGGTTAAAGTTGGTTCGTTAATAGTTATCTAGTTATGAATAATTGAAGTGTTTTAAAGGGAAATAATCTCAAGTACCCTTCTCCAAAGAATTAAGAATTCCATGTTGAATTCAGACGCCCACTAAAATTGGTTCATAGCGATGTATGTATATACACCTGAAACTTAGGATGGAAAGAAATACTTTGTTACTTTCATCGATGATCACACCCATTTTTCTATGGTGTACCTACTCCAAAGTAAAGATGAAGTTTACAAGTATTTCAAACAGTATCAAGCAATGGCCACTGCCCATTTTGGAGCTAGATTTTCAAAATTGAGAAGTGATAACGGTGAAGAGTGCAAATCTTCAGAATTTCATGATTTTTGCAAGCAAAAAGGTATAGAGGCGATACAAACTGTTCACTATACTCCGCAGCAAAACAGAGTTAGTGAACACATAATCAGAACTCTGACGGAAAAAGCAAGATCCATAATTCATTATGCTAGTATGTCTAAGTTCATGTGGGGAGAAGTTGTTTTCGAAGCAATCTAAATATCACTCTATAAAATATCACAAATTGAAATCCTTACAGAGTAGAATTTCTTCGTCATCAATAGAAGCTGAATATATTTCCCTTAGTACTGCTGTTTGAGAAACAACCCTGCTCTACTATCAATCTTTGTCTGTTTCGATAAGAATGATCTAGCAGGTTAATCTTTTTCTGTAAAATTTGTTCTCACGAACACATTGGTTTGCGGATATAACACTTCAAAAGCAGAGGTTGTGCGAGCAAGGAAGATCAAGGAGCTACAGCTTGCGTACAAGTGGATTCCAAAACACATTAGCTGAATGGCAGGCGTTGGAGATCGAACCCGGGTGGCCTGGGTGAAAGGCAAACGCTCTAGCACCACGACCACTTCTCTAGTTTTAAATTTAGCGCCATTTTTCATCAAAAAACCCCTAAAACAACTGAAGTCCCTAGTGTTTTGTATTTTATGGAAAATCTTAATATATACACGGTTATGGACAATTTTAATCATAGTAAGAGGTTCCTGAGGCTGCCCCGATCCTCGACATGAAAAATTAACGAAAAACGTGTCAGTAGTTTTAAAGCCAAAAGTTGTGTGGTGGCATGACTGAATCCTTATCCGAAGTCCTCTATTGGTAATTAACTAAGGATATGTTCCTTATGTCACCTTGGTTGTTGTGGTTGCTGAATTTGCGTCCCGTAGATGTCTTTTATTAGGTTGGTAACTGAAAAAAGGTTATTTACGGGACTTGGTTCCTGAAAAGGCGGTCGATTGTCTGTCACCAGAACGACCGACGATTTTTTTTGGTTGATGTGATTATTCTGGTTTGAATACTTTTTATTTTATGAGTTTAAAAAACTTTGATTTGATTTATGAATTCAATTGAAGTGATTGAACAGATCGAAGAGGTAACAAATGTATTAATGATTTGATTTTTAATAACTTAGAGATGATAAAATTTTGGAAGAGCACGCATGCTTCAGGATTTGCGACAATTTTTTAATCGATTACGAAAACTTGAAAATATTCCATGCAAATGGAGAATCAGGCGCATCTATTCATTCCGGTAATGAGAAACCGATATTATCTCCCAAGTAGACTCCTACAGTCAGTAACGTAGAGACATGAACTGATAATGGATGTGTTCCGTTAATAAACATGTTACCAAAAGTAGTTAACTGAAAATAATTCTGGTTTCGTGACAGCTACACTCTGGTTAGTGCGTAATACGGGACACTTCCATTTGGGCATTTACTGTCATTTGTCATTATTATTTGTTAGTTTTATTTTCTCTGCGAATTTTGTTGTTTGAGAATCTTCAATCTTTTGTGTTTTACAATTATATTATTCAATACTTATAATAATGCATGAGGCAGCTGCTCATTTTTTCTTGATATTCTTTCTGAAAGTTCCAGCAGTGATGATAATTTTGATGTTCAGGGTCCTTTATGTATATAAGGCATATACGTAGTAAATTTTCATTCAAATACCTCCACAAGTTCATCCAATACTAAATTTGAAATTTGAAATATATTCTAATGACACAGGACAGATCGCATTAACCGCTCACCTACGTGCAAACCTCGGTCGTTTTGGTACTACTAAAAGTCACCAGAATTTCAGGAATCATGTCCCGTAACTCGCCAATCTTTCAGGAATATTTTATATACGGGACACAAAATGTGCAACCATAACGACCAAGTTTATTAACGGAACATATCCATTATGGTCAAGCTGTTGATTTCAATCTACAAATATCACAAACAAATTTGATTCTCCAAACTTTACCAGAAAGAAGGTGTGGGAAAGAAGGTGTGGGAAAGAAGGTGTGGTAAATAATCAGCTGAAATCTGAATACATTTGGATACAACAAATGCGCTTCAAAATGTGATGAGAAGTGAAGAAATTTGAAGAAAAGCTACGATAAAGTTAGGGGGGAAAAGAATAAAATGGGCAACTCAAGGTTACCTGGAAGTTTTTTGATGATTTACAGGTATTAAGTAAAAAAACGCTGGTCATTATGATTCGTAACAATATATTGATATTATTATAATATTATTATAATAAAACAATCAAAAACACCAAAAATATAATTGCCAGCTATCGCTAATTGAAACAATAAACAATTAAACATAACCATACTGAAAGACTGAAGAGACAAATGACAGTGACAAATGTCCCGAAAATAAATTGCAACCACAAGTACCAGGCACAAACCAATGTCAAAACTTATGTCACCAGTCCGGTAAGCAGAGGTAACTTTTGTCTATTTACGGAACATAAACATATCCTTAATTGAAATTATTTTTTATTTTTTTTTATTTTTCATTGCCGGGAAAAAATAAGCTATCATGGACAAGTAAGGGGTTATTGAAAAATTTACTGCTCAGCTGTAATTGCTGAAGGCCCCTCATTTTAGGTAATTGACAGAAAAATCCGGTCGAAAAGACAACTCTGTCAAAGATAAAGTAATATCGGAAAATTATTTGGGGAGTAACCAAGATGATGATGAAAGTATAAACAGAAATTCAACACTGAATGGTAACAATCATTTGAATGAATCGATTCAGTAGAAGGAAAGCCATTTTGCATGCCATCAACAACTTTCTGGAGGTGTTTTTCAACTCAGGAGACATGAAAAATCATTGCCACATTTGAGAAAATACAATGCTGCTAAAACTTCAAAAGAAGTTGATAAATTATTAATATCGCCAATGGCTGTTTCTCTTAATAAAACCATCAAAAGTGCAGAACTGAAAAGGTGTGCTCTTTTATGTAAACATAATATACCATTTCAATTGATTGATTTCCTCATTCCTACCATAAAAATTCTTTAATTGCAAGGTCTTTGAAAATTAAGCAAGACAAAGCCACATAGACTGTGGTGAATAAATTGGGTCCGTCCGAACAGGAACATGTCATGTGTATAATAAAACAACCTAACAAATATTCTTCTTTGATAGTTGACAAAACTACAGATGTAAGTACCAAAAAGAGTTTGGTAATAATTGCTCGGTTTTGAGATGATATACTAATGGAAACTAGAGATTATTTCCTTAATTTACTGGAGGTGAAAGAAGCTACAGCATCTGGTATATACCGGGTGGCTACGAAACTATTGCCTACGGAATATCTCAGTTATTGTATGAAGTAGGTTTGTGAAATTTGGAGCGTCGATATAATGACATAAGAGCTAGAATTTGAGCATATTGACATGTCGAAGTTAACTTCCGGTCTGACCGGAAGAAACATCAACTTTCTTATTTTGAATAGAAACCCTATTTTTTTTCTTTTCGCTTTATTCAGCATTCAATTACCTTTCTAATGACATATCACAAGTTGGTATCTAACCAGAAACTAGATCAGAAAAAAATTATTATTGAAATTCACCGAGTAGGCCGTGGAAGCAAAATGAAAGCCAAAAATTGAAAAGTTGGCTATGGAAACCATACGTCACTTGATAACAGTTGCTACTACTGTGATATTTTATTTTCATTCGTCGGCGTTATAAAAAGCCGCCAAAAAAAATATTGGAAAAATTGGGAAAAAAACAATACTCTGTAGGTCCATAACTTAAATAGGAACATACAACTTTTTCTTGCCTGTACTATTCAGCATAACCATTCCTTTCTAATGATATAATAGAAAGTAATTTTTCGAAATGAAATACCAAAAAATCCAATTATTATTATTCAAATAACAAAAAAACAGATTTATCGAAAAAAAAAATTCAAATTGATAGGATTAAAGATAAAATAAATTCAGAACAAATGTTCGAAATGCATTCCCTCAGCGTCAATACATTTATTTATTGGTGATATTTTCATGTAAAACGTTTCTCAATATTTGGGGCGTGATATCTTGGAAAGCTCTACGAATTTTTACTTCTAGCTCATGTAGAGTTGTAGGCTGTGTGGAATACAACCTATTTTTAAGAGGCCCCCATAGAAAAAAGTCGCACGGAGTAAGATCAGGTGACCTTGGTGGCCACCTGACTGGACCATGGGTTGTTATAAGTCTCTCTTGAAAGCGATTTTGAAGATAATTTCTCGCTATTCTTGAATTATGCGGAGGGGCGCCATCTTGCTGGAAGTACATTCTCTCAGTTATTTCCGCTGGTAGGTTGTTAATGAATTCCGAAATTTCATTCGTTAAAAAATTAAAGTATCTCTCTCCGGTTAGTTGGCCTTGAAAAAGAATGGGGCCAACAATATGAGTTCCAACTATTCCTGCCCAAACATTCACACCAAATCTCTCCTGGAAGCCACCTTGTCGAAACCGGTGCTCGTTTTCTATCGCCCAGTACCTGACACAAAAGACCGTTCACACTTTTAGCACTTTACACTTCGACTATCGACAATAATCCAAATAAAGTACAGTACCTCTACCTTGTATTATTCCTGTAAAATAATCCATTGTTGGTAAATCTTGACTCGTCCGTAAACAAGATATAATAGTTAAATAGGTGATTCTCAGCATTTTGTCGAAGAAACCAATTACAATATTCCAGGCGCCTTTCACCGTCATTTTCATACAAATGTTGATGCAACTGATACTTGAAGGATTTAAATCGATGTTTTTTCAAAATTTTCCTAGCAGAGTCCTTACTTATAGCTAATTCGGCGCCAATCTGCCTTGAGGAAATTGTGCTATCATATTGTACTAAAGCTAATACATTAATTTCAGTTTCCTCATTAATAACAAATGCTTCTTGGTCTTCGTGAACATCAGGCTCAGTTCTTGATTTTTCTTCAAGACACTGGAAATACCTTCTTGACGGTTGCTGCCTCCCTTGATATCGCTCTAAATACAATCGTTCAGCGGCATAAGAATTTTTTAAACATTCACCATAAATGAGAAGCATGTCCATTTGTTCGGTTCGTGAATAACGGGGCGTTTTTTGAATATTCCACTAAATGATTTCGATTTCCAAACCCTTTTAAAATGGCAGAATCAAAATCACTACTTCGAACGTGAAAATAATATGGATAGCAGCGTTCATGAGAGCTCTCGTTTCTTTTTTGTTACATTCCAAAATACATCTTAATCAGCCTACTTGTTAATATTTTGGTTCGAATGATTATTGCAATGGAATGATTATTCTGAATAGCACAAACATTGTCCATAGGTAGATATTAGAATATCTATGGACGATGGCACAGACCAAGTACGTTTATGTTCCTATTTAACCTAGAACCTACAGGATATAATTTATCATTCCACATTATTTTTAATGTTATTTTTGCGTATGGCGATAATTTGTTTTGTTATTTGAAGAATAATAATTGGATTTTTTGGTATTTAATTTCAAAAAATTACTTTCTATTATATCATTAGAAAGGAATGGTTATGCTGAATAGTACAGGCAAGAAAAAGTTGTATGTTCCTATTTAAGTTATGGACCTACAGAGTATTGTTTTTTTCCCAATTTTTCCAATATTGTTTTTGGCGGCTTTTTATAACGCCGACGAATGAAAATAAAATATCACAGTAGTAGCAACTGTTATCAAGTGACGTATGGTTTCCATAGCCAACTTTTCAATTTTTGGCTTTCATTTTGCTTCCACGGCCTACTCGGTGAATTTCAATAATAATTTTTTTCTGATCTAGTTTCTGGTTAGATACCAGCTTGTGATATGTCATTAGAAAGGGAATTGAATGTTGAATAAAGCGAAAAGAAAAAAAATAGGGTTTCCATTTAAAATAAGAAAGTTGATGTTACTTCCGGTCAGACCGGAAGTTAACTTCGACATGTCAATATGCTCAAATTCTAGCTCTTATGTCATTATATCGACGCTCCAAATTTCACAAACCTACTTCATACAATAACTGAGATATTCCGTAGGCAATACTTCCGTAGCCACCCGGTATACTGCTATAAAATCGCTTCTAGATGAGAATGCAATTCCTTACAAAAATATTATTGGATTGGCAGCCGATAATGCTAATGTTATGATGAGAGATAAGAGTGGTCTGAAAGTGTTGATGAGGAGTATTTGTCCAAATATTTTTTTATTGGGATATAGTTGTCATTCCCTCAATCTTTGTGCTTCACATGCTTGTGAAAAATTACCAAAATCAGTTGAGCGTTTCCTCAAAGGTGTTTACAACTATTTCACAAGGAGCAGTAAGAGAGTAGAAGGTTTTGAAGAATTCCAAGACTTCTGAAAAGTGAAGAACCATAAAATATTATATTTGAGTACCACCAGATGGTTGTCTCGTGGGGTTAGTATCTATTTTGCTCAGTACATCCCATATGAGCTGCCTAACTTTATGTTTACAGTCTAAGATTCTGGAACCAGAAAATGATAAAGTTGCCTTTTGAGTGCATTGAAAAATCCCATTTTCAAAATGTATGTGTTTTTTCATCATATGTGCTGGATTTGATATCCAAAGTAAACATTGATTTTCAGAGTGAACATGCAGAAATACCTGAAGTTTTAAAAGTAATAACAGCACTATACAAATGTATTTTGAAGGATTGTTTCATGAAAAATGACATTGTAGATAATCCTCAAGCAAAAATTAGTGACATAAATCTCAATAATCCCCATAATTATATTGAATTGGATAACCTGTATCTAGGTGCAAAGGTGGATTTTATAGAGAAAGACCATAATAATCGTATTGAACATAGGGACATACATAATTTCAAACTAAGGTGCCTTGATTTTTCAATTGAATTGGCAAATCTAATTAAAAAAAGGTTTGATTTTGAAGGCCCCCATTTAGTATTTGCTTCATATTTCAACCAGCAAGTATTTCAGCTGGAAAAGAAAGACAATAACTGAGTGGGCCCATCTTTTTCCATATTTGGAAATGGACTTGGAAATGGTCAATATTGAATGGCAGCTCCTATGTGAAGTGGCACATTCCTACAAATTTTGGAAAAAGGTTGCTCAGACTAAAAATTCACTAGGAAAACCAATGTTTCCTAATCTCATGTTACTAGTTGAAGTGATTCTTTCCCTGCCTCATTCTTCTGCGGCTGCCGAAAGAACCTTTTCCCTTTTAAATATTATAAAAAATAAACTGAGAAATAGACTGAAAATTTCCACATGTAGTAGCCTATTACATGTGAAACAGGGTGTTACAGTCAGTGCTGCCAATGCGAGCGGAAACGCTCACATTGTGATCAATTATATGATGGTGGGAGCAAAGTGCTATCTGACTTCAAGTGTGAGGATTTTCTAAGGATTTTGAGACTTCCAGTCGTTTTGTTGCTATTTGCTATTCTGGCAACATTATAAGCATGAAAAGATTATACAATCTCCCGTGAGAGAGATGGAGAATACCCGGCTCGGATTTCTCGTTTTGTATTATTCCGTGATCTGTGACCAAGGACATTGAACACGTCGGGGAAAACATTAATTTTCTGTTTTCCGTTATGTTTTATGTTATGCTTTATACTATGTTTTTACCTGCTACTGTCAACTGTCATTGATCATTCTTGCCAGTGTTGTTCCTGGCTGCACGATCGTGCAATTTGACGCCCTTTTTGAAATAAGTGCGCACGTCGGCACCACTTTCCTCATTTCTTCCAAAAAGTGCACCGTTTGTATTCTGTAGAATGTCAGTTATTATTGAGAAGTGGAATAAATTCATAATCTGTCAAATGTCAGTATTGACAGTTAACTTGCTGACAGTTGTAATGACTGTAATGTGTCCTTATTCAATTATTCATTTCATTGTTGTTTGTTGTCAGTTCAAAGTATTCAAACTTGTATCTTTTTGTTTATACAAATTATTGTTATTTGTTATCAATTGAACATTCGACATGGATAAGTTCGTTTTAAGACTGAAAAAAAATGCACCTGAACCTGAAATGATTGCTGGTACCTCGACTACAAACAGCCCTAGTCCTGAGAATCGGATGAATAACAGTATTACTACTGATGCCAAGAAAATTGGGAATAATATTGTGGAAGTGGAAAGTACTCCTGATGGCACAGATAGTAGTAGTTATGATGGTAGCAGTACTGGCAGTAAGGAAAATGCTAGACCTAAGAAGAGAAAGAAGTATGGGCTAAAACCTCAAAGGGCTAAAACATTTCATACAAATTATCCCTGGCTTGACAAGAACACAACTCATCTTCATTGTAAACTTTGTAATTCTAAAATAAGTGGTGGCAAATACCACTTGAAAAGACATGAAATTACAGAGGTCCATCAAAGAATGTTCAAGGCTGCATCAAAGTCGGTACAAAGGGCTGATACAAAGTATGGGCTAACAAAAGAAGCAGAGTTGCGGCTCTGTTGCTATATCTGTGAACACAATTTATCTCTGTTAACTTTGGACACACTACCATTGTTCAATAAACAAATATATCCTAATTCGGAGATTGCCAAAGGTGTTGTTTTGAAAAGAAAAAAAGCTACAAAACTGATAGTGGATAGTTTCCATATTTCAAGAAAGAAATTGTAGAAGACTTGAAAAAGACAAGAATGTCTATTATTGTTGACGAAACGACAGATATCAGTACCATGAAATCTTTGGCTGTGCTCGTGAGATACTTTAAAAATGGTTATGTACATGATAAGTTTTTAGATCTCATTACTGTTATGGATGGAACAGCTGCTTCATTATTTCAGTCTATCAAAAATTTGTTGGATGAGAATAAAATACCCTATAATAATAATCATTGAGTTTGGTGCAGATAACGTTAACACAATGATGGGTAATATAAAAGGGGTTCAAAGAAAATTGAAAGAAATTGCCCCTAATATACAGGGTGATTCACGACGAATTGTACATGGTTCAACCATAAGTACTATGGACCATGGCCACTTCATATCTGGTATTGAAAAATGCCTTGTTGCATTTTTGACGGATATACAGGGCGATATTCAAAAATCTGTGAATTATTCTACGATAAATATATCTAAAAGTAAAAAACTCAGACATATGAAATTTGGCACACTAAGAACGCTCTCTGAGCTCAATAAAATAGGTTTTGAAAAAAATTTATTTCAGGTCCGGACTATGTTTTTTTTTAGATTTTTATTGTTTTCTTTAAAACAACACCCTGTAAGCCAGATCAGACAATTTTTATTTTTCTCACTTTAAAGCTTAAGGAAAATACCAAGCAACAGTTGAAAAAAATTAACTTTCAAAAATACAATAATTTTAATGGATTCACATTTTGCTTATGACTGATGCGGCACTACATCGATAGCACATTATCATTTTTCAACAAAAATCATAAGTAAAGTTCATATTACTCGAGATAAAGTATTATTCAATCAACCGTTGAAATTCCAGGGCCTTATTTATTTTTTTTTCACGTTTTTATTTATCCTATAAAAACAACACCCTGAAAAGCAGGTCGAACAGATTTTCAAGCAGGTGGTAACCGAAATAGAAAAAAACTGTTTGGCATAGAAAAAACTTTTACTTTTGAAAACAGTGCAAATGTATGTCTTTCTATGGCTAATACTACATCGGAAAAAACATTTATTTAAATTAAAGTTATCAGGGAAGTATTTCTTACTAGATTGAAAGGATGATGTTACAGGTCACAGCTTAGTTTTTCAACGTTTTAATTGGTTTAGTAAAATCGATACTGTGTCACCTTGGAGGATGGCTAATACTAAGTACTTGAACAAAATTAATTAAAGAAGATCAACGTAAAATATTTAAAAACTAGTTTATTTCTATCCTGCAAGTAAAACAAAACCGTGGATGTCGTATCCAATAAAGATGGCAGCCGACCAATTATAAAACATGGAGCTAAACTTCGATTTATTTTTCTACTGGACATCAGTTTTTAAAGTTTGCTGCTGACCGTCACCATAAAGAATACATGAAGTGCAATTACAGACATACAAATACTAAATTCAGTTTATTTTCAAAATGCCATCCATTCGCCTCCCAGCACTTCCTTTATCTTTTCTTACGGCTTTTCTTATCTGGTCTGGATGCCTTTTTGTAAAGCGAAATGCTTCAATTATTCTCTCCCGTAGCTGTTCTCTTGCTGTTATCTATACCTCATCATATACAAGATGGCGGAAAGTGGCGGATCGGTGTCAAATAGCTCCGCTAAAACAGTGTGTAAACATTGCAAAAAAAGTGTTACAAATTACGTCTTGTGCAAAAAATGTGAAGACTTATTCCACCCAAGTTGTATAACACAAGCAAGTCAACAAAAAAATGCTCAGTGTCGTCATGAATTAAAGAATGGTGAACCAGAAGTGACATCATATGAAACAGATAATATAAACAATGTGCATCTAAGAAATGATATCAAAGTATCATTGGCTGAAAATACTTTGTTAAAACAATTAATACGCGAAATGGAATCTCATAATGCAAGAAAATTGCGAACTACTGAAAGAAAAAGTAAGTAACCTCCAACAAAAACTGAAAGAAAAAACTGTGAGAAGCGATGGTACAAAAAGCGTTGAAGTTGATAAAAAGTTGATTGTGAGTAGTGTGAAGGAAACCCATTCAAAAAACCATGACAATGACAAAAACATTGGAGTAATAACTTCGGAAGCGGGAGTGACTGCGCGCCCGGCCGATACAATAGACAAACAGCCGATAGGAAAACAAAAAACTATCTTCCATCCAGCACAAGTAAGTTCTGCAATTCTACAAGCTAGGACTCGCAGTGTAATGGATAATTTACAAGAATTAGGGCATCCTACTGAGAGCAATAGTAACGAAAATGATGGCTGGTCCATGCAAAGGAAAAAATGACGGAAATTCTTGGTTGGAAGTAATTCTTAATATCCTGAGCTGCAGACAATCCCCCAACTTGTGGAACTCCATGTAACCCGATTAGACCCAAGTACAAAACCAGAGGATCTTAAGATTATTCTAGACAAAAATATTCCTAGTACAATATGCGAGTCTCATATATCAAAGCGTCCTGAGATATACACGTCCATGAAAGTCACCTTGAGGCGTGAGTATCTCAAGAAGGCTTGGAACCGCCAAATTTGGCCCAGTGGTGCTCTCGTCTTGTTTTTTCAGAAGAAGAGGACTCCAGCGAAAGAGAGGGACCCTCAATCACAAATGATATCACAAGCAAACTCCCAGAATTGAATCTCACAAATCATCCCAATCATTCTGATTGTACAAACTTAAAAAATACAAATGACTGTTACGATTTTAATATTTCAAACCCTAATGTCAACTTAAACGTAGGATATGATTTAAATAATATTAGTACTCAGCTGAAATGAATCAGGATGCAATCCCTACAAGAAGTACTTGTGACATTGATAACTCGCATGTACTGGAGGGGGTAAGTCAAGCAAAAAATAATATTCAACATACTCTTAATGTCTTCTATATTAATATACAGTGTTTAAGAAATAAAGTAAACATACTAGAGCTATATATACTTAAACATGATATACACATTCTTGCTCTCTCTGAGACATGGCTTCAACAAGATGAAACCATAACCTTACCAGGCTTTAAGCTCATCTCAGGCTATATTAGAAAATCACATATACATGGAGGTGTGAGCATTTTTGCTAGAAACGACATACGCGTTAAGCCAATCGATGTTGAAGATTTGTGTACTGATATTGATGGCGAATTTGCATGTGGCCGGATTGCAAAAAATGGTACTGATATAGTTTGTACCTATCGTTCCCCCGATGGAAACAGTGAACTATATCTGAATAAATTAGATACACTTTTAGAGGAAAAACTTAATCATAACTCGAAAGTCATAGTCTTAGGAGACTTTAATTTCAATTTCAAAACTAATGACGGAATAGTAAAAGAATGCAGAAATATATTTTCACCCCATGATTTTGTCGAACAAGTCTTTACTGACACCAGAGTAACTGAAACCAGTAGAACTAGAGTCGAAAACTTGTTCACAAATTTACAGAAAGGTACATTTGTCTCAAAAGTGGTGGAACCTTTTATGTCAGATAATAAAGGTATAATCCTAAATCTTAAAATAATGTAAAATCTTCTGTCGGCACCTTTGTCTGTCGCCCTATGACAAGTAAAGCCATCGACAACTTTAAAACTGAGGTCCTCAATACAAATTGGAATGTTTCTCATCAAAATGCCCAAGACCAGGCTCCCTATATTATAAATACTCTGTCTGACATTCATTTACGCTGTTTTCCTGAGAAGGAGGTGAGTGTGGGGGGTAACAGTCACATTAAAAATATTGAAAATACTCAGAACTTTAAATATCTCAAATCCAAACTAGATGCAGCCCAGACAATATTTGAAGTCACTAGATCCAAAGAAAGTCTCGAGTTATTACTTTTCTTAAAAAAGGAATTTCGAAACATGATCAATACTGAAAAAATAAATATTAACAACAAAAGAATTTTAGATTCAGATAACTTTCATAAAACAGCTTGGAACATTATAAATGATAGCTTAGGTAGAAGTAAAACTTTCTCTGACAGCGGCATCTGTGCTGATGACTTCGCAAAATTTTTCCATGATGTCATAGAAAATCTAGTGGAGAACTGTAAATTAGCTGATGCTACATCTAACAATCTTAATTTCGATGACTTTATTAGTAAAATTCCCACAAATAACAAGTCATTTTATCTGAATCCAACAGATGCACAGGAAGTTCGCTGGATTATTAGAAATATGAAAAACTCAAAGTCAAGGGACTATTATGGGTCAAATGCTAGTCTGTTAAAAATGGTTTCTGATACATTAGATCATCCAATTGCAATCCTTATAAACACATGTATGAAGGATGGTATATGCCCGGAAATGTTCAAAATATCTTGAGTATCACCTATTCATAAAAAAGGTGACGAAAATTTACCAGATAATTATAGACCAATCTCTATTATACCCCTATTAGGCAAGATTTTTGAAATTATCTTGAAGACAAGACTCTCAAATTTCTTTGAAAGAAACAACCTGTTTTGCGCTAATCAATTTGGTTACAGAGCTGGGAAATCTGCTATTGGAGCAATCCATGAGCTCTGCGACACCATATGGGATGGTTTTGATGATCAATTAATCAGCTCTGCTAGATTGTATGACCTAACAAGAGCATTTGACACAGTTCGCCAAGATTATCTTCTACTAAAACTCGAGAGATACGGCATTAGAGGCATTCCATTAAACCTCATCTCCTCATATCTAAAAAAATAGAACCTATTATGATACGTATGGTAAACAAAGCTCTGATGCTCACACGGTGCAGTATGGTGTTCCACAGGGATCCGTACTTGGACCGTTATTCTTCATAATCTATTTCAATGATCTAACTATCAATCTTAGTCAAACTGTGAAAGCAGTCCTTTACGCCGATGATGCAACCTAACTAGCCACTGGCAAAACTATTCAAGAAACACTCAGTAACCTAGAACAAACAGTCTGAGGTCATTTCCAAAGACTGGTTTTGCATAAATTCTCTGACACTTAATGAAACAAAAACCCAAAACATAGGTTTTTCTACAACAGCCAGTAATAACATCGAGCCAGTTAAGCTCTTAGGAGTCTACTTGGACTCAAAGCTAGACTTTGTCTTCCACACCCAAGATCTATGCAAGCGCCTAGCAAAAGCGACATTTGGAATAAGACAATTGAGGTTCCAGTTAGACAACCAACACTTAAGAATGGCCTATTTCTCTTTGTTCCATAGTATACTAACTTACGGACTGATAATCTGGGGAAACTGCACTAACAAAGAAAAAGTATTTGTAGCAAGCACAAAAGAAAGTGATACGTATTATGAGTTTTAGTAGCTCTAGAACTCATTGTAAACCACTATTTAAAATATTATCGATTTTGCCACTGCCTTGTTGCTATATAATGGAGTGCCTTTTATTCATACATAAAAGATGTTTAACTCAGGGTGTTATTAGACACAATGATATACACAAATATTCAACTAGAAACAGCGATAACATTTGCATACCTTTCTGCAGAATTAAGAAAACACAAGATACATATAGATATGTTATGTCGATAATTATATGAGAGACTTTTTAAAAATTATACTGGGGTGGTTTGTAACACCGTTACAAAATACGACTGGATATAATGAAGAGCTTTATTCAACTGACTTCGTGAACTAGAATTCTTCCTTTTTCAAACTTACAGAATGTTGATTCAGCATCAGTGGTTCACATCGTAGAACTCTGCGGATGCTGATGACAAAGATCAGCTTTTCCTAGAGAATTGTTATCGCTTGTAACCTGATATTCATGAGAAGGCCATACTGCCATAATATCGCATATAACAGATATATCAGCGTAAAGCTCTACAATGCCTTACCACACTGCTATAAAGATTTAACTTACAATACATTTAAGAAAAGAATCCATGACATATTAATTATGCATTGCTTCTATGCAATTGATGAGTTCCTCTTACACATGCCCTCCTGTGCATGCGAGTTGAATATTTAAATTTCCCGAATTTCTGAATGGACAATTTTTTTGATTGCTTCCTGTTCTGTTTGTTTTCCCGTGTTTGTTCGGCTTCTCTCCCCCTGTTCATAATTGTAATTTTAATGATATATTTTAATATTTTATTATTTTGATGTGTTTTTATGACAAGTGTAAAATTCTTGTAATTTTATATGAATAAATATCTATCTATCTATCATAGGCCATGCTTTTTAAAACGCCCCACAAATAATAATCTAGTGGGGTGAGGTCAGGTGATCTCGCCGGTCAGGGAATCGGCCCACCGCGTCCCATCCATCTATTGGGAAAATTTTTATTGAGAAACTGATTAATTTCCCTGGTGGAATGGGGTCCAGCTCCATCATGTTGAAATCTCACGTCTCTCACTTCGACTTCCTCATCTTCCAGAAGAACAAGGAGAACATTTTCCAGAAAATCAAGGTATTCCTGCCCACTCAATCTATCGCTCAAAAAATAAGGACCCACTAATTTATTACCGATGATACCTGCCCAAACGTTGACA
Source organism: Chrysolina americana (assembly GCA_958502065.1). Classification (NCBI taxonomy): domain Eukaryota; kingdom Metazoa; phylum Arthropoda; class Insecta; order Coleoptera; family Chrysomelidae; genus Chrysolina; species Chrysolina americana. The sequence goes on along the minus strand of OY293419.1, from coordinate 20,722,627 downwards.
GAGAATCTAACTTGAGTTCTAGTTTGCTTTATTGCATGTGGATTTTCATGTCTCCAGTTGTGATTATTTCTGGAATTGTTTATGCCGTCTCTCGTGAACTGGGCTTCATCGCAAAACAATATCTGATAAATGTATCTTCTATTCGCAGTGATCCACCTGCATAATCGTAAACGTGGAATATTATCTCCCGGATGCAGTCTCTGCACCAGTTGTGGGTGATAGGGATGAAGGAGGTCTTTCTTCAACGTCCTGAAAACTGTGGACTGAGAAATGTGCAAAATGCTGGATATTCGCCGGTTATTTATCTTATCATTTAGATTAACCATTTCTAAAACATCCTCTTTTTGTTCTTCAGTCACTCTCTCACCACGTTCTGCAGTACCAGAAGGAAATTTTCCGGTTTCTCGCAGGTGCGTAAAAACGTTGTTAAACGTTTGGTGGTTCGGGACTCTTTTATGTGGGAATCTTCTCCGGTACTCCCTGACTGCTGCTCTGGCATTTCCATTACAATATCCGTATAAAAAAATTATATCTGCGTATTCTGCGTAAGTAAACTGATGAGGCATCGTACTAACTAACCAACTCAAACTGTCAAACTGGACATCCCAGCTTCTGTCAACCGTTTTTTTATTTGTTTTTCAAAGCGATTTCAAAGCCTACTTGCACTTGCACTGTTTTCAAAAATAATAGTTTTATTCTGTCAAATAGGGTTTTTTCATTTCGGTTAGTATCATCATTATCTTTGACGTGACAGAAAAAAAATTTGTTCAACTCGCTTTACAAGGTGTTATTTTTACAGGATCAATAAAAACGTAAAAAAAATGAATACGGCCTTGAATTTCAACGGATAATTAAAAATTCTTTATTTCGAGTATTATGAACTTTCCTTATGATTTTTGTTGAAAAATTATGATGGGAATTCATTAAAATTGTACTATTTTTAAAAGCTTAATTTTTTTCTACAGAAAACAAAAACTTCTGTGTTTAATTTAACCTAAATCAGATTTAGTCTTTCTTAAGTAGTGTTTATTTAACATGTTATTGTTATCGTTGAGTCAACTGAATTAAATTTTCTAGAAAATTGAATTTAGTATTTGTATGTATGTAATTGCACTTACTATCCTTTCCATTTTTCACAAAAACAGTTATGGAAGTTGACTGGTAAATCATTTCATGTATTTTTTATGGTGACGGTCAGCAGCAAACTTTAAAAACTGATGTCCCGTAGAAAAATAAATCGAAGTTTATCTCCATGTTTTATAATTGGTCGGCTGCCATATTTATTGGATACGACATCCACGGTTTTGTTTTACTTGCAGGATAGAAATAAACTAGTTTTTAAATATTTTACGTTGATCTTCTTTAATTAATTTTGTTCAAGTACTTAGTATTAGCCATCCTCCAAGGTGACACAGTATCGATTTTACTAAACCAATTAAAACGTTGAAAAACTAAGTTGTGACCTGTAACATCATCCTTTCAATCTAGTAAGAAATACTTCCCTGATAACTTTATTTTAAATAAATGTTTTTTCCGATGTAGTATTAGCCATAGAAAGACATACATTTGCACTGTTTTCAAAGGTAAAAGTTTTTTTCTATTTCGGTTAGTACCACCTGCTTGCAAATCTGTTCGACCTGCTTTTCAGGGTGTTGTTTTTATAGGATAAATAAAAACGTGAAAAAAAAATAAATAAGGCCCTGGAATTTCAACGGTTGATTGAATAATACTTTATCTGGAGTAATATGAACTTTACTTATGATTTTTGTTGAAAAATGATAATGTGCTATCGATGTAGTGCCGCATCAGTCATAAGCAAAAAACTTTCGCGTTCAATTTTTTTCAACTGTTGCTTAGTATTGTCCCTAAGCTTTGAAGTGAGAAAAATAAAAATTGTCTGATCTGGCTTACAGGGTGTTGTTTTTAAGAATCTAAAAAAAACATAGTCTGGACCTGAAATGAATTTTTTTCAAAAACCTATTTTATTGAGCTTAGAGAGCGTTCTCAGTGTGCCAAATGTCATATGTCTGAGTTTTTTACTTTTAGAGATATTTATCGTAGAATAATTCACATATTTTCAAATATCGCCCTGTATATCCGTCAAAAACGCAACAAGGCATTTTTCAATAGCAGATATGAAATGGCCTTGGTCCATAGTACTTATGGTTGGACTATGTACAATTAGTCGTGAATCACCCTGTATATGTTCAAGGCTGTTCGTGCCATTCCCTTCATTTATGTGCATCTGCTGCAGCCCAGAAACTGCCTGGTACTGTTGAACAACTCGCTAGAGACATTTATAGTTATTTCGCACATAGCAGTAAAAGAATGGACGCTCTGAAAGGATTCCAGAAATTTGTTGATGAAAAACCTCACAAATTATTAAGACCAAGTCAGACTAGATGGTTATCTCTGCAAGTAAGGAGGAAATTTCAAAATAAAAACGTAATATGTATTGATAATTTTTTTAGGCTTCAGTTGACAGAATTTTGGTAAACTGGAATTCTTTGAAACTGTTTTTCCAGAGTGAAGCTCTGAAAGAGAATCTGCCAGCAGCAAGGTCAATTTTCAATGCTCTCCAGGGGGATGAATTCAAAATTTATTTTTTATTCCTCTCATATGTCTTAGAATTAACCAATAAATTGAACATTGAGTTTCAGTCAGAGAAACCAAAAATACCTGTTCTTCTAAATAGACTTACTGCTCTGTATAAGACTCTATTGAAAAGTTTCATAAGGAAAGATATTCTAGAATGTGCCTATTGATGAAATCAATGTCAAAAAACCCCCACAATTACATGAAAATCGAAATTTTGTATGTGGGTGCTAAGGCAGATGCACTGATGAATTTGAGGATAGATGAACCTGAACTTTTTCAAAATTTTAGATTGAGAGCACTTGATTTTTATATTGAATTTTGTAGCCAATTGAGATTTGCTGCAAATTTTACACCAGAAATTGCATCGAAGGGTGAAATAAATTCCATCAGTGAATTCATAAATTTTTTCCAAATATAGAAATTGACATTAAGGCTGCTAATATTGAGTGGCAGCTTTTGTCAGAAATTAATATACCACAGTGTACTCCAAATATGAATATTACCGATTTCTGGTGTAACATTGCAAATATGACAAATTCTTTGGGGGGCCATATGTTTCAAAATTTAATGATAATCGTATCAACTATATTGACTCTGCCCCACTCGTCTGCAGCAACGGAGAGAATTTTCTCAGAATGGAATAATACCAAAACTGCTATCCGAAATCGATTGTTAATAAAAACGTGTTCTGCCATCTTAAGAGTGAAAGATAAGATGAAAATGCTACCTGGAGGATCACTAGAACTATCAGATTAACATATGTTTTAAAATGCTTATGTAAATTCAGTTTTTTGTTAATTTATTTTATCCAGAGTTTAACTTTTTGTTGCATATTTTATTATTTCATTAAATATATATATTTTTTTTTTCATAGTTTTCAACTTAATTTGTTCCACATTCATTGAAATAAACGTTTGTTCGAAATGTTTTAGTATTCATTTTTTGCAAATAATACCTATTTCTGAAATCTTTTAAATGGTATGTATCAAATATTGACACAAGGATATTGATATTTAAACTTTAAGGTAGTAAACACTTTATAATTCATCTAAACGCGACTTGCATAGTTGCATCACGCGTTAATGGAAATCCAGCCTTAATCTTTGAGCAGTCTGTCATCGCTGTCACCTGTCACAAATTAAAGACAGAGGGCCGCACCACATAAGCTGTGGTCGCAAGAATTTCTTGCGTGAATGTGGGCAGTGGGCAGTGGGACAGTGGGCAAGTGGGCATTGTAAAATGTACTTCACATAATCATTCCAAATTAAAAATAATAGTCATTGTATTATTATGGACAATTTCTTAACAAATTGGTTGAAAAAGGTAAGAATATATTGAGCTGTTTTTCAACTGTAGCACCTTGAACATTCAAAGATTAGTATGATAAATGGGCAAACTGATAAACTTTTTATAGCATCCATAAAAACCAACTTCACCTGTACAACACTCACAACAGACTAATTTGGGAGCATCTACCAGTCAATGTAGGCACGAGGATGAGGCCGATGAGGTAAAGTCACTTATAAATTTCAGCCATTTGGAGGTCTGAATACTTTTTTGTAGAACCCACCTACAATATTGAAGAAGACTACTGAAATTACCGAAGTCTATGATAATTCTGGTAATGATAACGTCGATAACGGTGAGGTAGGTATGATAGTTTTTTTATTATATCAAAAGGATTTTAAATTGATTTAATTTTGTAGCAATCAATTACTGCTACAGATGATGATGTTCAAGGAGAAATGGATGAACGATTGAATGAAAGCTGCAAAAACGAATATTTTCAAAAACAAGGAGAATATACTCTTTTAGAGATGAGTGGCTGACTAGAGAAGAGTTGAAAAATTGGTTGTCTTGAGATAGAGATGGCCTAAGTGCTTGTTGTAAATTATGCAGAATAAAAATTTTTCCACACAAACACGACTTGAATCGCCATGCACGCAGCGAAAAACATACCAGTATTTTGAAAAGTCTTGATACTCACAGGGATTTAAAAACAATGTTTTAACCGAGTTCATCTGATCTAGTTAAAGCTGCAGAGGTGAAAATATGTGCATGGTTGGCAGAACATAATTTGCCGTTCCAATTAATGGACAGTCTACTAAGTTTTTTCCACTCAGTTTTCCCAGACTCCATCATAGCAAAGGATTTGAAAATGAAGAAAACCAAGGCTACTACTATAATAAAAAATGACATTGGTAAAAATGTTCAAGGCAAATGATTTAATTTTTCATCGATAGGCGACGCATGTGTCAACTTTTGAGTTCGAATTAGTAAATATCGGCTAAGTGCCAATTCCTCTATATCCGTCAATTCGTGTGAGCGTGGACGTTTTGACAGTTAAAAGGTTGGCGGTTAAAGAAGTTTTGTCTATTATTGCTGTTAAAAAATGGAAAATAATGTTTTACCAAACAACGTTTAAATAGAAAAGATATATAATATAATATGTTCAGGTTCTTGTTTGATTATTATTTGAATTTTAATACTTCATTTGTTTTAAATTTTAATTTAGTTAGATTGGTAACTGTTCAGAATAAACAGTTTTTTACGTGCACTTATTTATATACCTTTTTCCAACTGATTCACGGTTTGTTAGCTGAATTCAAACCTTTAAAAGTAAGTAATTGGGGCTATCTGGGTACCAAATGGCCTTGTCAACAATTTGTTTTCTGGTTATTGCTTTTACCAAGTAGCTTACTTATGTTCATCTCTTTTATATATTATAATGAAAGATCATTTTCACCATGTAGCAGGTTCACTAAGGCCACTCGTAGATATGTTTTCACCATGAGCTATTTAGTTAAACCAATAATAAGAAACTACCAAAATAATCTTTCATACAAAATGGCATAAATGGAGGAAAAAAGGAAGCTTTCAGTACGGAATCTATTATTAAATATTATTTACTAATATCCCTTTAACTTTTCGTGTGGCTTAATTTTATTACGATTGGTCTACTACCTTTCCCTCGGAATGTATATTTTAGATAACTGAATATCAAGAACAATGTTTTGCGCCAAAAATTTGAATTCTCAACCTTAAAAATATTAAAAATAACAGAGGAAAAAGGTAGACTAATATAATTAAGCTACACAAAAAGTTATAGAGGGATATTGGTTAATAATATCTAATGGAGGGATCCCATGCTGTTAATTATATGCGTTTCAAAAACGTAAGTAACACATACAACACATACAATTGTAATAAAAATGTTTCTGTGATGTTAGAAGCGTGTGACATTGAAAGCATGTGCGTGTGACATTGAAAGTCTGTGCACGTGGCGTTGAAAGTATGTGCGTGTGACGTCGGAAGTCTGTGCCTGTGACGTTAAAAGTATGTGCATATGACGTTGAAAGTCCTCGCGTGTGACGTTGAAAGTCCGTGCGTGTGACGTTGATAGTCCGTGCGTGTGACGTTGATAGTCCGTGCGTGTGACGTTGATAGTCCGTACGTGTGACGTTGATAGTCCGTGCGTGTGACGTTTATAGTCCGTGCGTGTGACGTTTATAGTCCGTGCGTGTGACATTGAAAGTCCATGCATGTGACGTTGAAAATCAATTTGTTTTAAAACATTTTTGCACTATGAAAAATATGATACCGGAACATCATAGTTGAAACATCACATAGATTTTGTTAGTTTCAACGACATTGGCGGTATCCTACACCTGGCTGCGAGGTCAAAAGGAGCTGTGACGGGAAGTCACAAATCACAATGTGATGTATAAAGTTCGTGTCGGTGATGTTTTCTTGCATTGTGGGCACCCTAATATGCTCGGGTAAGGCACATGATGCTCTACCTAAAGTTGCTGAACATGAAAAGAACGTGCCAAATGCTGGTTTACGAAAAATAAGCTCAAACTGAATGAAAATAAAACACAAAATTTGATTCTCTTCTCAAATCCTCTTTATCAAAAAGGGCAGAATATTTCACAATTGGGTATTAAAATTGATGATCGATTAAATTGGTCCAGCCATACTGAATATATGCTTAGCAAGTTATCCAGTGTCCTATTTATTTTAAGGCAACTCAAACCTGTTACTAACACGAATGTACTCAAAATCACATACTTTTCTCTATTTCACTCTGTCATATCCTACAGCATTCTTCTTTGGGGTAACTCAAATAATGCAATAAGGGTTTTCAGATCACAGAAAAAGGCAATAAGAATTTTGGCAAATCTTGGCTATAGAGACCTTTGTCAACATTTCGTCAAACTAGGTATAATGCCATTCCCTACCCTATATATATTCACAATCCTACTGGAAATACATAACAGGAAAAAAATCTAAGCACTCTGATATACACAAATACAATACCAGATCTGCAGACTTGTTTAATATTCAACGACACAGATTAGTTTTGAACCAACAAAACTCTTTGAATCTCAGTCTATACAATTCGATAGATCAGTACAGCTACTAGAATTGAAAACATTTAAAACAACAATCAAAATATTTCTACTCAAGAATTTTTTTTACTGTGTATCGGAATACCTCCAAAAAGCCAACTCTCTTAGAGCCTAGACTTAAATACAAATAACTGCAGAGATCTTGTGTTTGCTACTACTTTAGTGTCCCTCGTGTTTATATTGATTTTTTATATACATCATATATCATACATATATTTTTATTTTCACCTTTTTATTTTGTGAATCACCATCAATGTAATCTCACAATTTTATTATTGATAATTGTCATTTGTTACATTTTTATTCCTTTTATAATAGTTCATCAATCAATCAATCAATCATTGATATTTCATATTTCATTTTTCCAGTGCTGGTATTATTAAAAATGATGGATGGATAGTCGTTGAATCACTAACAATTTTGCATGCTTTATTCTGTCTACGTAAGGTAAGTCAGGTCAGGTTGATTAATAATTCACGCATTTCAAACTCAAGTTGGCCTTCTTGTTTTATTATTTAAACTTTCCGCCATTATAGTGACCAATCAGAAAGTCATATTGGCCTGCGCTTGCGCAAAATAGTTGTTACTTCCTTTTTATTGCGAGAGTAGCAACACTGAATTCTGTCTGGTTTTAGAACCTACAATTTAGTACAAATTCGGTGTAAGCTTAGGTACAATTTCTAAGTTGACGAATCGCATCACTGATCTCTGACTTTTAAAAAATGTCAATAACTAGATAGAAACTTAGTAACAGTGTCACAGGAGTTTTATATGCAAGGGCAATGTTTTTGTTATTGGTTGAGAAAAACTCACTTCTCTTTCATAACTACCCAAAATAATGCTTGTATAAGAAAATCTGGGAGAATTGGCATCTATTCCATTTGAGGTTACTACACTTTTTCTTTTATATAAAATAAATATACTTTTTGCTCATTAGTCTAAAAATTATTTGTAAGTGATAAGTCAAAAACATAACTAAGTTGGTGTATTGTTGTGTACTTATTTGTTACTAAATTTTATTTTATCCTTGATATACAGTCAGTCCAAAAGAAAGATGTCCACAATGAAGATTTCAGAAACAGTTTTCAATACAGTTTTAGTTGAACTGAAGAAAAAGTTCCCTAATAGAAGGACCATTCTGGTAGGGGTATAAAATCTTCAAAAATGTTAATTTCCAATTTTTTTTTTTAAACTGAATTATTGATGTTATATTTTATATTTTTACTTCTAAACTTTTTATAAGCCTTTTTCTGGTGAATATCAGTTTGATTGTCCAAAGTTTTGTTATAAAATTTTTTTCAACAGCTTTTTGATAGAGTTTTTGAAAGTATTTTTCATTCTAGGTCAAATATTGATGGTTTCAGTACGTTTCAGATATTATTCAGCCATCATCACGATTTTTCTACCTATCATCAGGCTCGATCTCTAAAATCTTTTCAAAAATTCAGAGGATGATCTGAAACATACTGAAACCATCATATGTGATACATCATAGAATTCAGAATGGAAATACACCAAAATGTTGTATTTTTTGAAAGGACTGTATTTATGAATGATGGTTGATTGATAATAAAAGTCTGATATTCTAAAAGGAGGCTGTAAAGAAATGTTTCTTATTTTGCCCCAGTAAAACAAAAGATAAAAATGCATATCTGCAAATTTAACCAGGCAATGAAAATTTTCCAATAACAATGCAATTACATTATTTATATAATTGCCAATGGTTACAGAAAAATTCTAACAAATTTTGTGATGAAAAAATTTAGACTCTTACTCCTATGATAACAGGATATATCAGTCAGCTAATCATTAAATAATAACAATTACATAAAGAAGCTTCTGTCATTCTATAACCTTTAGCACCCTTAGCAAAAGTCATCACAAATTACCCATTGAACATCAAAGAGGCCAACAGAAGTGTTGCTTGTTGCTGAGTAATGTAGATATTGCTTGATAATGCTCACCTGTTTTTTTTAACTAGCCTCCATCACATCTCTATGCATATCCTGACTGAGCGTAACTGATCTTCAAACCATTCCCCTAAATTCAGAGGATATTTGTTCAAATCCACAGCTCATTCAATCACTGGTTGCTTCAATATCGTTTAACTTGGCCCTGGACTATGCTTTCCACTAGAGCATTTGGATTTAGGCTAATTAGTTCTAAAAAGATAGAAGTTAGGTAGTGATTGTCTTCACCTCATTACAAACATGCAGTTGCATTTCTCATTTTCTTTTTGGTATGTTTTTATATAAATGAAGATGTACCTATGTTCACTCACCCTTTCTCAAAACCGTTCAGCCCGGGACAACTAATTACGATAAAGCTACCGCCATCAGACGATGGTGTCTCCTACTCTGATGATCTGCCTGCCTCACCAGATCATACCCTCAGGGCCAACCAGAGGAGGAAGGGAAAACTCCCTGGGCCGGGCCACTCAGTTGCGGATAATAGTTTAAAGATTATTAGATTTTCCGTTTCATTGGGATAGATAGGGGGCCCTGCAGGGCCGTGTCAACCCTATGATACTTCTCTCTCATTGTCACATCATTAGGTTATACGCAATTCCTCATTCTTCAATTCCTTCATCCATCACATTACTGTCACTACTTGACTCCTTGCCTTGACTGCTTTCACCTTCCCTCTACCCTATCACAAAAAAAGTTTAAAAATATATTCAATTCCTCCATGTCGAGTCTACATTGTCGACCATAATTCTGTCGACTGTCGAACAAGTTGTTCTTCTTCTCATCTTCTGATTAAGTTATTGGGATTCGTCGTGAGACATGTACCCAGGGACAAAATCTCATATTAATATTTCTAGAAGAGAGACAATAAAGTACGTTTGGGAGTTCCCATATTCTCTTCTATTGTTGACTGTAGTTATAACCGTATCATTGTTACCTTGGGAGTAAGTGAGACAAATACAACACAGGTATACACTTTTCCCGCTTGAAATATAGATAAAGCACCCAGGTTTATATAGATGGGATCAGAAATTATATTGAGAGGATTAGTTCATAGTTCTACAGAGTTTTAATCATTTACCACATGATATTAAAAGATCTTGTAATGTTAAACAATTCAAATATAATTTTAAATCATTTCTGTTGAAACATTGTTTTTATTACATAGACGAATTTTACTCATTCCGGTCTGTACAGGTGACTGGATAGATTTTTATTTTAAATATGACTCATCACTTTGTAATATATATTCTTCTAGTCTGACTATTCCTATACAAAAAATACTTTTGTCGTTTAAAGGAAAATAATTTGATTTGATTTAAGTTTCTCTGCGAAAATTGTGCATGTATTTTACAAGCATCAGATGTTATATTCTGTAAAAGTGTTTGAATATTAATTGGTGTGGGTATCTGACATGTAGCTAATCGCTTATATAGATCGTCATGTTCATATGTTAATCGACATTACATGTTGAAGATCTCCTACTTCTCCACAGCCACATTATTGGTGTGGGGTTAACTCCTAATCGGTGAAGCTGATGGGGAGTGAGACAATGCGGGTGGTATTCATAAATGGTAGCAAATGCTCATTCTATAGGTTTATCTCTCCCATAACTTTACAAACTGCATATCTTTCAAAAAATCCGAGCAAAAGGATTTGCTTCAGGTTTATGCATATGGCCCATTGTCTCAGTTCTTGCTCTGATAATTGTTGTTAAATGTCATCTACCTTCAAAAGGGAATTTTGCATACCATATGGTTGTTTTGGAAATTCATTTATAATTTGTCCATAAAATGTTGGCCTGTTTGTTATGTTTCATTTCCATTTCTGATGCCATATGTCCCATATTTGTTATTTTATGACCGGTAGGAAGTTGTAATAGAAAAGTTGAATTTGTGTATAAATCTTCAACATTTGTCCTATATTTGCCAAATTATTGTCTGATCTATATATCTAGATGTCCAGGGATCCATGAAAGACATATATGTATATCTGTTTGAATCATATCAAGTCTTAACCGTTCAGTTAGAATGCTTATATGATCTCTATTTCTTTGGATTGGGTTATTTTCTGTAAAGCTGTTATTTGCGACAGATGATGAAAGACTCCATTATGAATTGCAGTACAAATTTGACAGAATTTTGGTAGATTTTCTGAATAATTTACTTTTAGGTTTGAAAGGAAAACTCCATATCTAGCCCTACATATTGTACACGGGTTTCATGCAATTGTTATTGTTATTTTGTTGGGCGTCAGCTAACTCAGTCTTTTTCCTGTTTGGGAATGTGGAAAAATAAAAGTACACTTCACACTTTTAATGTTTACTTAAAAGTTCCTTTTGGTTGGGACACTTTACAGAAGAATTTTCACATAGTATTTCTAATGGTTGAATTTAGCTACAGCAATCATTATACAGGGTTATGATAAAGTAATGCACAAAATTCATAAAACGTACAACGATCACTTTTGAAAAAAATGCAAAAACACGTCAAACTTTTGACATAAGTAACAAAAATAACACGTCAAAGTTGTCAAAGTTATGACGTCATCAACAAATTTTTTAATGGGAAGCTAAGAGTTTTATTACATTATGTGATAGAGCTTGTGTTTTTACACAAGGGAAAAATAGTTGCAGTAGGGCTCACATAAGAAAAACAACGAGAAAAGGGATAAAAAACGAAATAACAAAACCAATTATAAAAAGAGGTCAAACTTAAACTTATCTAGTAAGAACATGTGTTCTTATAAATTTTTTCAATTGTTTTACTAAAACAACGGTTTGTCAGTGTCAGTCGTACAATTAGTGTCACCACAGTTTTATTATTATGGCTCGTTTAACCGAAAGAGAAAGGATAGAAATTCTAATGATGGTAGGTTACGGCGTTCGCCTTCGAAGTCATGAAGAAGCATGTGCTTTATTTAACGCAACACATTTTGAAAGACCTCCAATTGCTAGAAGCACAGTAAGCAGAATTGTTGCAAAATTTGATGCAACGGGAAGCGTGAGGGATGCTCCAAAATCTGGACGACCAGGAATAAGCGACGATGTGAAGATAGATATTTTGCTGTCAGTAGAAGAACATCCTCACGCAACTACAACAGAAATTGCCTAACAAGAAAATGTTAGTCGTTTGTAGTAAAGATGTTAAAAAAAGAAAAACTACACCCATACAAAGTTCATCTTGTTCACGAACTCTCAGAAGATGATCCGGACAGACGTTTGGAATTTTGTGAAATCTTCATGCGGCATTGTGACGAAAATCCAAATTTTCTTAATAGTGTAGTATTTTCCGATGAGGTAACGTTTTGTCTAAGTGGTTCTGTAAATCGACACAATTCTCGCTACTGGGCATCCCACTGGATGCAGACAAAACACACCCAGCGTCCCCAAAAAATTAATGTTTGGGTAGGAATCGTCCGGGGAAGATTTATTGGTCCTTATTACTTTCGCGGGAATTTAACAGCTGAACGATATTTGGAACATCTTCGTATGGCAGTGCTTCCGGACCTACTTGCGGCATTTCCGGTTCCAAATAATGGGGACAACTTGGATCCCAGTATTTGGTTCCAACAAGATGGCGCACCACCACATTATGGTCATACTGTTCGAAGGTTTCTGGATAACCAGTTTGAAGAACGGTGGATTGGAAGACGTGGACCAATGGAGTGACCACCTAGGTCACCTGATTTAACCCCCTTCTTCTGTGGGGACATTTGAAAAGTCAGGTCTACATTAACCGGCCAGACAATTTAGAAGACTTAATGGAAAGAATTAGACACGAAATGACTCGTATAACTCCGCAGATGATCGAAAACTCTATAAATGCGGTCTACCATCGTCTTGGCCTATGTCAGTTAGTAAACAGGACACAGTTTGAACAATTCCTATAAGAAATAGTTTTGGTTTAATGGACTGTTTAGTTAATTGAAAAGTTATTATGAAACTTACGTTTATTTCGTTTTTTATTCATTTTCTCATTTTTTTTCTTATGTGAGCCCTACTGCAACTATTTTTCCCTTGTGTACAAACACAAGCTCTATCACATAATGTGTTAAAAATCTTAGCTTCCCATTAAAAAAATTTGTTGATGACGTCATAACTTTGACAACTTTGACGTGTTATTTTTGTAACTTATGTCAAAAGATGCGGAATAAAAAGAACAGTTTGACGTGTTTTTGCATTTTTTTCAAAAGTGATCGTTGTACGTTTTATGAATTTTGTGCATTACTTTATCATAACCCTGTATAATAATCTTATTTTTCATATCTCCTAACCTCACAATGTCAATCTTCCCGCGCCTCTTTTTCTACCCCAGGGTTGCCAGTTATTAAATCCTACCAATATTTTAGTAGTGGCTATTTTGCCGGTGTAGGCTATACTACAACAATATGTGTCAGAGTATAACGATCCGTCAGTGTATACCCATGTATATAGTTCGAAAATTTCTCTTTTGAATGAGATACGCAGTCTCGGATAATATTCCACGAGCATTTTAGTAGCTATATTACTAGTTGCTACTGTAATAACAACCGCAGATATATTTTGTGAGGGTGGGGTGAGTTGAGTAGGTGATCCATCAATTAATATTACCCAATTCAAATCATCTAAACATTTTTGTATTGTACGTCTATTACGATTTGTTGATAAGCTTCCCCATGAGGTATTATGACCATTCGCATATATTTTTGAGGGTATCATAGCAAAGGTTAATATTTGGTGGATTACATCTGTTTGTTTGGTATATTTATTACATGAATGATGTACTCGATCTGGGATCGTATGAGTATAGCAATTCCTACCTTACCATCCTGTTGATATATTCGATCAAGAAGATAATGAGGGATGTTGTCATTTGAATTTGTGGTTAACCTGGTTTCATTGAGCAGAACGATATATGGGATACGGTCATCAATTAAAATTAGCAGATTATGTCAATTACTTATTATTGAAACTTCGTATGTTCCATTGAAGAATTTCAAGTGCGGGGTTGGTATTCAACTACTTCGATTGTGTTTTATTGTGAAGTATAATTTCAATTGCATTTTCTTTGTCTTGGTGGCTCATATTATTTCAACGCTCAATAATATATTAAACGATTCATGCATTTCTATTTGAGGACGTATCTCGTAGTCACCGTCGGATGAAATTGCATGTGTTATTGTGACTAGACTAAAGATTACATAGGACTCTGATAGATTAGTGATTTTATCATCGATGAAGATTGTCCATGCCCAACAAGCACATAACATAACTGGACAGTTTTGCGATGTTCTATTTTGGAAACAAAGAAACATTAATTTGTAATGTTTTTTTATCTCGAAGCTAGGCGAACTCCTATAAGAATTCACCTTCTTTCTGGCATCGGTTTTTCAGCTGTAAATGATATACGTATTCACTTTGCGAACACTTATTTGATCCACGGGTCACTATACTATTTTGCGCGATAAAGGTCTCTATTTTCTTTAACGTACCTAGCACGGAGATTTTCGACTACGAATTTTAAAAATCCTAGTTCACAAGTATTTAATTTATATCACTATATTCAATAATTTAGATCACTATCGTGCCGACTCTGTCGATTTTCAAACTGTGTAACCAAATCTGCCGCTAATCTGCCATCTCATATGTTGAGCAAATTTATACCAGAGGTTTCTATAGGACCATTTTCGAAACGCCGAGAGGCATCGTAAGATGTCACCGTTTCGATGGGTCCATTCAATTCATCATAATGTATCCCATCATAATATCATGTTTCAAATTTTAAAGCATCATAATACTACAGGATCATATTAGTAACATACAGAATAAGTATTGCAGAGAAACGTAAGCAGTCATAATCGGAATAATTCATAACGTAAAACATCATAACGTATTTTTTCATAACGTACTCTATAGAAACGTGATTATATCATACTCGTAAAGCATCCCAATTGCATTGTATCACAAAGTCAGCGTATCATAACGCTACAGCGCAGAATTTGTTTTGAACAGAATACGCACTCGATTCGATCATATCCGTAATGAGTAGAACACGTAATGTTTCAGAACGTAAAGTTTCATAATTTGGATGCGCGCGCATCAGGCCTGTCTCACATTAGCTCAGCGGTATTTTAGTCGATGGGCTGAACAAATATTTCCGAATCGGTATAACTACTAGTAGAACATCTACTCGGCGGAAGTTGTGCATACGTGTCTATGGAATTGGAAAAGATGTAACGCCTACTGAAACAAGAGAAATTGCGGAAAAATTGCAAACTTTCATGAGCCCTGCATGGTGGTATAAAAATTGAAGCATCATACACCTGGAATGTATATTAATGTCTTCTGGAATTACTGGTATAGGTACTACTAATTCTTTCTAAAGATAGGTACCTAGGTCTGCTGCATTGGAAAATCCAATTTGAAGATTTATGGTGTTTGATGTTGAAGTACAATTCTAACATGTGTGTTAACTGTGTTAGTAATAGGCAACATTGTTATAGATGACATCTGTCAATTGTCTTGTTTTATGAGTAATCGAGAATCATAGTTGTAAGTTGTAAGTTGCAAGCTGAAAAGTATTGAAATAAATATCTGTGAAAGAATCAGTGATCGTTATTCTATTTTATCATCAAACATTCCAGAAACTCTGTATTCGACAGGTTATGGGCCCAGATCTTAATATATCTGAGCGGAATTAACTGGAATTGAATTGGTACGCAGGCATTGGAGACGTTTATCTCTGGAAGTACCTGGAAACAGAAAACATGGCGACGCTGAACACACAAGTTGCAAATCTTAAACAATTTGATGGAACCGACTTTTCAAATTGGGTATTTCGTATGAAACTATTCTTAGAGCAAAGTGATACATTGAAAGTACTGGAAGAAGAAGTTCCAACTGACCCAGATGAGCTAGTACAGTTTAGAAAAAGGGATGCAAAAGCTAGAAGTATAATCGTTCAATGGTTAGCTGACAATGTTTTGGACACAGTTAAGAAAGAAAACGGCCAAAGAAATGTATGAAACGTTGAAAAATACTTACACCCGGAAGGGATTGTCAATCCAAGTAGATTTGCAGAAGAAGCTGAGGAATATGAAATATACTGAAGGAAGTCTGAGTAATTTCATAGGAGATTTTGAAAAAGTTGTCACAGATCTGAGAGCTAGTGGAGGCCAATTAGGAGAACCTGAAGAAATTTGTCAATTGCTAGCAGCAATGCCCGACAGTTATCAAGCTTTAACAACCTCAATTGATTTGATGTTCAGTACACATCCTAAAGATGTTACGGTACAATTTGTTAAAAGCAAGTTACTACAGGAGGAAATACGACAAGGAAACAATAATCAAGTAAATGAATCTGTAGCTTTTACTAGTTGATACAGAGGTGATTTCCGTGGAAGAAACAGAGGAAGAGGGCAGTTTATGTCAAACGGTAGAGGACGAGGACAATCTGTGTCAAAATTTCCCTTTAAATGTTATAAGTGTGGAAAATCAGGACACAAGCGTAATGAGTGCAGAGACAGTACCAACGTAGCCGATTGTGAAAATATAATTTCCGATGAAATAACATTTGTGGCAAGTGACATGAACAGTTCCGTTTTGAGCGAGTCATCTGAACTACTTCACATGTTCTGTGATAGTGAAGCAACGATGATAACCTTTATTGTTGACTCAGGAGCAACAAATCATCTAGTAAACAAACAAGCAGATATGTTTTTATCGGACATTAAATCTGTGAATTATAATATTAATGTTGCCAAGAAAGGTTCTGCGATCAAGGTTTTAAAGTGTGGAAATTTACATGTAGAAGACCCTGAAGGAAGAAAGTTTAAATTGAAAGATGTATTTCAAAGTGACGATTTGGACTATAACTTATTATCAGTGAAACGAATAGAAAAAGAAGGATTTAAGGTAGTCTTTGAGGATGGAAAAGTTAAAATATGTAGGAAGGACAGCAATAAAATATTTTTGGAAGGCAATCTCAAGGGAAACCTGTATGTTATCTGTTTCAAACCTAGATTTCTAAGTGCAAATATTGTTGTTGATCAGGACCTGATGCACAGACGAATGGGACATTCATCTAATTATCCTTCAAAAACTTTATGTGAAATTTGTTTAAAAGCGAAACAGTCTCGTGTAAAATTTAAATCCCTACCTGATGAACGGAAAGCAAGACGAGTTATAGAAATAATCTCATCTAATGTGTCAGGACCCATTACACCTTCTACCCGAGATGGCATGAAATATTACGTCAGTTTCATAGATCATTTCACACATTTTGCACACATATATCTTATGAAGAATAAATCTGAAGTCATTGACAAGTTTAGAGAGTATGAAGCTCTGGTATGTGCAAAATTCAATTCTAAAATATCAAGACTTCGTTGCGATAATGGAGGAGAGTATAGCTCTGAAGAATTTCAAAGGTTTTGTAAGAACAAGGGTATACAGATTGAATTCACTATACCGAGGAATCCAGAACAAAATGGAATTGCAGAAAGATTTAACAGAACAATTCTAGAAAAATCAAGATGTTTAATTTTTGAGTCAAATTTGGAAAAATGTTTTTGGGGTGATGCTCTTTGTGCAGCAGTATATTTGCACAATAGACTGGAATCGTCAGCTATTTCCCAAAACACTACACCAGCAAAACTATGGTATGGATATGATCCTGATCTAAATAAAATCAAAGTTTTTGGCTGTACTGCATATGTTCATATACCAAAGGAGAACCGTTTAGGAAAATTAGATTCACATTCAAAGAAAATGATATTCATTGGTTACTGCAGTAATGGATATAAGCTATATGATATAGAACAAAAAATAGTGGTTGTAGCAAGATCTGTTATTTTCGATGAACATAGGAATAAAGAAGAGACGACCAATCTAAAATTACAACCAGTAGTAACGGAGGAAGAAAGTGAAAAAGAAGAAGAAAGAAATGAAAATAGTAATGCTATAAACGAAAAAGAAGACAATAAAGAAGAAGAAAGAAATGAAAATGATAATGCTATAAACTCTAGCAATGAGATCGAGGAGGACAGTACAAACGCTCGTAGAAGCCAAAGAAATAGAAGACTGCCAAGACATTTACTTGATTATGACTTGGACAGTGATATGGAACTAATGGCAGCCTTATCAGCTGGTAATTTACCCCACGAAATTCCTAAAAGTTTTGATGATGCTTTGAATATGCACAATGGATGGGATATAGCGATAAACGAAGAACTGAAATCATTGGAACAAAATCATACATAGAAAATGATTTCACCACCTCCAAATGCAAATATTATAGACTCCAAGTGGGTATTCTCTGAAAAAATGATAGAGGGAAAAATGAAGAAGAAGGCCAGGTTGGTAGCACGGGGTTACCAGCAACCATCCTTAGGAGACGAAGTTTATGCACCAGTAGCAAGAATGGTGACACTAAGAGTTTTACTTGCCCTAGCAGTAGAACATGATTTTACCATTCACCAGTTAGATGTAAGGTCAGCCTTCTTGAAAAGTAATCTGAATGAGGTAGTTTATATGAAACCACCTGATGGTTTAACTAATTATACACCAGGTCAGGTATGTGAATTGAAAAGGGCACTTTATGGTCTTAGACAAAGCCCTAAATGTTGGAATGATTGTATCATAAATTTTTTACTGAATTTGCATTTCGTTCGATCCAAATCAGATCCATGTCTTTATTATACAAAATCTATATTTTTGCTTATTTGGGTAGATGATATTATTATTTTGTCGAGCTCAGTAGATGAAGTGAATCAAGTAATAAATAAAATATCTGCAAAATTTGAAATAAGGAATTTGACTAACAAAAATGGAAAAATTAGATTTTTGGGTATTGAAATTGAGAGACAAAATAATTCTATCTTCATGTGTCAAAAACTTCTTATTACAAAAGTTTTGAATCAATTTAACATGACAAACAGTAAAATTGCCAAAATTCCTTTACAACCAAAATTAAATTTACAAAAGGGTGATCCCAATAATAATTTCAAAGCTCCTTATAAAGAATTGATCGGTAGTCTTATGTATGTGATGCTAGGAACACGTCCAGATTTGTGCTATGCTGTATGCTATTTTAGTAGATATCAGAATTGTTATGATGAAAATCACTGGCAATATCTTAAAAATGTCCTTAAATATCTTAAAGGTACTGAAAATTTAGGCTTAACCTACTATAAGAATTCTGACGAAATAAATACATCCGCATTTGTAGATTCTGATTATGCTAATGATGTCAACGATAGAAAAAGTATAACTGGTTTTTTTCTGAAAATTAATGCCAATGCTGTATTCTGGAATTCTAAGAAGCAATCAGTTGTTGCTTTGTCAAGCTGTGAAGCAGAGTATGTAGCTTTAGCTTCTTGTACAACTGAGTGTTTGTTTTTAGGACAACTACTACATGACTTGATTAATTATGATGTATATCCTATTAAAGTCTATGAGGATAACCAGTCTATGATTAAAATGGCATATACGTATGAAACGAAAAGACCAAAACATATTGATGTCAAATTTCATTTTTTGAAAGATCTGGTTAATCAAAATAAAATTAAAATAGAATATATTTCTACAGACAAACAAGTTGCTGATATTTTTACTAAAGCTTTAAGTGCTAATAAATTTGTATTGTTTAGAAAAGAACTTAATATGACATAATTTATATTCTAACTTTATTTTGTTCATTTGAAATCGTTAAATTTGTGTACCTTTAACATTGTAGAATTGGGGAGAAGTGTTGAAGTACAATTCTAACATGTAAATCAACCCTTAACTGTGTTAGTAATAGGCAACATTGTTATAGATGACATCTGTCAATTGTCTTGTTTTATGAGTAATCGAGAATCATAGTTGTAAGTTGCAAGCTGAAAAGTATTGAAATAAATATCTGTGAAAGAATCAGTGATCGTTATTCTATTTTATCATCAAACATTCCAGAATCTCTGTATTCGACATTTGATGCACTCTTCTGCGGCACTTTTTTATCCCAGTTTCATTTTTAGCAATAGTTGGAATCTAGATGAGAAAACAGTATTATTTATTGTGTTTTTGAATTAGGATCAAAAACTCATTCTTAATTTTACAGTATTTATTATTAAGTATCAGGTACATAAAAGTTATACTGACATCTTTGTTGCTCCTACCTATAGTTATTATTGAGCAAATTCATAAAATGTTTTAATTTCCTACACGAATTTGAAAAACTGAAATAACTAAAATTAATTTTGGAAAGTTATTCTTAAGCAGTGTAACCAACTTGAGTTGGATATCTTTCCCCATATAAATCACTGGTAAATATTTCAGATGTTGTTTTTTCTTTTGGAATTGAATAAAAACAATATTCATCATTCACGTTCTGTTTAAGATATTTATGTCTTAGAGTGATATATTTTTCGAAACATCGGCAGTATAAGATGTAGATGCCAGTAACTTTTGTCTAAAATATATCAGTTCTATTCAAATTCAAGTAGATTGCATATTGTTTCAAACAACTGATTAGATAATGCTATCTAGTTGTTTATTATATCTACTTTTTGCAATACAACTACTTCATAGACCAAGATGTTTTCTTTTTTTAATCAACATTCCTATATGGTACTGGAATGAATGTATCAAGACGGCATCGCCAAACAGACCGATAACGCTACCCTTTGATAATGTCATGCTCGGTATCGCAGCAGCGTAAACCGAATTCATTTTATCACGTTTGTTTCCATCAATGTTGGTGAAATATTTATATATGAACTTTCTGGACCTACATAACCTTCAGAACACTATATAACCTACCTTATAATGGTTGCAACACTCAAAAAATATTTCATAGAAGCGCCCCAAATATAAATAATATTCGTCAAGACCACAACTCAAATAGCTATAGCGGTGTTCCTATGAATGTAAATCCGTTCAGTATGTTTCTGAAGCCGTTTAGTCGGGTTTCTGTCAAAAAGAATAATGAAAAATTGAGTATTGAACACGATGGATATGAGAGTTGATTTTGTAGCATTCATTTGACCCCCTTCTACCTCTCTAGACATAATGAAAAAACTGTTTCCAATTTTGATTATCAATTTGTTAGGACATTTTTCAAGTAAAATTTTGAAAATGAAGGTTTAAATATAAAAGTTTACTTTATAGCATTTATTAAAAACTCTTTCCACTCCTCAAGAAATAACGGAAAAAATGTATCTGGTTGGTAATGTTATCAACTTTTCAACAATTGTTTCGGCGAAGAATATTGAAAATATCATTTTATAGAGATGGACGGAGGTCAAAATTACTATAACAAAATCAACCTTCACATTCAACGTGTTCAAGAGTTAATTTTTCATTTCTCTCTGAAAAAAAAACAATTGGGCGATATAAATGGAAGTCAGAAATATTTTTTTGGAATATTTAAATATTCTAGGAATATACTAGGATATTCTAGGATATTGGAGGAATATTCCCTGAACATGCTAATGGGAATCCCTCAGATAATCGTAGAATATTCCCAAGAGAATATTCTATGAATAACTAGAATATTTTTGGGATATTCCACGGATATTCCTTACAAAATATTCCTATAATATTATCAATGAATATCCTCAGAATATTTGGATATTCCAAGATTATCCAAGGAATGTAAATGAATAATAAACATAGAATATTCTTATTGAAAATTCAATGAGTACTCTTTGAATATATGGTATGATCCAGGAATATTACTGTAATATTCCCACAGTTACCTTTTCGAATAATCGATTAGAAAACATTCAATGGGTATAATCCTCAAATTATAGAGCAACCATAGACACATGTTCAAGACTGTTGGTCATCTGTACAGTGAAGCCAAGTGCGAAGATGTGCAACACTTCTGACTTCGTAAAAAGTGTTATACATCTTTGCACTTGGCTACACCGTACTCATGATGACCAACAGTCTGAAACACATGTCTACAGTTGCTCTACAATTTGAGGGTTATATATAATTCAGGAAGAAAAGTTCATCTCTACAAAGGTACAATTGCTTTAATTTTAAATTTCAACAGGGTGTGATATCTAATTTTAAAATAAGAAAAAAATCAAATCCTATTTACTCGTTCATTTCTGTGACATCCGTCAAGGCTGCTGAATTGAAAACCCTGAAAAAAAAATTATTGTGCGATTTGATATTTGGTATGTTTTTAAATAAAATATATGTGCATTTGCATGTAGGTTTAATGTGTAGAATTCGAAATTGTAAACAATGCCTCTCAAAATGAATGGGTGGTTGTTCATTTAAAAAAGTTTAAAATTGACTCTTAAAATAAGTCTTCAGTAAAAATATTGTAACTGAAAAATATGAGGCAAATATATTGGTCTTCGAATTTTACTAGGAACCATAATCTATCAACAATGGAGAAATATACAAGTTTGTAACTTCTATACATACTTACTAATTTCTTTCAATCGGTCGGAGGATTTTGCGAGGTAACAGAACAACCACTTCAATGTCCTTCAGATATGTTCTATTGTGGCAGCGTTGAATTGCATCTAGAAATGAAAAATTCATTGATAGTGTATGATTCACTGAGACTAATATTTTATTGATAATCTAATTCAAATATATTAAAAACATGTAGAGTTTATTTTGTATTTATAAAAGTACTTCTATTTATATGAGATCGAATAATGGTACGAATCAGAACCTAAATCTATACTACTGATATTATCATTTTCAATTTGCTTTTCTGAATGGCGTTCGTCAAAGTCTTCTGAATCATTATGACACAAAGTTCTTGGAAATTAAATGAAAATGATACAGTAATTAACAGCTACAATGTTAGGCCAGAACGATGAGACATAACCTAAAAATTATAGCGTAATTATTATTCCCAATATTAATTATCATCAGAATGTAATGAATGCTTTCAAACTTTGTTGATAACATCTCATGCACAGAAATTATTAGACATGAATTCAGATGGTTTCTATCATCGAAGAAATAAAAATTCCTATTTTATTACCATCCATTTCATTCTGATGAAAAGTATTATTCAAAAGCTACTTAGTTTACTTACGTTTTATAATGATAACACTACACACATCACTAATTAAAAAAAAAAACAGTTCAAATACTCAATAAAACAAATCGAAATGAATAAAATGAAACCAGAAACCTGAAACTCCCCAGACGACATTTGTTGAAGTTGAAATGCACGGAATAACTTATACCATAAGCGCTGTGTGATTGGTCACTGTAATGGCGGGAAGTTTAAATAACAAGGCATCAGCTGCATGCAAACCGAGTTGAAATGTATAAGTCATTAGTCATTCTCTGTCAAATGTGAATTTTGCTAAGTACATATCAAAATAGAGATTATGCCATAGAGAAAGGAAATCATTTATGAATCAAGCATCAGCGCGCTAGTATAGAAACATTAATAATCTTTGGTCCAAATATGGAAACGTCTTGTATAGAATAATCTACGAATATTCCATGCATAACATTCCCTGCATGTACTATAAAGAATATACAATAAGTAATATTCCAGAAATATTCAACTAACAATATTCACATTGAAATATTCCTGGTATATTCTTTCAAGAATGTTCTTGAAATATTCTACTTTGTATGTTCCTTGAATGTGCCAGGGTATATAAATATTCCTAGAATATGTATGGTGTTAAACGATTTGTAACTTTGAGCAAAGTATAGGAGAAAAATGATTTATTCTGAAATTAATTTTCGATAACCTAGTTTGCAATTGTACTGAGGAAAATTCTGCTATTAAAGTTTTTGCTGGGATATTTCTTGCTACTGTAATAAGAAATACTATTACTATAACAAATTATAGAATAGAAGTAGCAAATTTAAATTCTATGGCAGCAAAAACGATTTTGCTGAAGGTGGTTTTTCTGCCACAGTTAGGTATAATGCTGTCGCTATTAGGCAGTCAGTCTAGGATCGTAAGTTCTTCAATCAGAAAATCATAATTTCACAGGTGAATAATCACTGGTGAATTACATGCTTATGGCCGTAAGGTTTTCGCTTACGATAAGTCCCAGATAGCACAAATACGTCTTATGGACGTTTTGAAAACGTCTCGCCTGGACATTAAGGACATCCTTAAAACGTCCATTTTACTGACGTGGACGTTTTATGGACGTCTTTGGAATGTCCATTGTTAATAATCAGGATGTCTTTAGGACGTCCATTATAGAACATTTCATGGACCATCTCAGGTGCTCAAATGGACATTTACAGGATGTCTTTAGAACGTCCATTTTATGTCTTCAGAATGTCCATTTTAGAACATTTCGTAGGCCTCACAGGGGCTTAAATGTACATTCACATGATGTTAATCATCTTTCCATCCTGCCTTTGTAAAGGCAAATTTTTTTTATTCATTTTCAAAAATAAACAATTAGTGTTTTACCCATTTAGAAGGTCTAGGTGAGACAATTAGATAAAATATTGAACATTTCAAAATCTTTAATTTTGAAGGAACATGTGTTTCCAATACAAACTATTAAAATAATTATTCAAAACTTTTTTGTGGAGTTCACGTCTTTCCTCTCCTTTGCCCTTTTCAACCATGCCTGGATGGATAATTCAGTTTCCTTTCTACTTTTTGCCATGTTCGCCTTCTCAGCTGAACCTGGAAAAGAATCAAATTGCTTATTCCAAATGAATGGTAGACCAGAATGAAAACCAAATCTGCATTTCAATTTTTCAGTTTGTAGATGATCTCAAAAAGATGGCTCTGAAATTTGTTTCAGGAGAAAACTAACACTCAAGAAAATATAATTATTCAATATTAATAACAACAATAATTTATAACAAAATCAATGGTCAAAGTTCATACTAAAAATAGAGTTTGTGAAAAGTTGATAAAAGTTTTACAAAGGCCATCTTTTATAAAATGTCTGGAGGAGACTTCCTGCCTTTTGATGTGATTTAAAATCAAAATAATGTATATTTTTTTTTATTTTCAAGGACCACAATGAAAGCGGTATAAAAACACAGTATTCAGTATGTTGTCTAATGTAGGCAGTGTCTAATATTATACTCACTTAAAATAAGCTGGGTAATTTTCATGTTATTAAAGGGCTTTTTTCCTTTCCGCCCTAACCAACTATATTTCATTGCTTCTTCATTAGTTAACAATGAAGTCAAAATACGCTTCACCAAATTGTAGTTGTTTGTACCTCCTATTCTAGCTAACTCATTCACCTGAAAAGTGGGGTTCTTTAGTAAAAAAACACTACCTAGATCCTGATCATTAAAAGCAAATGAAAAAAAAAAAAAACAGAAATGAGTATAACTCCTCATGATAACTTTCTTGACTTCAGAAAAAATTTCAGAATGTGATTTTAGATAATTATTCCTGTAGATAACAATTAAAAAATATTTTTAAAAATAAATGTACTTACAGCTCCATTGAAATTTGAATCAATATTTAAAATCTCTTCAAATTTAAGGAATTCTTCTTCTGAATTCAAGGGAAAATCTAAATTATATTTCATAAATAATGACTCATCACAGTGTATCCCATTTTTATTCAAGTCTAGTTCTCTTGTTTGTCGAATTTCCAATAAAATATCAGTAGCCAAACTTCTTATGAGATGGTTTTGTTCGATGACAGTTTTCAATTTGTTTGCTAGAAACAAGGCAAAATTCAAATGCATATGTGCTTTACTTTTCTTTGACAATATTTTGAGTAATTACGCAACCAGTAAATAAGTGGTCAATCTCAGTAGGTAACAGTCACTATACATTTTGGTCATAAAATATATTTACCGTTCTGTTGACATCCTTTGCAGCAATAATCTTCCTTGCGAGTTCCATCTGATTCCATAGGATGGCTGGAAATTTCAGGAAGGACTGATGAGTCTATCAGACTATTTATTACTTCAAACGATTTATTTTCTTGTTGATCTTTACCTACAAAGAAACTAAACTATATACAAATGGTCATGAAAATATTCTTTTATGTATATAAATGATATGTGTATTTTGGAATAGGTAGGTACTATAACAGTTGTTTTTCATGGTGCATAACAAAAACCAAGCTCACCATTTCTACTATTTGTGTCAGACGACTCAATTTTTTCATTAAATGCAATAAACACTATTTTAGTGAACATTGTGTGTATATATAGTTTCAAAATACTATACCCATTCTCTTTTTTGGAGAAGGCAGAAGACTTTCTTCTATAGACTCTTCACTAGAAGGAAGAACTTTTTGTATCCTCTTTCTTTTATTATCAGATTCAAACTCCGAAGCTAAATCACTAGTTTCTTCCGCAGTTCTGGCTTTCAGTTTAGCTTTCATATATTCATCTGCAATGGAAATATCGTTGTAAAGAATATTTCCTAATAATGTGCGAAAGAATTACTGGCGTTAAAATTCCTATACTAATTGGGTTTATAAGTGGGTAATAAAATTTTAGTAAAATGCAGTTGCATTATTCCAGCTATAGGCTGTTGTAAAAAGTTTCAATTACTTATATTTCTTTGTATTCAACATTTTGTTGATTATTAAACATATAATAAGTAAATATCAAATCAAAATTCATGGTAGTTCTGAAATTTCTCATATTTTCATAGCCTTGAATCAAATCATGAAGTCAATGCTGAAACATTTTGATGTGAATCTTAGTAAGAATGAAATATTCAGGGAATATATGTATACTTACCAAAAGTGGCATTTCTGAAAACCTTAATTTTATGTGTGGGCCAGCATGTGTTCAAAGGCTCACTTTTTCGGATAGCCATTATTAATTTGGGATGAGACATTGATGGCCAGTGACAAACGTCCCCTTGGATCCATGTTGTTGGGACTGCTTCGACTGAACTGTCCTCAAACTGAACCACAGTCCAAGTTTTCTCAGCCATATTGATGACATAAATAATAAAGGCACTATAAAACATATATATAAAAATTAGTTTCAAAGTAACAGTAATAATGGCAAAAGATTTTTTCAGTGATTCAAAAGGGGCAATAAAGAGGTCAAGTGAATCTGAAAGTTACCACTTTCCAAAATAATATTTTTAACAAACAACTATATATGTAATACTTATCACTTACATGATGACTAAATAAAGATATTATTTACACTAACATAAAGTTTAATTTATAGTATGAAGCAAGGGAAAGATTATAATGTCATTTTGAATTTCTATTTTGATACACTTCCGATTAATATCACTGACATTAAACATTTTCAGTGGACCAATATCTGAATTAGTTAAGAAAATCCCTAGTTCTGATGAGTTACAAGGCTGTTCATAAAAATCCCTGAGTGATAAAAATTGATTTCCTATTATTTTATATTCATTTTGATACATTACAATATTTTTAATAACTATAATATTTCCATTTTTAAGAGAACATCAGTTGTCTGGCACAGCATTATGGAGAACAAAATTTTCAAAACTGACTCTTCTAAACTGATTTTGAAGATTCTTATTTAATGTCGGTCCATCTGAATGATTAAATGAGAAAATAGGATAATTGTTTGAAATATTTTCACTTTTGTTGAATAAATAATGCTTCTCGCTTTTTCTCTTTATGATTTGTGACAGTGGTTTATCACTTTTTCTAAGCGACTTCAAGATTGATTGTAGGAAGTTTTCAAATGGAAATGCACTAAAATCATCAACAATTCCGTGATTTTTTACATCATTTGCAAGATGCAGTAAATTATGTATGTTATGTGACATATTCTGTTGGCCATATAAAATTTTGAAGGTTTCTGCCTGCAAAATACTGTAGAAGCGATTCAGCATAATCAATGGAATTAACATAATTTGAATTTGATAAAATTGTCATGGCAACATGCAATGTAATAAAATTCAAATACTTATCTCTGTTGAGTACATTTTTTAATGCAACTGGACCAGTGTAAAATAAAAATTGACGGAATTCTGTAGCCTTCCATCTTTTTACCTCTGCCAAACCTCTTGGTTTTCTGTTGAACTCTAAGGGAATATACTTAGTAAAACTGGTTAATGAGTGAGATATATTAGTGACATCATAAGAAGATATTTTGGTAGATGGTTTTCCGCAGCACCATAGAGACAGGAGTAATTTTTTTACAACACCAAGGCAGATTAGGTGCATATAGTCCAATGGAAAATCATCAACCATACTGAAATGTGGGATGTTTTCAATAAGTGAAGTGCCAGTATGATGCTCTTCTTGAATCTTAGTTCGAAACCCTTCATCAGTTCTCAACTGAAGGTTTTTGGTTTCTGAAAAATATACTCTGCCATCGTCATAATCACCTTCAACATGGCATTTTGTACATGAAAAATATCCAGTATGTCCTTTAGTATATTTAACAAAGGATTTGGCTGGCGCATCACAAATGATGGACTTTATTTTAACTGTACAAAATTGACTATTTATATATATACCATTGGTAATAACCTCAATTGCCTCATTTACAAATTCCTGCAAGAAAATGTTGGCATCTTTTGGTTTTTCATAACCGTGGTATATGCCAACCATATCAACAATTTTATCTTTAGATAACCTGCATAATATTGGGTATACTTGACTGCTAGAGCTCTTCGATAAAGGCAATCCATCAATGTTGAGAATGAGTTCTAGTGCCTTTGTATGTTTTAAGTAGAAAGACTGTTTCACAAGATTTTCAATGCAAGTTTTCAATCCAAAATGATAATATTCGCCAGAATCAACAGATTTTAATTCGATATTTCGGCATGTTCCCAACAGGGTTCTAGCATCAGTAGGTAACTCAGGAATAAGTGGCTTCATTATATTCAACAAGTCATTGATAGCCTTGTGTGCTACATTATGACGTAGTGCCCATGCAGCCAAATTTGATTGAACATTATTAGATATTGCCTCGGGATTGATATTATTTGTTGGATTGCCGTTTGTACAAAAAGGAACGATGTTTATTTGGTGATTAGAACAAGGAACAGTACTGTCTGCCATATTTTCAGAATCAGAATCACTGGAGGAAGAACCAATGCAAATTTCTTCAGAGGTAAATGGAGCTGCATTATCCCCGATTTCATTATAATGAAAACTTGTTGTGGCCTCAGATTTGTCTATTTGTTCACCTGATGAGGCTGCGCCGGCTGTGGATGGCGGGAGTGAATAGGGAACACATTGGGATTGCCTTTTAGCACGCATATAATGCTTGTTCAATACTGACCTGCTAGACATTATGAATTCACTAACCTTTTAGCTCATTAGTATTCACTGTTATGTGGTATAAAATAAAATATTTTCGGTTTTTTAATTTGAGTTTGGTTTCGTTCAGACTTCAAAGGGAGGGAAAGGCGAAAGACACTGACACTTGACAGTCTTTGCACTCTTGACGAGTCTTCTTGACACCGCACCGCGCGATCATGAAACTGGCGGATAGACATAGAAATGCGATCCTCGAAGTGCGCATGTCGCATGAACAGATTCAAATTTGATTGGACCCTGTAATGGCGGGGTAATGACAAGTTGAAAATGCCTGGCTTAGTTTTTCTCTCGCAATTTACACACAAATTTAAAGTGATCAAGCTAAAACCTAGCTTGCGATTTGGAAATGCGTGAATTATTAGCCAACCCTAACCTGACTTGACTAACCTTAAATTGTTAGCGATAATGAGTTGAAAAAATCGAGGATCGTACTTCTATATCTATCCGCTATTGAAATAACTGTCACGACACGCCCGTCATGCCACAACATAAAACACAGAACCGCAAGTACAGAATAACAGAACCATCTACAACACAGAACTAGTTCTCTGGTACAGCATATTTTTTGTCACTGGATTACTACCAAATGTCAACATTTATTCAATTGTAAAGTCGAAAAGCGATGAAACATAACATTATGTTTAATTTTTAATAAACATAGGACTATTTCTACGTTTGGAATGATCGTTTCTTTAATTTGTTTGGCGCTGTCAGTGACTCTTGCGCCAATTCTGCAACTAGCCGACAAAATATGACGTAATAGAGTCTTGCAATGAGGGAAAGATTTTTTTTTATATTGATAAATGAAAATGTGGAAATATAAATGGAAATGATGGAATTGAGTGGAATCATAGCAGAGGACAGCAAAAGTGACTGACTTCACAACCTCATTACTATCATATCTTAATTATGAGAGAATGACACCAGACGACTATGCATACCATCTTTATATAACCATCTCAAATAGTCCGATTTTTCATAATTTATAGCTCAGAGTGCCTAGATGTATACTTATATCATCAAATAATTTTTATGAATGTGAATCTAATGAAAACTGAAAAAGTAAAGAGAATGGACGTTCTACGGACATCTGTTTCTGGACGTCCCAAGGATATTTTAAAATGGACATACTTAATACGTCCAGAATTGGTCCTGGACATTCAGACCACGGATGGACATGTAATGGACGTCCATAGGACGTCCTGTGCTATCTGGGGTGGATCATCGCATAGAAGTTCATCCACTTACGGTAATACAGTTGTCAACCTGCCACTAAAATATTACTCGAAGAACCTACTTACGACTACTTTGTTCCATGCTGTGGTTATTAAATGTTTTGCTGACATTCTGACGGAAATTACCCCCTCCACAAACGCAACGAACATTTGGAGGTTGTTACGTTTAGAAATGAGAAAACGTAGAACTACCGTTTCAGTGTTATCTACCGCTTGTTCTAGTCCAGCCGTATTGCCGAATAGTGCTCCTTGTAAACAACCAATATAGGAATCATGTGATAATGGGTGAAGTGAATGAATATAATCAAATGCTATTACTCATGTTTTTTCGAGACATACATATTCGTGTTAATGAAGTATGCGGAATATGAATCAATAGTGAGAGCTTCTGCTGAAATTTATTCACGACCCATTGTCTTGCATGTTTCATTTCGAAACTTCTTTCTTGTTTATCACTGTAAGAACACATTCCGACAGACTTTTAGCAATAATTTTTCATTGAAAACTATACAGTTACAGAACTAGATATATGTGTTACCATAGCATACCTACAACATGAATAATGCCCTAGGGGTAATTGCACACACCAGCGATAGCAAAGTCAGATTCCTACAACTATGGCAATACCTTTTAGTCATAAGTAGGTGCACTCGCTGGCGGTAGCAAAGTTTACCAGCTACCACAAAAACATTGTCTACTAGCTATAGGTAAATGCATTCCATTGCGGTAGCAAAGTTCGAGAAAATAAGTTATTCGACAATTTCTATTTATCCCAAGTGAGTTATAATCAGCAAAGTCGACTTTATAACCACAGGTGATAGCTCGCTTGTCCCCTATGCTATTAGAGTTTCTTGCTAGGGTTATTGGATTTCTAGCTACGATTAATAAAAATTTTCCTCAGTGTGGTTTTGTGGTGTGAAAGGGACTCCAAGCAGGCAGCCAACCATATTGAAATTTTAGTTAACATTATATAAAGAATTATGAAAAATTAAGAACAATTAATGAATAAGTCAATTATTCAATGACAAGTCAAGCTTCTCAAATATCATATATCTCTTAGGTCTTCAACGAGTATAAAAGTTCCACTACCGTCATTCTTCCCACGTAGTGCCAGCAAGCGCATAGACTATAGAATTATAAAAAGTACGTTATAGTCTAAGAGGCCGCGACACTAGACCAATAGTGATAACACTTATCAGCTTGATACATATTATTCGTTTCCTTGTTAATTGGAGAATACGAAATGGCACTGCTGCCTTGCATAGACCGAACGACGCGTGAAAAAACAATTAAAAAAAAAATAATTTTTTCGTGTTATCAAGTATCATAACACTTTTCGATTTCGTTTATTCACTGATATAGGGGAGGGATAGGGCTATAAGAAAAGTCGCTGCTGCCAGCTCCCTGCACAACCCTTACCTGTGGCAGCATGGAAAGAAATACCCCTAAATTTCGATTATCAAGTATCAAGTACAAATAGCACAGCTAGGATCTGGCAATGTATATGGTAGGGACAAGTTTATACCTGCGCGTGTCTAGGTAGTTTCTAGGTATTATCTCGTCTTATTATTTAGTTTACCATCTTCTAGGTTTTATCCCGTCGTATTTATTCTCAATTGTAATGGTATACAAGGGAAATTAAAAATAAAAAACAAGGAAAACGACGAATTAATGAAAAAAAGTCACTTGATAAATGCAATCTCATTTGTTTCAACAATCAACGACACGTAAAAATTATTGTAACTTATAGTGGTTCGCGTATTTCATCAGTTAAAATCAAAAAGAACCGAGTCTATGCTGTTGAATCCGAATTAAATGGCGAAATTTGGTCGCGCGAAGCGCGACTTTCAACTGCTGCTGCCACCGTATAGGGTAGTGTTTACAAAAGGCAGCAGTGGTTTTTCTCACTCAGAATTTCATCATCTTCAAGATGCCGTTCGATTTTTTGAAAAGTTCGATGATACTTGATAATCGAAATTTAGCGGTATTTCTTTCCCTGCTGCCACAGGTAAGGGTTGTGCAGGGAGCTGGCAGCACCGACTTTTCTTATAGCCCTATCCCTCCCCTATATCAGTAAATAAACGAAATCGAAGTGTTATGATATTTGGTAACAGGAAAAAAAAAATTTTTTTCTAAATTGTTTTTTCACGCGTCGTTCGGTCTATGCAAGGCAGCAGCGCCATTCCGTGTTCTCCAATTAATAAGGAAATGAGTGATATGTATTAAGTAGATAAGTGTTATCACTATTGGTCTAGTGTCGCGGGCTCTTCCACTATTATGAAACATTACGTTGTGTATCAGTATAGAACTCTTGTCTATGACGTTGTGATATAATACATTATGACGAAGTACGTTATGATGCGTTAAGAATTCTACCGAATACGAACATGATCGTTTGATGATATGATGAGTTGATATTGTGATGGAATGATATGATTTCTTGAGTTTATGATGCAGTGATTATATGATGCTTCATTGTTATGATGGAGTAAGTTATGAAATAGTACGCTATAATCACATTATGGTGTAAATTCTGATCGAGTACGTTATGAAACATTATGTAATGCTGCTGTAAATTTCTGTCTTGTAATATATGATCCATGCGATTTCTGTCCTTTGACGATGTGATGGTGTAAATTTTTGTGTGATTCGATTTGTGTACTGCATATTATGATACATTGGGTGTCCCCCGTTTCGATTAGTTCGGAACAGTCTCTGACATCTAGATGTTTTTGTGATTTTCGTTTCTTCTATGATGTGTTATCACATTAACGCCAGGCAGTTTGACAACTTTATTTTAATAGTGACTATTCTGTGATTCTAATTACAGAGATATTGCAGTTTTGTCTTTTTATCCTTTAATGCCGATTCAGATACATGCAAGTCCGTGCAACTCACACGCATATACATTTCTGACCCTTGTGCCTGAGAACTGCATGACCATTCACATATATGCCTTTTATTTTCATTTATATCATAAGGTCGTCATATTTTATTTGGTTCTGCAATAATTTTATGAATACTGGAGCAATTGCCAAAAACTCAAATTTTGAGTTTTTTGAATAATCCCGTCGCATTTATCATTGCAACTTTCTTTATTTTCTCATGCAACGATCTTGCCCAAAATGGAAATGAAGTAACTTCAATCCTGGCCTTATTCGTCCACTAATAAAGGCAGGCCATATTTTAATAGGGTTGTCCTTGTTTCAGATTCACATTGGGCGTGCCTACATGTCGAAATGAAAACAACTTTATTATTACTGCCTGACATGAACTGCTATGTTGAACAGCAAAACATCTTTATAGAATAGGATGTGAAGGACACACCCAACAGTAAATGCGGACGAGTCAACAAATCACATCTTCTTGGAGTGTCCATAAATGAATCAACACATTTTGTGACACCTACTTTGACTTCATTCGAAACAGAATGCCAGCTCCTTATTAAACATCATTGTGGTATGAAGACATTTGATTCTGGAAATAATTAAACTAATTATGGAATTATGGATTACTATCATAATTGATTCACCATGTTATTATTGTGTTTCATTCTATCATATAATGCCATCATCATCATTATCACTAGGTATGTAGTAATTTAGACGAGCCATATGTTAGTAGAACCTCACTTGAGATATGTATCTTATAGACTCAGTTTTTGTACTACAAAAACGTGCAATAAAATTAATGTGTAAAGCAAAATTTCGTGAATCCTGCAAAACCCTTTTTGTTGAACACCAAATATTAATAGTATTATTTGCAATTTGTGGTATGAAAACAGTAAGTTTAATTCAAAAACATCTTCACAAATTTGACATTACCTCTACCCATCACTCCTGCTGGATAAACCCTATTTTATAGTTTACAAGAATTTTATGATGATGCATTTTAATTTTAACTTTAACCCAAACGTGCTTTCAATATGTTGAAGGTGTTTCTCATGTGCTTGCTTTTATGTTGTTTTATAAGTCAACTTAATACTATTTTGCCACCTGTGATTTTTACCATATTAGTGTTTCTTTCGTTATCTACTTTTTTAGGCCCTTATTACTTTGTCTACATGATTTTCATATCTTCGGACATCTAAGCATTCTCTCTCTCTCTCTCTCTCTCTCTCTCTCTCTCCTCTCTCTCACTCAAGCTCACTGACGAAGGTAATAAATATAATATGTAACAGTTATTATTCAACGTAAGGTGTAAGGTGAGCATGGAATGTTACTTCAACATTGAAATTACATAAGTGATGTTACATAATGTAGAACTGCAAAAATATTGTTGTAAGTATGAAATGCAATAGAAAATAGGGTATTGGACGCCTGTGGTGTGGTTTATTCTATTCTTGTCCTTTGATTGTAAAGTTCACAAAATCGTTTTGTCTTAAACAGATAAAACTCAATATAAGTTTTCTCATTTTCTATCCTAGTATGATTGTGCTGTTTTCTACAAAGCATTTTATTCCATCGCTATGTTATTTTATTCTTATTGCAAACGGATTTAATTAGTTAAACCACAAATAATGAAGAAAAATAAAGTTTTATAGGAATAATCCAACATCAAATATCTCATAATGAATTCAAATTAAAAGTGGTTATGTCACAAATTTTATTACCATCATGGAATTTTGAAATTTTCGTCATCAATTAATATCTTTACGTAGTTGGCAACCATAGTATCGCATACAACATGGGCCTAAACTAATAAGGTCAATTCATTTTAAAGTCGTCCTGTCCCTGTTTGTTCAAGATAAGTAGCTTCCTCCCTAAATTTGAGCTGGTCAAATACACCATTCGAAGCAATGACCATAATATGAAGAAGAACTTGCTGGAACTGTAAACAAACAGTAAACTAACTGTAATGCTGTAACGATAACGTTGCTTTTTGCTTTTATCCAAAATCCAAGATTTTGTCTGGAATAATGAAAGAACAGGGTTGTACTTCTATTTTCCATCGAAAATGTTTTATAGACAATATAAGTGTAAAGTAAATTAAACCAACTGTTTATTTATCAAATTTACAAGTGAGATTCAGGACCGTGCAGTGATGGAATCAGCTGTGGAACTGAAAAAATATCTTCCACATGAGGAGTGCTAGGGCTAGGATTGCAACGTTCACCCTATAACAGGATATGCATATTGCATAGGGATGTAGTGGTAGGCAGTTACAAAAAAAATAAGGTAAGGATTAGGTTGGAAGGAATTGATATTATTGATGGGGAATTATGTGAACATCGTGGCGGGCGCTAGCACCCATATCCACTACCTTTTTCTCACCACCAAACCAAGTTCAATTAACATTTTTAACCTGTGGTAGAAGTCCATTGTATTTAGAAGTGGAGTGGAATGATTTCATGAATAAAAAAACTCAAAGTCATCTCCACAATTTAATGTCTTGGAATCATTATAAATTCCCAACTGAACTGGAAGCAATACCTCATTCAACTTCATAAGAAACTGAGTATTGGTTGTTTTTGCTCTGAGAACAAGTGGTTCAATACAGGAACGCTAAAATTGGTGTATTTTGCAAATTTCTAATCACACATGTATGGGATTATGTTTTGGGGGAAATCAGGGAAGTGGCAGTCTGCATTTATACTCCAAAATGAGCTATAAGAATCATCTTGGGGCTTCGACGTCAAATGATCTTACTTCCTAGACATAATAGTTTGCTTTTTGAGGCCAGTGTGCACTATAGAGGTACTAAGCTATATGACAAGCTACCATCAGAATACAAAAGTATGCATTTTTATAAATTAAAGAGGTCAGTCAAGAATCTCCTACTGAAAAAAAGCTTATTATTCATTACCCCTGGTCATGATCATATTATTATTGTTTCTGTTAGTGTAACATATTGTAATATTGTAGATGAATACTTCTAAAATAATTTAATATTATATATTCTGCCATGCTAAGCATAAAGGGCGTACCTATCTGCAGTTTTCATGTTTTCGAAAAAATCATGTTTTACTATTAGATTGGGGGCAATTTTTGCAGATATGACAGTTTTCATAAACTTGTAATATCAGTTAATTTTCAATTACGACATTCAATCCTAGAAGGATAGGTGTAAAACGCTGCAGACAAACCAAAACTGACCTAAATTCAATACGCCCTTTATGCTTAGCACAGCAGTATACTACTAGCTTACACTTTCCTGCAAACTTAATTGTTTATTCGGAAATAAATATCTATTCTATTCTTTTAGTTTGGTAATGGTAGGGTATTGCAGAAAAGTACATGTTTCAAACCTATTTAGGTAAATTTTGAAAATACCAACTGATATGGTAACTGGAATGATGGATTGCATACTAATTGGGCATGTGATATTGTCACAAGGCATGGATTTTGAGAGAATGAGAAATGTCATTTTATGACAATGTTCTGGTCAGTTTGCAAAATTGAAATTTTCAGGGATTACTCACCGATGGATTCCTAACTTTTAATAATAATATAACACTATCTTTTATTTGCGGTTGAACTGGAAACCAAAATTGTAAATGTAATGACTTATACATAGAAAAAAAGAGAGGTCCAATTATGGAACCCTGAGGCACATCACAAGAGATTTCCAGCGCTGTGGAGCAATTACCTTTATACTTAACAATTTGGTTTCTCTTGTGGAGGTAACTAGCTATAAGATCTACAGCATCATGATGAAATCCTAGGTAGTGTAGCATTGCCAACAGCAGTTGATGATTAATTGTATCAAAAGCTTTCGAGTAATCTATGAGGATGAGGGTTGTCAATTTGTTGTCATCAGCTGCGGTTAGAATGTCATCCACAACCGTTAGCAATGCTGTGCTACAACTGTGGTGACGACGAAAACCAGATTGATTCATCGGTATGAGAGAGTATGTATCCAGATGATCTTTTATTTGTTTGTGCAGAATTTTTTCGTATATTTTGGATAATGTTGGGAGTATACTAATCGGTCTGAGGTTTTTTAATTCAATAGGATTTTTTATTTTTGGAATGGGAATGACAAAGGCCGTTTTCCAAATACTAGGAAACTTTTTATGTATTATTGAATAATTGATGATGTGTTTTATATGTTGTTATGTCAAAGAATCCAACTGTGATGTAATAGTGATAACTGAAACCTGGTATCTTGTAAGTATTAAACTATTGGATAATAAAATTAAAATAATCGGAATATACAGACCTCCTAGTTATATACTCAATGATTTTTTGCCAGAACTAGACAATATCCTGAATAGATGTAAAACAAAAACTATATTAATAGGAGATATAAATGTTGACCTGCTCAAAAGTAGTTCTCCTGAGTTCGATTCTTATGTAAATATAGTAACACTTAATGGATTTGCGATTTGTAATGTGATTGAAGAAAATTATGCAACTAGATCAACAGCAAACTCCAAATCAATCCTAGATCACGTGTTGACAAATGAATATATAGAATGCTACATAACTATCCTTAACCACATAACTGATCATAAAATCCTAAATATACAACCTAACATTAATACTAAATCTCCACAGACTAACAAAAAGGTATCTCACAAACGAACCATACTAAATCAAAACGAATTCAAACAAAAATTTCAAAAGCTGATCAACAGCCACGAAATAAATAGCTTTGAAAAACTATCATCAGCCATACAAGACTGTAAAAAAGGTTCAACAACTCAGTATGAGATGAAATACAAAGAAGGTAAGGATTGGATTACAAGGGAATTTTTATAATTGATAAAAAAACGCGATAAATTATACATGGAAAAAATAAAACATCCATTTAATCAGGATACAGCTGGAGAGTTTAAAAAACAGAAGAATATTGTAGAAAACAAACGCAAGAAACTGAAACAGGAATATTTTGAAAAAAAATTGAACAATACAGGTAATAACCAGAAAAAGCAATGGCAACTCATCAATAGTCTTATTAAAGGCACTAACCAAAGAAGTCAGATCACTAATCTAGAAATTGAGGGACAAATCCTTGAGGACCCAAAAAATTTAGCTGAAAAAATTAACCAGTATTTTGTTAATATAGGTAAATATATAACAAATAATGTAAACTTACAATCAGCATCATCTGCTGATTTTGAGGAAATCAGCAGTGATTGTTCAATGCACCTATACAAAACAAATACCCAGGAAGTTCAAGAAGCATTATATGAATTGAATAAAAATGCAGCACCTGGTTTATGATAACATAAATACCAAAGATCTTTTAACACTCAAGGAATACATTGTACCTATTTTAGTAAAATTATTAAATGAATTATTCAAACAAGGTATATTCCCAGATATTCTCAAAGTCAGCAAAGTAACACCCATACACAAATCTGGCCCAAATAACATCATAGATAACTATAGACCTATTTCAGTAGTTCCTACTCTATCAAAGTTCATAGAAGTCATTTTAAAAAAACGTATTATCAATTACATAAAAAATATGTTGACTTTGACCAATATCAATACGGATTTCAAGAAAATAGCACCTTGAGTGCAAGCATAGACTTTGTCAACCACATTGCTTCTTCACTAGATGATAAATACCACGCTCTTGCCGTGTTTGTGGATCTACGAAAAGCATTTGATGTGGTTGATTTCTCAATACTTCTCACAAAAATTGAAGAATTGGGAATAAGAGGAAATGCTCTCTCATTAATAAAAACATATCTTCTAGATCGCGAGCAATTTACAGTAGTTGATGACTCTTCGAGCCAAACTGAAAACACCAAAGCAGGTGTGCCCCAAGGATTAGTCCTTGGACCCCTACTTTATAAATACATGTTCTGTCTTTGAAAACTGCTAACATTATAGGTAGATATTTTAAATTTTCAGATGATACCGTACTTGTGTATAAGGGTAAAAATCTGAAACAACTCGAAACAATAGTAAATGCTGACCTTGAAAGATACCACAAATTGTGTAGGTAATCTCTACATCGGTATAGTGCACCAATCATAGCCACGACTTTTTTTTCTATAGGTAGATAATGTTTACTCCAGTTTATGTTCTCATCTAATATTGAACCCAAATATTTTGTACTATATACTCTATTTATAATTTCATTTCCTATTTTATTATACATTTCTGAGTTCCTATTTTTTGAATACGGAGCATATAAGTAGTTTATTTTAAATTTATTTGTAGCTTGTTTTTTATCAACCATCTTTGGTATTTCTCCAAATCATTGTTCCCCAATATTTCCAGTTCTCTTAGATCTGTACTTGTGCAGACCAGAATAGTATGCGTCCAGTTTTGTTTTGTCCAAACTTCTCACAAGTAATTTATATAACAAAGGTCCCAAGACCGATCCTGAGGCACTCCTTAGTTTGTTGAACATCACTGCAGCTATTACTCACCTATACATACATATTGGTATCTATTAAGCAGATAAGTTGTGAGTTGCCTTTTAGTACACTCATAGAGAATTTGAAATATATGTTCGAATACCTCTAGTCAGCTAGTGTGCAATTAATTTGTTACGTATTTTCAATCTCTATTTGGAATATAAACGTTTTTTGAAATACATATTAATACCTATGGCCGACCTACCGATCGGTAATAAATCACACATTCGATGCAATGATTTCTGTTAGCGACCCCTGCGGTTCTAACAATAAGTTTGCATTTTTATGATAAAAACCAATTGAAAACAGTTCTAAAACTGATAAAAATATGAAATATGTATGAAAAATAACTTACTCCTAGTGCAATTTTATCAAATCACTAATCTGTTCAGTCTTTAGACGTCTACCATTTCATAAAGAATGTTACCTTTCAATGCTATATTGTGCACTTTTATATTTCTAAAATAAGTAACTACTTTATTATTTATATGGGTCGGAATTTGAAATATACGTTCGAATACCTCTAGTCAGCGAGTTTGTAGTGATTTTGTTACGTATTTTCAACCTCTAATTAGAAAACTAAACTATTTTTGAAGTAAATCTTAAAATCTATTACCGAACTACAGGTCGGCAATGAAGCACATGGAATAAAATGATTTCTATTACCTACCGACTTCTGAGTTTCTCACAATAAGTTTACTTTTTATGATAATAACCAATTAAAAACAGTTCTAAAACTCATAAAAATTTGAAATATGTATGAAAAATAACTTACACTTACAATTTCAACAAATCACTAATTTGTTCAGTCTTTAGACGTCTACCATTTCATAAAGACTGTTACCTTTCGATGCTTTATTGTGCACTTTTATATTAATTTCTAAAATAAGTAACTTTGTTAATATTTATATGGGTCGGAATTTGAAATATACGTTCGAATACCTCTAGTCAGCCAGTTTGTAGTGATTTTCTTACGTATTTTCAACTTCCAATTAGAAAACTAAACTCTTTTCAAAGTAAGTCATAAAATCTATCACTGACTTACAGATCGGTAATGAAGCACACGCAATAAAATGATTTCTATTACCGACCTCTGCGTCAGGTTGAATTTTTATAAAAAAAAACTGACAGAAAACACTTCCAGACCTAATGAATATTCCAAATGCTCGTGGAAAATATCTACAAAAATTAAAATATGCCTATAGAACCTTTACTTCAAAGTTCAAGTACTTACCGATCACAGTACGCTATGGCATTATCAAACGTCTTCGACAAAGAACGACATAACAATAGCCGAAAATCTGTTTAATTGATAGGAACAGTGTTGTTGTTACATGTAAATATTCGGATAAGATAAAATGTTTTGAACGCAGACGATGGAAGTTCAATGAAAAGTTTTCAGTTTACTATCATGAGAAAGTCAATCTTGGTAATATCGCTGGTGCCGAAATGATACACTATATCATTGACGGTTTTGACAACCGAATGCTTCAGAGCCAGGCAAGGATGATGCTCCATGACATACGAACATTGGAGGACTTGTATAGGATTATGAGCAATGTGGCACGTGATGATGCAAGTGGCCCAGTGAGTAATCGTCCATTCATAAGAGGACCAGCATCGCCAAGGCATCCAGCTGCTGCAAGTACAAGTTCTACTTCAAACAATGCGATCAGTGCTACGAACAGGTCAGTCAGGTGTTTTAATTGTAACGAGATTGGCCATAAGGTCCCAGAATGCACCAAACCAAAGAGAGAAAGGGGTTCTTGCTCCAAGTGTGGGAAAATGGATCACCACTTCAACAGCTGTCCGGACCGAAATTCGATAGTTAGAACCAGGCCAGATAGCACTACTAATATGGTTCATACTAATAGGTCATGTAAGCCTTATACTGTAACTGTTGATTTTACTTTGGGTGTTGAAAATGATTTGTGTAAGATGTGCCTTATTGCTCTCTTAGATAGTGGTTCACCCATAAGCTTGATCAAAGATAAATATATCCCTTATATTGTACCCAACCTTACTGGTAATGATTTTTCTGGAATTAACGGTTCTAAACTAGAGGTTTTGGGGCTATTCCAGAAGGATGTTATTATTAATGGCATTAAAACAAATTTAAAGTTCTATGTTGTCCCTGATGTCACAATGTCTTATGCATGTATTTTAGGCCGAGACTTTATATATGATTCTAATTTAACAATTAAATTAGGTGATACTGTCGAAGTTGGTAAAAATATTGATGAGCCAAAGATTAATGACTCAGATTTCAATCACTGTCTTACAAATTATGAAGAAGATATACATTTTGTTGATCAACTTATGCACATTGAGTATGGCCATGAAAATAAGAGTGAGTTGGACAAATTAGACATCAATTCTAAATTACCATTTGATGTTTTTAAAAGAGTTGAAAACACTTATGAAATAAATCATTTGTTGAAGCTTGACAGCCCCATTGAACATGATTTTAAATTGAGTATCATACTTAAGAATGGACAGCCAATTTGTTTCAGGCCAAGGCGATTGTCTTATTTTGAAAAACAAAAATTACAAGTTATTATTGATGAGTTAATGAAGGAAAATATTATTAGACC
Source organism: Chrysolina americana (assembly GCA_958502065.1). NCBI lineage: Eukaryota > Metazoa > Arthropoda > Insecta > Coleoptera > Chrysomelidae > Chrysolina > Chrysolina americana. The sequence goes on along the minus strand of OY293419.1, from coordinate 20,680,319 downwards.
AAGTGATTCTCCTTTTGCAAGCCCAATCGTTTTAGTTAGGAAAAAATCTGGTGATTTAAGACTATGTGTTGATTACCGTGAGTTAAATAAAAACACTGTCAAATGTAATTTTCCTACTCCCCTTATAGATGATCAGCTAGACATACTTAAGAATAAAAAATATTACTCTTCTTTAAACCTCAAAAATGGATTTTATCATGTCAAGATGGCAGTACCATCAATTAAATATACTGCTTTTATAACGCCCTTAGGTCAATTTGAATATCTGCGCATGCCCATGGGGTTGACAGATTACCCTAGAGTTTTTGGGAAATATACACAAAGCATTTTTAGGGATATGATTAGAGATGACAAAATTTTGATATACTTTGGCGACATCTTGATTGCCACTGAAACCGTTGAAGAACATATCAGTACCTTGACTGAAGTTTTGAATTTAGCCAGAAAATATGATTTGAAATTTCGCTTAGACAAATGTAAGTTTTTATATAATGAAATAACATACTTAGGGTATCTCATTAATGAATCTGAAATAGACCAAGCAGCGGAAATGTTGAGTCAGTCCTGAAATATCCTATCCCTACTAGTATGAAGCATGTACACAGGTTTGTTAGCCTAGCAAGTTACTTCCGACGGTTTATCCCAAATTTTCTTTTAGTAGCTAAACCTCTGTACGATCTACTTAGAAAAAATACCCCTTTTAAATTCGAACAGCCAGAATTTTCATCTTTTAAAACATTAAAATCTCATTTAGCATCATTTCCCATTTTGAGCATTTACTCTCCAGAGCTGGAGACAGAGTTACATTGTGATGCCAGCAGCCAGGGATTTGGAGCAATCCTTCTGCAGAGGCAAAAGGATGGGTTTTTTAGGCCAGTGTCTTATTTTAGCCATCGTACTTCGCCTACAGAAACGAAATATCATAGTTTTGAGTTTATCTGCCATTTGCTATAAAAAGGTTCCATGTTTGTTTATTTATTTGGCATTCATTTTAAAATAGTAACTGATTGTGATAGCTTTCGGCTCACCTTGAGTAAACAAACAATCAATCCACGTATTTCTAGATGGGCCTTGTTCCTTCAGAACTATAATTATGAGATAGAACACCGAGGTAGCAAAAGAATGGATCACGTTGACGCCCTAAGCCGGTGTCATAGCATTAATATTTTGGAAGCCAATATATTCGAACGAGTTTTAAGTTTACAGCAAGACCGAGACCCTGACATATGTAAAATTCGAGACAAGTTGGAGTCTTGTGAAGACAAATTCTTTGAATTGAAGGACGGTTTAGTATATCGTAAAGAGAAAAAAAAATTATTATTCTATGTACTCCATTCTATGATAAGCAATGTCATCCGAACATGTCATGATGATATTGGTCACATAGGTATTGACAAGGTTATGAATGCCATCAAAAAAGTATACTGGTTCCCTAACATGAAAGCAGTTGTACAAAACTACATTTCGAACTGCTTGAAATGTCTTGAATACTCCCTATTAAGTGGGGAGCGAGAAGGATTTTTACATAGTGTACCTAAATTTGACGTCCCCTTTAATACCCTTCACATAGATCATTATGGTCCTCTTGAAAAGACAGGCAGAGGATATGAATACATTTTTGCAGTTATTCAGGGTTTACAAAATTCATTCGGCTTGATCCATGTAAGAGTACAAAAACTGCAGAAGTCATAAAGCACATGAAAGAATTTTTTAGATGTTACAGCAAGCCTAAACGTATTGTTTCAGACCGAGGCACAAGTTTCACCTCGCATGCCTTCAAAGATTTTATGGAAAATGAATCAGTTGAACATGTGTTCATAGCTACGGGTAGGGTTAGTTGTTCTGTCTGTGCTTCAGTGCAGTTGATTTAATAAAATAATGATTCCTGGCGATAGTTTTATTATTTATGACCGGCTATCCCTACAATTCAATGAAAATTGAAGAGGTTCGCAAGTTAAATATTGTTGCACATTATAAACTACCAACATCTATATTCATAACTTGAACACGTTGAAAATTATTTAAAGCCCAAAAGCATAGCACAAATTATTACTAAAATTCAAAATTTTAATTTGTTTTGAATACTATTAACAATGTAACACATTTCCCAGAATTGTGACTCTAACTCGGACTTTATTTGAAAAATGGATCACTTGCATACTGTCAAATATATGCATATTTTAATATAGTTTTCAAGCTTGTCAAGGTAATGTAATTTTTCGGAAAATGCCTTGTTTTATTTTGACAAACTACAACAAAAATATTTATTATGATTTAAAAAAAAACTGGTGATAATTCGATCGGGCATTTAGTTTGCGACCCTGCCCAAAGGACAGTCAGGAAAATGGGCGGATTTGGGGAGTTCCAGTAATGACTAGGAGTCTGGTTGAGAAGGGAAACATTCTCAATTGAAAATTGAAAAATATGAAGTTTTTGTAATATCTAACAGAAAAAAACTACTTCCCCGGATAAAGCCACTCTGGACATTGAACTACATTTGATAAATATTGTGAAAAGACCCTAACTGACTAAAACAAATCTGTAAATCTGTCAATTTGCATTTTTATTCAGATAGTTTATTTCTTAATTATTATCCAGTTTTCATTACTTCATTTTTGTAGTAATTTTTGCATTGTATCATTTATGAAAACAACTGTGCGAGAATAATGCACTGAACTGTATCTTTCTTTTTTTATTATTGCTATAAAACTGATATAGGAGGATTTTCGACAGACACCAAGATTTTATTTGCTTACCGGTATTCAGCTTCGTTTGGTATTCTTCTGACGGCCGTCACTTCAGCCACTTCAACAGTATCCAACAGCTATCTCAGCGAGGAGAAAGTTACACAACACGAGAATGAGGATTTGGGTGTTCTCTTGAAAGGTTTTCCCAAGTCGGTAGGTATGCGCAAGGCCATTCACGAAATTCTACTCGCCTCACTTGATTTGTCTTCTCGTTCCATCGTACCGAGGTGTTTTTTCTCGGTACCGGATTTGAAGCAAAAACAAAAACCAGGTTTCTGATAGCGCGTAAATACAGGGGGAATCCAGACATAAACTATGATTGAGGCACAAGTATAGAAAGACTCTTCAGTATTCAATATAATTAATTAGAGACAAATAGACATATTCAAAAAAAATAAACAATAAATTGAAAGTCCCGAACAACAACCATTAGGGAGAAATTCATTTCGTATCGTCTTACTCTATTATTTCAGTCTAAAATTAAATTTGTTATTCAACCATTTTATGTACCGAATTTAAATAAACATTGTTTTTCTATAAAAGAGTTTTAATGAATAATGGATCAAAATTTACCTAGCAAGATGTGAATAAACCCCAATTTACGACAATACCTGAGAAATTGAAACAAAACTGTAATCGGATTGAAAGATGTGTTTATTTGAAATAATTGATTTTCTCTTTTTATTACAATTTATGGAAAGAATAATTAAAGGTTTTCTTACAATTTTATGAATGAATGAGTCAGCCTTAAAAGGAAAATTCGATCAGACCCCTAGAGAGGTGTTCAAAGACTTCGTTCCTCCACAAAAATAACTTTCAAATAAAACAAAAACAATTTGAACAAAAAGGAAGGAATGTATGTAACACGTATTACATTATTAATGAGGATACATAGATATTCATTCATCTTTGAAGTAATCACAAAATAGTGTTAATTATCATAGTAGTCAAAGGAAAGAAAAAAAGTCACAATGTAAAATACTAACATTAACATTCACTAACACATTTAAAAAATAAATTATACATTGACAATGGTGTTAAAAAAGACAGATTCAGAAATAATACCCACCGGTGATTAAAAAGTATTAATTTATTTAGAGTTTGTCTAATTTTTTTGCCTTCAATAATTTCTGTTCGGTTTTTACACAAATTATAAAATCGTATCTTCATATAGGAAGAACAAATGGCTTTTATTAACATATATACATGATTAGTTTGGAATTCGTATTCGAAAAAATGGTCTGCTAAACTTGGAAATATATTTTTATTACAGTACATTTTACTAAATGTAATAGCCATTGTACTTTTATAAATATTTTCTTTTGGAACCTTATTTCCAGTGATAGAAAGTAATCTTCAAATGTATTCTTCGCACTTGATGCATATTGTAATAATTCCCTATGCTGGCCACAATAAACCTCCTAAAAAACAAATCCTTTGAATATAGATGACTCATTTTATAATATCTTCAAATACCTCTGTATTTTCTGGTCAATAATTTAAATCTGGATGTAGTAACTTGCTTGGTTCCATCTTGTATATAGACTCTACACAAATGGGACATTTGATGATTTTCATGACCATTTTGATGACATACCCAGAAATATACGAAACAACATTTTCTGTGTATTGGCTAAATGATGGTGAATAGCATATAATAATAATAATAATAATAATAATAATAACCGTCTTTATTATTTCCATTCGTTAAAATATTACAAAAATCAAAAAACAAAAAAAAAAGTATGTGAATGAAAATAAAAGGCGAAGTTCAATTTTTATAGAGACCAACCCTGGGGCCAGTCGCTATTAATTGTTCTTCCACTTAACCTCAAACTCGCTGCGGTATACATGAAGTAATTTTTATTTGTCCAGTATAATATAAAATTGAGAAAGAAACGAGAGAAATATCTGGATTTTATTGTGAATTCAATAAATGACTTTTCAAGTTCAGTCGAAATCGCTGTAACCCACTTTGTTTTATATGTTCAGGTATGCTATTGTAGATTGCGCATATTTGAAAGCTGAAGCTACGTCTGAAAAACTCGGATTTGAATCTGGGTGGGGTGAGCAATCCTTTATTTCTCACATTGAGATTGTGTACGTCGGCTCTATATGTAATTTTCCTATGCAGATATGAGGGAGTTTTACTTATAATAACTTTGTGGAAGAGAATTGCAGAATGCAGAGTTCGTCTATTTTCCATATTCAACCAGCCAATATCTTTCAATTTGTGTGAAATTCTTTGACGACGTCTTATGCCATAGATGAGACGTAGACAAGAATTTTGAACTTTTTGTATCTTTCCTACATATTGGCTGGTTAAAAAAGGGCTATACAGTACGTCTGCATAGGTAAAATTTGATAAAACAAGTGTTTCACATAATGTAGCTTTCAGTCTCAATGGAAAAAAATGCCTTTGACTATAGATAACTCTCAACATAAAATATGCACGTTGTAATATTTTATTGATGTGATTATCAAATCTCAAATCAGAGTCGAGCAGAACGCCCAAACTTTTCGCGCTCTCGACTATTTCAAGATTCACATTGTATATGTTTATATTCACAGAATGAAGAATGAGAGTACGATTGTTTTTTGATCCGAATACAAGAGCTTTCGATTTATCATTATTTATGATTAAGCCATGATTCAAAGCTGTTTGAGTAAAAGCCGCAAGGTCCTTATTTATGCGTGAACAAGCATTTTCTACTGCTTGATGTGGAAAGCTGTAATAGAGCTGGGTGTCATCGGCATACATATGGATTTCACAATGCTGAAGACAGTTCACTAAATTGATTGTATAAATAGCAAATAGCAGGGGCCCCAAAATAGACCCTTGTGGAACACCTGAATGAACATCAAGATAATGAGAGTCAGTTCCATCAATAGTAACTTTTTGTTTTCGATTTTTCAGAAATGATTCAATCAGTGAGACAGCATTTTTAGAGAGACCTATGTAATGTAAAATGACTAGTAACAAATCATGACTTATCGTGTCAAACGCTCTACTGAAATCCAATAAGATAAGAACTGTACAATTTCCTTGATCTTTTGCCCTGATTATATCATCTACAATATGTAGAAGTGCAGTTGTACAGCTATATCCTTTGCGAAAGCCCGATTGTATTGAAGGTAATAACGAGAAATGATCAAGATGTTCTTTTAGCTGTATCTCTAGTGCCTTTTCCAAAATTTTTGAGAAAGTAGGTAGAATACTGATTGGTCGGAGATGATTATATTCAGATGGGTTGGATTTTTTAGGTAACACTTTTACAACTGCACTTCTCCATGCTGCTGGAAAAGCATTGTTTGTTAGAGCAAAGTTTACTATATGGGTGATATAAGTTATGATGTGAGGGCAGCATAATCTTATATATCTAATATTCAAATTGTCACATCCTGCTGCATTCGTTTTGATCTGACAGATCGTTTGATAAACAAATGAGTCATTTATTTCTTTAAAAGTAAAATTATTGTCCGCTAGTTTGTGATTCCTGTAAAATGAAAATAATTCCTGAGGAGGTTCAGTTGAGGGTACTGAGTTGATGAAGAAATTATTAATATCATCAGGATTTTTCATATTATCAGAAATCTCAAATGAGTTCTGGGGTAAAAAATTATTATGTTTCAAGGTCTTCCACATTTCCTTTGAGTTTTTTTGGCCATATGTATGTATTATATATGCTCGTTTTTCTCTTTTGACTGCTTGACTTACATAGTTCCTCATATCTTTGTAGAACTGTAAATGGATGTCTGACTTGGATGACCTATATCGTTTTAATGCTTTGTCTCTTTTTGCCATCATCTCCCTTATAACGCTTGTTAGCCACGGAGCTCTTTTTTTGTAACTCTTGATGTGATAATCGGTGCATGTCTATCAAGTAAGTTATTCATACAGTTTACCAAAAAAGATATTTTTTCATCAATATCATTCATGTCAAATATTCTGAAGAATGGTGTTAAAAATAAGTCTCTCTCGAAATCATTTTCATTGAAATATTTGAAGTTTCTATATGTGCACATTTTTGGTCCCTGTCTATCCCTATTCAATCGTAATTTGCAATATACCAATAAATGATCAGATATTCCACCATTTTCGATGACACCCTTCTCTAGTACATCCTCTCCACCAATAATGATTACATCAAGTAAGGTAGCTGTATAATCAGTGATTCTTGTGGGAGAATCTATAATTTGGGTAAGATTAAAAGATTCTAGAATAGAAGAGAACTTGTTCACGTTAACATTATCATAATTAAGGAGATTAATATTCAGGTCCCCTGTACAAATAACGTTATCAACCCTTGGATAGATTGAGCTTAAGGTATCTTCGAATTCATTTATGAATGAGTTTACATCTTCAAAGGGTGGCCTATAAAGCACGCCTATGGCAAATAATTTCTTTTTTAGCTTAACTTTTAACCAAAGTTGTTCGCAAAATTGACCTGGGTGATTAAGTATTTCACAACTGATTATTTTTCGTATATATATACATAAACCTCCTCCTCTTGTGTTTCGATCTAATCTGAATAAGTTATAGCCATCTATATTTATTTGACGATCAGTTACGTCATTTCTAAGCCATGTTTCGCATACCGACAATATATCAAAACTGTGTTCTGAAATAATAAGTTTTACCTCTTGTAAAGAGGGCAACAGCGATCTCACATTGATACACGCTATACTGAAATAATTTGTCATAACAAAAACGTATCCAATTCTTTAGATTACTAAAAAACTTAAAAAAAAGCAGTTATATCTATCTCTCTCGCCAAAAAAAAAGAAAAGAATAAGACAAACTTTCTGTTGGGTAGAACTCAATTGCACGAAATACTGCTGAGACTACAACTATAAAATTTATAAGCAAAATACAACTTTATTTTAAAAACGAAAAAGAAGTATGAAAATATGAACAAGAAATTGAGGGGCGAATAAAGAAAAAATTATTTACGTAATCTAAAATCAGTTGACAGAAAACAAAATAATTCACATATTTTTGATTTGTTCCACACTAGTGATTTTGAGTATTGTTTCCGTTTCACCATACTTCATAAATGTGGTTCCATAATTTGTCCATACATTTCCGCCATCACCAACTTTAACAACGGCTGCTTTCAACACACTGAGCTGCTCTGAGGTCAAATCTTCTCGTATCACTAGACCAGTCTTCTTCAAGAGCTTCTTATTTCTATAAACTAGATTTTTCTGGTACTCGTTACATAGCTTCACCAATATGGGTCTTTTCTGGTACTCGTTACATAGCTTCACCAATATGGGTCGATTTTTTCCTTTGTCGTATTTTCCAACTCTATAGCAGGAGTCTATATGCGGTTCTTCTATGTCATAATCATGATCTTCAATTGATGTGAATAATTCACTATTATCAATATTATATTTTCTTGCAACAGAATAATCTATGACGAGCTGATCCTCATTTACTTTTTTGTCGTTGGTATTGCTTGGCAATGATAGACTCGTTGTTGAGTCTATTACGCTGCAGTTTCCTCCAACTACCTTGACTTGGGCATGGAATAATAGTTTCTGATATGTATATTGCATTTGAAGGGCATTGGGATTGTTATTCCATCCAGTTCTACTCCTGGAATTTGAATAAATTAACAAAAAAGATACATTAAACCATTTCCAGAGAGTTTGATCAGAAAAAGTGTTCTTTTGTAAAACATGAAATAGAATTGCAGTTATGACAATATTGTAAGTAAGAATCAAGATCAACGAGGTCTGTTTTCCAACAAATGTGTTCATTTAAATATAGACAGCAAAAATTCCACAATGAGGATTCAAGAACTTGGTAAAATTCAATGAGAATAATAACCAAGCATTTCATTCTTTCTAGAAAGATAACCTCACAGTGACCAATGTAATTCATCCATACCAATGAAGTCCTTTATTTCGATGCTCAGTATTACTATCAGCAGTACCCTTTCATGGAAAAGCCATGTGAGGTCCAGTACCAGAAGTGCCTCTCAAAAACTTGTTTTTTTTTTGTTCCTTGCCAAGACTAATAATTTTTAAGTCACAGATCCGACCTGTCCTGGAATTCTGTTTCTTCATTTCTATAACAAACACTGAAAATGTTAGGTGATGTTTTGCTTATAGGCTTGCTCATTCCTCTGGAACATCCCATAAAGGCTGGTGATCTGTCTCTGTTTTATAGATATTTTCATGGACAATGCTCTTCTGAGCATCATCAATGGATCCACCGTTAGCGGTCCCATCAAGACTTGATGAGCTCAGGCTTCACAACTGCTTATGATAACTCTGGAGACGTGCTAAAAATCTCTTTCCCAGGGTTCGTTCTTCCAAGTAATGGTAAAGCTTCGGAAATAGGCATACAGCCTGCAGAATTTCAAGAAAACAAAATTTATACCCAGTTTTCTCTGGCTCTCACACGATTTTCCTTTTCGTGGGAACCAAAAAAAAAACTTAACGCTACAAAAAAACAACTCTATATGGTCTTGACCAAATTTGTATGTGAGCATATACTTAACTCATTTTCTTTGTTTTGTATTCATCAAAAATCCCAATGGTTGAGGTTATAGAAATGCAACCAATGGTCTCCAGAGATATTCATTCTTAACCCTCAATGCTGCTTTATATCCCTTTGCTACAGGTGATCTTGAATTCAAGATATCAAAAGCTCTATCCACCATTCTCAAAAATCTTATAGTTGGGCCAGCATTCTGGAAATCAGGAATTTTCAAGTCATCCTTCAGAAACTCAATCGCATCAGCAACACTGCTACTCAAGGTTTGAGCAGCCAGCTCATCCTGGAATTTTCAACAGTTGTTAATATTATGATAATAATCGATGAATATCAATTCGAAAATTGGAATAAAACCCTAACTAGCTACGAATATTGTGTTGAAAAAAATTAGTTTTCTGTAAATGAAGAGAACTTTTGAAAAATGAAAACATGTTGAATACCAGTTGATCAATTCAAGAATTCTGTTTACTCATCTTAATTTTCTGTCTGCGCCAATCCATATGACCTTTTCTCAGTTTTATTCCGAGAGACAAACCTTCACTTTTCTGAAGTGCATACAACTTTTCAATATATTTCCTTTCTACTGGTTTATTTTTATCATCCAGAAAACTTCCCAGATCCCCTGAAGCGTTTCTCAATAATTTGAGCATATGGCAGGGATCTAAAATGGCATATACTTTATTATCATTGCTGGGGTGTTTGAATAATGTCTTATACTGAATTGTATTTTTATTTAAAACACAACCCAGACATTTCAACAACAACAACAATTTCCATTGAGGGCTTCAATCAGAAAATATCCTATTAGTATATTCCAGTGTTCTGTGTGACAAACAACCAAATTTAACATGCCCATACAACTGTTTTTCATCTGATGTCATCTGCTTTTTTATGGCCATTTCATCAATTATTAATGAACAGATTAATTCTTTCTTGTTGGATTAACACTGATCAGATTTCAATCTGAGAACCTCAAATGATGATTGGGTAAACCCTGGCTTGCATTCAGTTCCACTATAGATTTTTCTGATGGTTGATGGATGGGGGGGGCATAACTCCATAGTTCTCCGACATAATCATATGCTTTTCTCTAGTAAAATAATAAGGTCATGGCAAAATCACGAAGTTCCGGAGAATATTTTGAACGAGATAAGCTGGTACTCTCTCTATTGTTGAGTATACGAACCATTATTTATCAAGGAATAGACGACAAGGATTTTGTCAAATTTTCTGATGCCATTTCAGATATCAGCTGTTTTTTTTAAGTATTGATGACAACATGGAGGGATTGTACTTTGTGCTTCAATTTATTGACAGTCCTTTTTGTGTTACTGTACTTAACACGAACCTTTTTTAATGAAACCTTATTCTTCACATATTTGTTCTTCAATTTATCCATTTGTCAACTATTAAAAATCATTTTTAAGTAGCTTCTGATCATACGAAAACGGATCAAAAATAATATTAAAACAAAAAATCTTTTTTCAATGTTTAATATAAAGCTTTATAATTTTTCACCTTAATAAATTGTCAATAACAAACCGAAAATTAACAATTTTTCCAATAGTAAACTATTCTATGACCTTTGAAAAATTGCTCCACGAAAGGAAAAAGTTCTCAGATTAATAGTTTAATAATTATCGCACTTGCAATGTTAATGTTCGTGCTACAAAAAATTGTTAATTCATTAATGGAAAATTTATTGAAAAATCGTGATAAAAATTTTTTGACCACGGATTATTGTTAATTGATCTATCCTGCAGGCGCCTGAATTTTTTTCAATTTTTAATTTTCATATTTAATAATTTTAAATAATATTTATTCATCAAAGGTCCGAAGAGGAGGTGGCTTGTGCAAGCCAGAGTACCCGTTTTCTGGCGTATTTTCAACCCTCTGGGTCCTAGAGTTCCGCGAGTTGGGATTTTTCTTAAGGAAAGTTCCTCCTCTTTTTGAATCTTTTTTCAAATTTGAATTATCTTGAATAGTTTTTGAGATATTGACGAAAAATCACACACCCTTTTTTTCACTCAATTGTTTATAACTATTGCAATTTTTGCGAGTGGCCTTAGTATTTTCTCAAAAACTATCTACATGCCATTCCGAATCGAATGACACCTCAATCATAATTTTCGGAGAAGATGAAAATTTTTTTACCTAAAAAGCACTTGTTGCTTAGTCAATAAGGGTGCATCGTAATTTGACATTCTCCATTGTTGAACTTTATTTTTCCAACCATCCTTCAGAGTTCGAAACACTGCTACTTACACATCCGTAGGATGAATAAGATGGGTGGCATTTGGATAAAGAGTTATTGATATTATGCCTTCATTTTCACAAAAGTTACTCAAATGAAGTGTTAAATAGGAAGCGTGTCCATCAATTAACAGAATTATTGGCAGTGTAATATGAGCTTCCAACAACAATGGGTGAAAAACATAGGTTATGTATTCGTAAAACGTTTCCCCTGTCATCCACCCACTTTCACTTTTTCCAATTCCACAGAATACAGGAATACTGTCAGTTATTTCTCTTGGGATCCTTGAATAACAGAACAATACCATTGGTGATGCCATGTCTCCAGCTGCATTGCCAGTTACTAACACAGTGAGACATTCTTTATCGTCGCTATTAACTTGTTGATATTTATATCGTTTTATTGCCTTTTTTCGCCAAAACCTTACTTCTTTTCGGGTTCAGGAAAAAAGCACTCTTATCTCCATTGAAAATACGTTTGGGATCATTCAGAACCTCTTCAAACTTGTGAGCAGCAAGATAAGTTTTAATCGCTTGAAACCAATTGTTTAGACTTTCTTTTGTAACTGAGGCTTTTCCAATCGTTAAGTTTCGAGCAGTACGAGCCGAAACTTCCGGATTCCGCTTCAAGAAACTATAATACCATTTCCGTCCAGGTCTATCATCTTTGAAGGGATTTTTACGGTGAAATTCTTGTATCAGGTGTTCTACGCTGCTGAGTAATGCTTCTTTTCCAATTGGAAATCCGGCTTTAGCCATTGTGAATATCCAAAGAACAGTATTTTTTTCTTCGTCTTTATTAATATCGATTCTGGACCAATCCGTCTAAATCTTGACACCTTTCCTTGCAGTCTGCTGATGAAGGTGCTTCTTGAAAATCCATTTTTTCTTGCTGCCAAAGTGACGGACTCGCCCCTCGAAACAGCATTTAATGAAGCCATAATTTATTGATACTCTATATAATTGAACATATTTCCTTTTATTGGTGGCATGGTGAATTTGAAACAAAACACCAATAGTTGACACTCTCATGGTCCAGTAGATGTTATGGTTGTCATCTTCTGGTGCAGACTGGAATATTCTGTTGAAACGAAATCTGAAGAAAATGCCACTACTGCATTAGAATAGAACACATTCATGGCTTCAAAAGCCAATAATGACCAATTCACAAGTGGTTGACAGTGATGCAATCTATTGGTGAATATTTATAAACAAGTACTAGTAGATGACATTCCATAGAAAAATTGTAAATACTGGGATATGTGCTATTCAAATGTCTCCAAAGGTCCCTCACAATATGCAGAAATAGTTGGTCCTGATTCCTATTTCGATGCAAACATCTAGAATAATAAATTGTTTTTCAAAATAACTTACCTCAGCACATTTCATAAAAAAAACATTAATTCTCCGCACAGCACTTGACTGCCAACAGAAACTTGATGCCATATTAAAATTTGCTAGGGTGGGGGGTTTGTTACTTGCGGCAGTAGAAGTTAAATGGTGCCTGTTGTACTGAACTGCAGATAATTGAGCCCTATCACAATTATATTTCTTGTATGGCGAATTTCAGAGTCATACTATCAACAACTTGCTTAGTGTCAACTAGCGATTCCTTTACCTTAGTTAGTGGGAAGATGACTTCTGGCACTTTACTACTTCTATTTCAGGTTTGAGTTTCGGAATTTGTCTAGCATTAATGAATTTTCCTGCAGCACCTACAATGTAAATGAACTAACTTCATTGTTTACTTGTGAATTCTGTACAATATATTTAATACATTAATTTAAAATGAATAAAAATATTGAATTCATCTAGACTGAGGAATAAAAAATACGTACCTCACCCAAGTGTGTAGAGTTTATTATACTAAATCAACACGTTTGGTCACGTTCGTATTACAACTTCCGACAGACTGATGCTATCACCTGCAGTAGTGTAACACAAGTAGCTTAGTCAATATGGAGTTTGCGCTTTTATCAAATAAAGTGTTCGCGTGGAGTTGGCTCATTTTTGTGACAACAATAATAATGATGTCATTTGAGTTTGAGAGCTGGCGCATTTTCAAAGTCATAGATAGATATACAAAAAAGCTATTTCAACAATATCAGAACTATATTTTGTTGTAGTTGGTTTGTTTGCGGATTGAGCTGTCGATATGTTCACTCTTCTGGGGAGTATAATTCCCTCAAAGGTTATTGAGATTGTTACTGTTGGTTTAAACTGTGTTTCTCCATGGATTACAACCTTTCTATTCATTCTTCGTATATTAATGATCTCAAATGGAATTGACCCCTCTTATTAACCCTTTACATCTCACATTTTTGTATGATATGAATATATTGTACCCTTTGTCAAATAATTTTTTATTATTCACTAGGTTATTTGCATTATTTCTATTATTAAACTCCACCCCTATTTCATTGAAACTTTTTTGTTTTATTCGGATAATATCTAATTTTAAATTAAAAACTTCCTTGGTTATCTTCAAATGGTTAAATCTCCGTATATTACCTGTTTTTCAGTTGCTTCAGTAGTAACATCAAGTGGTCCTACCGGATCTGCTTAATAGATAACTTTGTTTTTTCTACAGATTGTGCTTCGTTTTTCTCCCAGAATTTGACATTGCTTTCTATTTCAGAATCAACTATATCAATACTTGATGAAGAATATTTTGAACGTTGTGAATAATATACTGTCAACTTCCACGTATGCTCTGTCCCTACCTATCGATTTGTTGAAAATGCCATTTTTTTAAGGGGGTCTCCACCCCCCGATTCCTCATTCATATCATCTTCATTCATTCTTCTCAAATAGGTTGGATGATTTCACAAAAAATAAAAAGTAAAGTCATATGTTGGTAAATTTAGCACATCTGTATTTTCTCGCTTTGTGGATTATTGTGAGTTCACCTACGATGTTCACTCTCTCAAAGTCAGCAAAAGAATGCCCCTCTTTACTTTTCGCCATTTTTAATTTACCATCACCGAATCTTGGCTGAACAATCATTTTTTAGATACTGAAATAAGTGTCTTTAGGCAAGACAGGAACTATGAACTATACTCGCGGAGGTGGAGTTTTGAAGTGTTCATTGCAAACCTTTCACAAAGAAGGTAAACTTGCCAGGCTGTCCATTTTTCCCTTGAAATGTATCGTGTATACTGTATACCGTATTGGAAACAATTTATCTTGGGAATTACGGTTCAATGAGAGCGTAAAGAATAGCGTGCTAAATATTGAGAAAGCATTACGAGTCTTCCTCGAATAACTCGAAGAAGGGGCATCGAATTGTCGTTCGATGTCACTACACGGAGAGTCGAGTGGGGTGACGCGAGGAGAGAACATCATTGTGTCTGTTGATTACGTGGTATTATAATATAATTGCGTTCCACTTAAAGTTCAAATTCGTTCACTTTCATTCAACTGCGTATAATCCTGACGTCCCAGAACCATTATTTCTCAGAACCAGAACAAAGCTACTGTATATCAAACCTGACTCAACTGCCTGAAAATTATCATAAGTCAGTATAAGATGTACAGAGTATCAATCACAACTGAAAATTTCGTTATTTTTGGTGATTGAACCATCAAATCAATCCAGAGTATAGTAAGAGTCAACATGAGAATTACAAACTGCACTAAACTGACCCGACCCATAAATAAAACTTAAGAAAGGATTTAGTTTTATTTCTCTGCTTTTGAATAAATTTGAAGTGTGTTTGAGAGTAGAATAATAAACGAAAAGAATGATTTCAACGTGGTTGAAATGTCCGCCGTCGTATCATTCAGAGAAGAAGGCGTTATTGCTTTGTGAAAATGTGTGGAGAGGAGGGTATTTCAACGTCGTCAAAATTATTCTTTTCATTTATACCAGTAATTGAAAAATAATGAATATTGAAGGAAAGTTTACTGAAACATTTTTTTTGTTTCAGAAATCTATTCTACCTGTTGAGATGAAACTTTGTTGACCCAAGACCTGAAGAAAATGATAGAAACCTTTCCAGGAGCTGAAAATTATGGATATTTTATTAAAACTTGAAAACGTTTAGATTTTATCAACATGGCATTACTATTTTCAAGTTATCTCATAAGTAGTTTTCCCTTTTTGATATAAACTTGTATTTTATATTCATTGTCGAGAATCTGTCATTATATATTATAATTTTCTGGTTATTTCCATAAGTCCATCTGCAAGTAAACCATAGACAAAGCTTCTTTGATTTGCTCCTAGCAGGTAACTTTTGGAATGACTATGTGTTTTTTTGGTCTTCTTTTCCAGGTTTCCCAGAGGTCTATCAAGATCAGTTCATGGATGGATCTAGAAAATTGTTAGAGAAACTTCTAGTTACCAGTGCGAAAGTTATATACTTATGCTTGGTGTCACCTTACCAGAAAACTATTTAATTGGATAAAGGAACTGGAATTCTGTCAGGAAAACAGAAGAAGAGGGAATAAACGTTTATCGTTCACACAGGAGGATCCCAATTAAAAGATAGTTTAGGAGATGAGCAAGTTTCATTTACCAATTTCTAAACCCATATCTAAACTGTAACTGAGAGGTACATGATACAAACAAGAGGGGAAACGACAGAAATGCTCACGATAATTTTTTTGGAGATGAACATTCTTAAAGGAATTGATTTACTCATTGTAAATATCGATATTACTGCTGACATTTTTTTTTCCATATTGAGTACAGTAGAGATTTATTAAGTCTTTAGGGCTTTTCAGAACCCTTCTCGGGTTGATAAGATCACTAACTTGATTTACCAACCCGCATTCGGAAACTTCAGTATTTCTTACGTCGATCACTAACCCAGGTTCATAAATCGTAAACCAACGCAAACGGACACGTATCTGACCCGTTCGTCAACTAAGGCCAGGAATACACGAGCGTACAACACGCCGCGTGCCGCACGCTCCGCCCCGCCAGCTTTTGAATACACGTGCATGTTTTTGGCGTGTGAAGTTTCACGAAACGGCAGATACAGTCAGTATCAAAATGGACCCTGTGCAAATTGGTTGTGTTGCAGCATTGTGCATACTGTTGAAAAAACGGAAACGTAGACATCGTCGTTGGTGGGTACATCCACTCATCAGTACTAGACTTCAAACAGGACATTTTCATTTAAAATTTTCGGATCACAGAAAATATCCGGAAAAGTTCTTTTCCTATTATCGCATGTCAATTAAGAGCTTTGACGAGCTGTTGTCACTAACACAAGATAGGTTGAAGAAAAATGATACTGTTATGAGAAGCTCGATAGGCCCAACAGAACGATTAGTCATTACTTTGAGGTAAGTACAACTTTATTAAAACTTTCCTTCTTATAATTCTTCAAAAATAAAAATAAAATATAATGAACTGAAACTTTATAAAAGTAAACTGAATTGATTAATACAAGTCTAGTAGACTACTACTTTCACTCATTTGGGTTTCGTCTGAATTAGTTGAAGGGCTTGCAAGATACTGTCCAGGCGATGGAGTTGGAGCTGCAATGACTGATGGTGGCTGTGTAGTAAATATAGATTGCCGAGAGGTCTGGGGTTGTGAATAATTATAGGTGGCTTGATAAGGTGCTTCCCAAACATTTTTGGAAAACGAGCTGGAATAGGATGTATGAGATTGATTTTGAGCTGCATATGATGGCATATTTTGTGTAGAACTAAAAATCTGGAATACTTCCATAATTTTATAGCGAATTGCAATTAACTGATTTTGAGGCATATTGTCCATGAGAGGTAACAACGACATTAAAAATGCTTTGTTTCCCATGCGATCTCCAGCCTTGTCTTGTTTTTGTAGAGCTACGCTTTCTAATAAAATATCTGTTATTTCTTTTATTTCTGAAGATTGTGATATTTCCTTTCGCTTACGTGCTCTTTTTTTGTGTTGGGTTCTGATGAACCAGCCTCCTGTTCTGGGCTATTACCTGGATTATGTTCTGCATTTTCGTCAAGATCTTGTTCTTTAAAGTTTGATGATGTTTGTCTGTTCGTGATGTGTGTTCTCAGGAACAGTAGCTGGTCGTAATATATATATACTTTTTTTTGGATTTGGCTGCTTGTCCACTCTTTAGTTTAGCCCATTAGTGCATGAAGTTTTTTTTTTTTTAATCTCAAAATTTTGAAGATGTAAACTCATTCAATATACCTCAAGAATGATAACACATAATGAAGATTTTTTTTTTCTCAACAATTTTTTTAAATGATACATCCATTTTAATGGACTCCATGCAAAATGATTATTTGAGAAAAATGAGCAACAGGTAAATTCCATTAAGTTTTTATTTATATTTCAGTACATATCCAGAACATAGGAGAAAGTCAATGACGTGAATCATGATATTATTAATAATAAAAATATAAATGTAACATAATCGCATTCTTTCAACAACCAAATATAAAATAAGTCATTTCGAATGATAAAGTTTGAAGCAATATTTTGGATGTACTCCTACATTGCACTTTTCACATATAAAATTGCATTTTTTTGTACACTGCCTGCACCTCCTATGTGTTTCAGAATATATTATGATGTGTCCCACATTGTCGAATCTTGTATCATATGTTATCGTAGAAACACGCCCTCTCGCAGGTGGTGTTCCATATTTTTTCAGCAAACTTTGAGACAAATATCTTCGGTAGTCTAGAAGACTCGCACAGTGAGGATTTTTTGGTTTCAATTTTTTCATAAGTAGCCAACTGTTA
Organism: Chrysolina americana; assembly: GCA_958502065.1. NCBI lineage: Eukaryota > Metazoa > Arthropoda > Insecta > Coleoptera > Chrysomelidae > Chrysolina > Chrysolina americana. The sequence goes on along the minus strand of OY293419.1, from coordinate 20,662,103 downwards.
GTGACTGTTACATCGAATAAATAGGCAAAAATGGGCCAGTACCATTTGCGTTGCCTTATTCGAGTTCTGTATACTGCTACTAATCCATCCATTTTATCCACTCCTCCCATACCATTGTTGTATAATGCAATCACTTCTGGTTGATCTATGAGTTTCTTAGATTTAGATTCTCTACACCAGCGGGATGTCTTGACGACATTCTCATTATAAAAATTAGAAGCCATTGTAACAACTTTATTATCTTTCCACTGCACCAAAACTAGTTCCTCGCTGCCAATGAATTTGTATGTTCCTCTTTTCGCTGTCTTCCAATAGTTATTATCAGGAAAGGGGCACTTTTCAGTTCTGTTCTGCCGGATAGTTCCGATGGCACAAATCTTTAGATCACGAAGATGGATGAGCAACGGTATTCCAGTGAAATAATTATCGAAGACTACTTTATAGCCTGAATCGGAAGTAATTTCTGCCTGTTGCACTAAAGACATGACCATATCTCCTCCAACCCCAAATGTGTTTACATTCGTAGTCTTTCCGGTATAAATGTCAAAACTCACACAATATCCAGTACTGGTACATAAAGCCCAATTTTTAAACCCAAATCTTATCGGTTTACCTTTTATATATTGTTTGGCGTAATGTTTCCCATAATATGGGATCATACTCTCATCAACTGAAATATATTCTTCTAATCCACCATGCTTCTTGAAAGTATCATTCAGGTGATTCAAAACTGGTCGCAACTTGTACAATTTATCCATGTTGTTATGTAATGAATTATCATTGAAATGAATATGGTGCAATATTGTTTCGAACCTATTCAGTCTCATACTGTTATATAATAATTTTGGAACATCATCACAACTTGACCAATACATTCGTTTATTCGGACATTTCGAATAACCGGATAGTAACATGGCACCAAAAATTACGTATATTTCATCTCTAGTGAGATTCAAGTTCACATTTTTTTGTTGGGCAAATATATTCGATTGCGATACTATCTCATTTATGATATCTTCACTCCAAAAGAGACCGAAAAAATCTAATGGTGTCTCTGCTGAATAGGATTCAGCTGATGGTTTTCTGGGAATGCATTCTTTTTTAAATTTATTTCTGTCAAGCTTCTCTTGGGAAATCTTTTCAGCCCATTTCGAAGTGTTCTTCTCACGAGAACGTGGAGTGCAATATGAAATGGCTGAAGAAGAAGGAGTCGTACCTGAAGTAGAGGGAGTCGTGTCTAGAGTTGAAGTAGAGCCACATAATATCGAATTATTTGATGACAGCATATTCCTTTTTATTATGGAAAGCGGTATATTATCTTCTACCTCATCAAAATCAGAATCAGAATAACGAACTTCACATGGCTGTTTCAGAATTCCCCTAGAAATATGATTGGGGTTCGCAGTTTCCTCATCACTATCCTCTTCTGTTTCTGCTGACTTCTCATCTGGAGGCAAAATATATATCTCTGTTGGTTGATCGATGTCTGAGTCATTTTCGATTATGTCTAATAGCTGATGAAGAGACAATCTGCAAAAAAAATTATAATGACCTATATGCATAGAGTCCATCAAAATGGACACAACAAAAAATCGCTATTTTGAGTGTAATTGATGAAAAATAATAATTCGAATAGCATCATAGGTTCATAAATACAACCTAATAATATGAACTTGAAGGGTATAAAGTCCTAAAATTTTGTTTACTACAATATAATAAATACTTACCCTCCTCGCCTGGTAGAATACAAATTGTTATCCATTTGAACACGTGCAGAACACTCTCTAGGCCAAACTGAATGCGACTGATGCAATGACTGTTTGTTGTTAGACTACACTAACGATTCTGGCGCGTAAAACAGGTAATGACTGCATCAGTGACGGCAGGCAAAATTTAAGTGGGAGAGTCCATTATAAGACACATTATGCACTAATGGGTTAGTTTCCAATGCCACCTCTTTCTTGAAATGATCCCGTATGGATTTCCATTTCGTCTGTAGCTCTTTTCCTGAAACAGTTTTTTTTTTTCAGATATTTGGCAACAGGTTCAAGTTTTTCTACATTAGAATATCATTTCCATGTAGCAAAGTCAACTATTGGAAATATTGTGGAGGAAACATGCAAGGTTATTTGGGAAATTCTTCAACCACGAGAAATGCCTATGCCAACTAAAGAAAATTGGATGGAGATATCAAATGTGTTTTATGAAAAATGTTACTTCCCTAATTGTTTAGGTGCCATAGACGGCAAACATATCCGTATTATGTGTCCGAGGAATACGGGAAGTCAATATTTTAATTATAAAAAATATTTTTCAATAGTTCTGTTAGCTGTAGCAGATGCTAATTATTGTTTTACCGCTATCGACGTAGGTTCTTACGGTAGAGAATCAGACAGCAATATTTTTAAAAACTCTGTGTTTGGGAAGCTATTACAGAAAAGACAACTTGAACTACCGAAAAGTAAACCCCTTCCTAACACTAACAAGCCAACATTACCATTTGTATTCGTTGCTGATGAGGCCTTCGGACTATCAGAACATGTACTGAGACCATACCCACGAGCTAGCCTCGATGATAGTCAGAAAATTTTCAATTACAGATTAACTGTAGCCAGAAGAATGGTAGAATGCAGCTTTGGTATATTGGCACATAAATGGAGAATATTTCTTACAGAATTATTGGTTAATGAACAATTTGCCGTAGATATTACCAAAGCTGCATGTGTCTTACATAATTATGTCAGAAGAAGAGATGGTTATGATTTCAATGATACTTTGACCGACTCATTGGAAGATATAGCAGCTCGAGGAACAGGAGGACAGTCTTCAGGAATCACAGTTAGAAATGAATTTAAGGCCTACTTTAATAGTCCGTCGGGAGCAGTTCCATGGCAATATAATAGAATTTGATATAATTCATAAGTAATGTTTATATTATTAAAAAATTACGTGACTTACCTATTTTGTTTCGTTCCTCATCGCTTAATTCATTCCAGTTTTCATAAACTTCATTGCCAATTTCATTCCACAGTTTCGTTTTCTGGTCCCTATTAGCATAATCTTTTAAAGACTGGTCATAAAGTGCTGGTCTTTTCTCCACCTCTACGATAAATTTTTCAGTGTCGAACATTGTGTGGCTAGGAATACAGGAGCGTAAATAACGTGAACACTACTGCCTGCTTCCCGAGATGAAATGACGAAGGTCTAACATAAAAATGTAATTGTGGAGGGGAGTATACTTGTCCGCGTAAAATATCTGCTCGTGTATCCGTGTGCATAGTAAATAATGTATCCCATGGACGGCGTTTTTGACACGACGCGCGGAGCACGCAAACACCGGCGTTCGGCGAGCGGATATGAGCGTGCTCAACGCTTGTGTATTTATTTCAATTTAAATATGAACTATCCATTCCAGCGGAGGACACGCGGCATTCTGCACGCAGCGTGTTACACGCTCGTCTATTATAAGCCTTAGATTACCCAGAGTAAATTTCCGAAAAGCCCTTATTTGTTTTAGGTTTTTTTAACTCTTGTGGACCGAATTATATATATTTTTTGTTTCTAATGAGATTTCCTTACTAGAGGAGTATTCAGTGATATGAAATAACACAAAAATTGAAGAATTGAAAATTTTCAAATTGAGGCTTTTGGAAAAACATCTAGTTCCATGATGGAACCAGTGGGATTGAAACATCGTGGTATTACATAATTTTATTTTTTTTAAACATTTCTGAAACAGTTTATCAGTGAGACAGACCTACAGGCATTACAGGAGGTGCAATGCCACCTTGTCTTGTGTGGCTTCTGCTTCGTACTATAGTAGCTTACTTTGTTACCAGGCAGTGGCATATGAGCGGCTTTATCAGCCCTTCTCTCCATCAAAACATGCACCTTGAATTTATTTTGGACCGTTTCTGCGCTCTTTCTGCCCCTCCAATGAGACCAACAGCCACTGCAAGACGGAACAGATCTTTCCTTGAAAGTAAAAAATGCGTATGAGAGTGGAATTGCCATATTACGAACATCACACTTATAAACTACAGATGCCGAATATTCCACTCGTTTTTTCGAAGTTCAGCCAGACAAACGTCTCTTAGAATTAGGATGATCTTCACTTGTGGAATCGTCATTGTCCATTTTCACTGGTTCCTTTGAAGATTTAATTGAACAACTCCCCTGTTGATGTCGAAGACGATTATTGCTTCGTGTGAAAGATTTTCCACAAATACAAGAAAACATTTCCAAACAATTTTTTTCTATAACGAACGCATTTCTATCTTTTCTACAAGAAATGCTAGGAGAAAAGAGGAAAGAAACCAACACGCCTTTTATATTCTCACTAAGGAACCACACCTCTTATATTCACACTGAGGAATGGAGGGGGTGGTGATGGTTTGTTTAGGGTTATTTCACGGTCAAATCCTTGCAAAGTCGAATACAAACATTAAATAACCTCTAGACTACCTTCAAGGTCAACACTGGCAGCAATGGTGGTAGAATCAGACACTACCCAGACAACACGCGGACATACGATGGATGTCCCATGGACATACGTTGTGGATATTTCGGATATTCTCTGGATGTCCAATTTTATTCGGCGGATATCTCATGGACGTCCGATGGACGTTCCCAGGCCACCAACCTGGACATCCATGAGATATCCGTCATGGACATCCAGGGGATATCCGTTATGGACATCCAAAGTAATATCTATCACGGAAATCCGAACGTTTATCTTTCAAAGCTCAATTTGATTTCATCCGCAAAAAAATCTCGAAAAAAATGTATTTTTTTTCCAGAATATCTACCCGACTCTCAATTATTTCCAAGATTACACTCTACAACTGAATAATACAACCCCATTTTGTTTATTGTGCCAGTCATCAACTATACTCATTAGACCAAAACAAGATAAGTGCCCTTCAGAAACTACAAAATCGTGGGATGAGAATCATATTGCAAGTTAATAAATATACAAATATTGCAGTTATGCTGAGTACATTACAGTGGCTCTCTGTTTCTCAACGCCTTTATGAAATAGCAATGATCTTCATTTTTAAATTGACACAAAACTTGCTCCCATGTTACCTTGAAGAATTTTGTATATATAAACACCAAGTTCATAAATATTCTACAAGAGCAAGTACGTCCCTACAATTTCACCTGCCTAAGCCTCATCTCTCCAATACGATGAAATCCTTATTTTATAAGGGACTGAATGAATACAATAAACTGCCTAAAACTTTGAAAGAATATACAACTATATTTGTATGTACTCATAGAGCATATAAAGTCTCCTAGGTAAAGTATTTTGTGTGCATTTTTCTTTATTTTTGTTATTTTTTTTGTTGAAACATTTATCATATTGCTTATATTCAGATGATGTGTACTAATGTAAACCAAACTTGTTATAAATGTATGTATATTAGGATGTCCTATTTGAAACAAATAAGGATTATTATTATTATTATGGACGTTTATAAAATATTCATCAAGGATATTTTAATGACTCTTCCATAACCCCAGACAAATTGGATTCGGAGTACCAAACCAGTAACTTATAAAAAATTTTCTTTACGAATGTTGGCATGATTACATGTGAAATAATAATAATAATCTTTATTGACCCCAAGAAACATTAATGTTTATAATAGGGACCTAAATCTAATAATACAATTAACGATACAAAATTTCAAGTTGAATATGATTGCATCAGTGTAAAGTAAAAAAAAAAATTAAATTGAAGTAAATTAAATTGTAATAAGGATTTCTTTAAATGTGATTTGAAACGATTTTTTTTGGTAATTTTTTTCGAATTTTCGGGTATATTATTAAATATTCAAGATCCATTATAAAAAATGAAAGACAGATGATTTATAGTAAGTGCCCCCAGATAACACAAAGACGTCCTCAGTACGTCCACAGGACATAAATCTGGGACATTCAGGATGTCCCGAAGACGTCCATTGTCGATCTTAGATGTCCTGAGGATATCCGATGTTACGAATTGGAACATCCCGAGTACGTCCATTATACATCCCTGTAAAGTCTTCCATGGACTGTCCTTGGACATCCTGAGGATATTTATTGGATTTAAAATTTCAAGGTTTCTTGTAACCCATCAGCCCAATCAATAGAAGTGACATGCCAATGATGAAAAGTGAAAAGAATAACGATTGAAATTGAAAAAAATTTAAATATTTATATTATATAAAAAGCTTCAAACTGAATGCATTGATACATTACATATAATATAGGAAAAATAAATCAAAATTTTTTTGTTTGTCGGTTTTGCTGCTGCTGCTGCCTTTCACTGGCCCTCTTGAGCCACGATTGAATAGCCGTTTCGGTATTACTGAAGTTTTCTGAAATTTTTGCCTTTTCTGCTGCCCCTGAAAATAAATTGTTTGATGAATAAAAATTAAATTACTTCCGGTACATTATTTTTGAAATATTTGAACAGTGCAAACAGATGTAGGAATGAATAATGGATAAATGAGACACATCTTTCGAGGCAGAACAAACTACCTGTATGAGAGGTATATACGAACTAAAATTACCATTTTATGAGTATTCACTTATTGAGAAGGTAAGTAAAATAAAATATATTATACAAGAGTGAATATCGTCTGTTAAACGATTTCTATGTGTCAAAACTACCAAATTTGTAAAAATTATTGGAAATAAGAAAAACACAGCCTTGAAAAATGTGAAAATGTTATATATTTATTTATACTTACTCAACATTAATTTGGCAATATTCAAGTCACTGAACTTTTTTTTTCCTTTCCTGCCCAACCAGCTATAGTTTTTAGCTACATCATTAGTTATGAGTGAAGTCATAACTCTCTTTATAAAACTATAAGTGTTCTTACCACCAAAGCCAGCAAATTCTTTGACCTACAATAAGGATTATTTATTATTCTATAGATTATTCAACATCTTTTTTATTCAGATAATCTTCCTTTTCTTCAAAATCTGAACGCAACAATCCAATTTAATACAGACTTTAATGTTTTGAAAACCAAGTTGAATTTTTTTAACAATATTTGCATAATTTGTTCTCTATTAGTGAAAACAGTTTTTTTATAATGTTATTCTAACTGTACAAATAAAAATGTGACAGTTAAGGTACATGCAGTAAAATTAGTTCAAGTTAATAATTCTATTATCTACTATATCTAAATAGGGTTGTTGATTATATATTTCGAAAACTTACTGCTTTGGTAAAATTTTCCTGGTCATTTAAAATTTCTTAAAATTTTTCCAAGTCAGATTCTGATTGTATTGGAAATGTGATTTGGTTTGCATATTTAACAAAAACTGATTGAACATCATTCTGATTTTCTTGATATCGATTATTTTCTCTCAATCGAACCTCATACAAAATATCTGAAGATATTCCTCTCAACAGATGATTTTGCTCAAATATAATGAGCAAATATTTTTCTGAATATAAAAAGATACTTATTAATGATGTCATATTACAATAAAAAAATGTAATCTTCAATATGAGATATTTAGAAAATTGATAGAGTAAAGAATACATTTCAGGTATTTAAATTTTTTTTTTGAAGAATAAGAATTGAATTAGCTGAATAATTACCACAGCAAACACAAGACGTATTGTTTTGAGATCTTTGATGAGATACATCATTTTCATTTAAGACAGAACGCTCTATGTCAGGGTCATTGCGATCTGGAAATGATAACAAATATTGGTTACACTACTCAATTAGTTGAGTAAGGGCAGAAAATTAAGTTTGTGTTGATAAATCAAAAAATGTGTCACTTACTAAACATGTTTTCTGGTTGAGGTTTTCTCATATAATTCTCAACACATACATTTTGTGGAATGATTTCCTTCCTAAAATATAAATTCTATGATGAATATGAAGTAATTTATTATCGGCCTTTTATAATTTATCATTATAATAACAATTATGAAACAATTAATTTATAATTGAGAAAATGATAGTCTCTTACTTTTTGTAATTTTTCCCAATTTGGGGGCAGGTGGTAGTAAAGAATCATCAATTGTCTCATCAGATGATGATAGTAGTTTCTGGACTCGTTTTCTTTTTGAGTTGTTTTCACATTCTGAAGCAAGGTCACTTGTTTCTTCTGCTATCTTTGCCTTATTTCTAGCAGTCATATAATCCTTTCTTAAAAAAGTGTTCTAATGTTGAGTATATGGGGCTCACCAAAAGTAGCGTTCCGGAATATTTTTATTCTATGTGTTGGCCAGCAAGTATTTAATGCCTCACACTTCCTAATTGCATTGTTCAACTTGGATTGCAAATAAGATGGCCAATGGCAAAAATCTCCTTGAATCCAATTAGTAGGAACAGCTGCCACTGAAAAGTCATCAAATTGGACAACTGTCATTTTTGAAGCCCTGAAAATTTAATAAAACAGCAGTAAAAAAAATTCTGAGAATTTCTACTTGGCTGAATCACAGTGATAAATTTAAAAATGGGCATTATATTGCTCAAATAATGAATAGATTATTTTGCAGTCAGATTTCTCAAACAAAATAAAAAATCATCATTAATATTAACAAAAACATGAATAAGGAAATTATCGTTAAAAATTTGTAATAAGAATGAGAATTTAAACTCTAGTATGCAGCAAAGGAAATATTACAAACTGGTCTTCAAATTCTAATCTGACACATTTATGAGAAATACTGTTTATATCAAATGGTTCCAAAGGGCCAACTTCTGGTTTCACAAAGAAAATATCAATTTCTGAAGATTTGTAAGGATACTCAAAGAAATCTTTTACAAACAAGAACTTCTGAACAAAAATGCAATACCCATTCTGTATTGAAACAATATTTTTTAAAATAGCAATGTCTCCATTCTTGAGAAAACAGCAGTTATCAGGTTCATTAATACGTAAAACATAATCACTGAAAGCAACTTCTTTGGACTGGTTATAATAAAATTCAAACATGGTTCACTGGAATGCTCATTTTTATAAATAGGAATATTATTGAAATTTTGAGAATTTTCAAGAATACAACTATCTTTTTCACTATTTCTTTTAATTATCTGGGCCAATGGCTTATCACTTTTCCTTAATGATTTCAAAATTGATTGTAAAAAATTTTCATAAGGAAATGCACTTAAATTGTCTAACGGGCCATGGTTCTTGACATCTTCAGTCAAATGCAATAAATTATGAACATTGTGGGAAATATTCTCTGGTCCATATAAGGTCTTAAATGATTCTACGAAATACTTGATATTCAATGTGTACGAAGTATTTTGAATTTGATAATATGACTGAAGCTATATGAAGGCACAAAAAATGTATATATCTATCCTTGCTTATATGTTTTATCAAAACAACTGGTCCTGTGTAAAAAAGAAACTGTCGAAACTCAGTTGCTTTCCATCGTTTTACTTCCGTTAGAATTCTGGGCTTTCTATTGAATTCAATTGGCATATTTTTTGATTGATTAATAAGAGATTTTGATATGTCACTTATATTTTGAAAGGATATTTTAGTAACTGGTTTACCACAACACCATAATGACACTAATAACTTTTTAACCACTCCTAGACACACCAGGTGCATATAATCCAATGGAAAACAGTTAACCATATCTACACCAGGTATATTTTCAATGAGAGATGTACCATTGTGATGGGATTCTTGTAATTTTGATCTGAAATCATCACCAGATCTAGCACGCAGGTTATTGGTATGTGGGAAACATATTCTATTATCAATAAAATTGCCCTCTATGTGACATTTAGTACAAGATGCATAACCACAATGGCCTTTTGTGTAAGTTATGAATGATTTAGCAGGTGCATCACATACAAATGAACTAATCTTAACAGAATACTGCTTTCCATTGACAGACATGCCCTTTTCTGTAATTTCAATTGCATCATTAAGGATATGATCCAAAACTCACCGAAAATGCGGTTTGGTGTTCCGAAAATCACCGCTTGTTCGGTGATCCTGAAAAAGTGGTGACATTTGAAACACGGTTACCTGAAAGCTGGTGAACCAAACTTCAATTTACTAACCAACGCTTCTCTTACGGTAGGATTGACAAGTGGCAAGTGGAAAACTGTTTTTGTTGGTTATTTTATAAGTTATTTGAGACTACACTACATTGGTGATTGCGGATTGTCCAATCTTTGTAAAATATTGCTGTTGGAGTATTCACTATGGCACTTTTTCTGTTAATTATATATACGTTTCACATTAATTGCTAATTTCTTTAATAGGATCTTGAACTGACTGAAGATATGTGTTTTTGTGGTTATTGTCAGGAAGATTTGGGGACGCTGGCAAATCTGATGGCGGCCTCATGTATTTCTCACCGATGTTTAAAAGCGTATGATAACTTGAATGTTGACATGGAAACACAAAATTTCGGGAAGTTCTACGAAACCTTTGGCAGGAAGAAATAAAACTGATAGAGAGAACAATGCTGATAGCAGCGGAAGTTTTACCAAGTATCTCGCTGGTACAAAAGATGAGACTAATATTTGGTCAGACCAGAAGACTAAGCTTCTGATAAACCTTTATACCGAGCATAAAGATAAATTTTTATCTCCAATGTACAACAAAAATAATGTATGGAACATCATTGGTGAAAGATTGAAAGAGTTGGGAATAAATAAATCTTCATCAAAATGTGACGAAAAATTAAGGAATATGAAAAAAACTTACGATAAGGTTCTTAAAGATAAGAAATTAACTGGAAATTCTAATTCATATTGGAGATATTTTGACGATTTCCATGAAATATATTTTCATGACCCACATTTCAGTCCACTATGTACAGTGTCCAGTACAGGGTCAATAAAAACCGGTACAGCTTCAAAAATATCTGAAGATACTCCAATAGAATCTAGTTCAGAAGAACAACTTGCCAAGAAACGCAAGGTAGAGAAAGCTTGAGAAAGTAAAACCCTCACTTTGGCCCAAATTGAAGATGGAAGACAAAAACGTCATGAAGAAAAAATGAAAATGAAGGCCAAAATGTTCAGTTGGTTTAAAGAAAATTTTGGGTCGAATAGTACTACATTGTCTTGAAAAGTCACCTGAGGAACATATATTTAATTTTTTATGAGATATTTGTTTTAGTTTCAGTAAGAAGATAGTTATTGTTTCAAGGATTATTTTTGTTTTCATGTTCTACAGAACATGTTTCAGTTAGTTTTTAGAACATGGTATTTGTCACAGACTATTGTTTATTTGTTTCTTAAAAACTAGTCTGTTATGTCCTCAAGTAGGTTTGAAATAAAAGTATTTTGTTATTTGATTGGGTATTTATTGAATCATCACATTCATTATATTCTCGTTTTCTCACTCCTATTCTCTGTAAAGAAAGCTAAATATACTGCCTCATCTATTATAGGATTATTATCGTCATCTATATCTATTTCAACATTATTCACATTAATTATGTCATTTTGGTAAATACAAATATTGTGGAGACTACAACAAGCCATTATATACTTGCAGGTCCATTCCACACATTTCATTTCAAAATATTTTAATCGTCGAAATCTTCTGTTGAGTAAAGCAAAAGCTCTTTCTATTGTGGATCTTGATTTTGAAAGATTATAGTTGAATCTTCTTTGGGCCTCTGTGAGATGACCATTATCTCTGAAAGGCACCATCAAGGTTTGTAGACACGGATATGCTTTATCCCCAAGTAGATGAGAGTCATTTGGAAATTTTTCTTCTCTCATAGAAGTTAAATACTCGAACACTTCGCTTCTCTTCAAAACAGTGGAATCGTGAGTTGAACCAACTTCTCCCACATAACAATGTGTGAATAACATTCTATGGTCACATACGGCCTGAAACATTCAAGTAAAATAATTAACTCAAATGAACTGTAAACTTTCTTACCTGGAGAATCAATGCTGGAAAGTTTTCCCTTGTTATATAGGAATCGCACGTTAAAAGGTAAGACCACGTTAATCCTTAGCTCGCACAAGTTTCGACTTCTGAGGGCTGTCGTTCGTAGGGGGGTGACAGCTGGATAACGGAAAAATCAATTTTGAAACAACAACAACAATTCCATTTTGTTTGGGTTGACTTATTGGAATATAGCAGCCATCAATAACACCCACTGTTTTGGGAAAACCCATATCATTAAAATGGGTTTAAACCATCTGAGCATATTCTCCACTTGGCCATTTGATATAACTTGGTGCCAGCTCTAGAATTGCCATTGTCACTTTCCTCACTGCTCGTAAACCAGTGGCTCCACCTACATTAAAGCTGCGAGATATTGATCTGAAAATAATCTGAATTCGGCAAGTTTCTCAGCATACAGTTTGACGAAAATACGATCTGGGGAATGATTTTCTCAAGATACAAATGAATGAATGATATCTGTAACTTTCTGGAGTTGACTAATAGGTGAGAGCAAGTTAAAGCTGTTCTTTCGCTGAAAGTGGGTGTCTGCCAGTTATATTATCACCCGATATTTTATTTTCTAGAACAGAGAGCAGATGGTTCAATGTGGATCTGTACATTCTAGAATGTTCTCTGAACTCTCCCTCCGTATAGGAATCTACCACCTCTTCCACAAAATTGCTAATTTTTTGCTTGAGAACAATAAGGGGTCTTCTATGATTTTCGTCGTCTTCTGAGGATGTCAATAGTAATTCTTGAAAAAAAAATCCACATACTTCATTATTCATTTTAGGAAATTTTTTAATTTCAAATTGCTATATATCATTTCCATTTATTTATTCTTGTAGCATAATTCTTGGCGTTGAGACTTGTTTTTTTTTTGTTGATATTAATGATATTGCCATTTTTTGTTATGACGGTCACGGACTGTCACCAATTCACCATAGTGTTCCGAAAATAACCAGCATCAATAAATTTTTCTAATAACCGCTGTCAAATTTCTGGTTATTAGCGGTTAACAACTGGGTTACTTTTGGAACATATCCTAACAAAATCATTCAAAAAAGTATTAGCACACTTCGGTTTCTCATACCCATGATATATACCAATGATATTTACAATGTTCCTGTTTTTTGTTAAGCTACATAGAATAGGATAAACTTGACTACTTGAGCTCTTTGATAGTGGCAATCCATCAATATTAATCGAAATTTCAATAATATCAGAGTTTTTATACAAATGAAAAGACTGAAACAGCAATTTTTCAATACAATGTTTCAATCCGAAGTGACAGTATTGTCCAGGTTCTACTGATTTGGTAACAACATCTCTACAAGTTCCTAAAAGGGTCCTTGCATCACCTGGCAACTGATTATCAACCGATCTCAATATTTTTAGTAGGTCGTTAATGGCTACATGAGGTATTTTATGATTCAAAGCCCACGCTTTCAATTGTGATTTGATTGTTCCCTCAGAATTATTTTCAGTTATAGGATCATCCTTACAAGAAGTGAAATTGTCATTGTGATTGAAACTGATGTTTTCCTGTAAAAAGTTATTTGGATGGTTTGGAAGAACCTCATTATCAGATTCTGAATCTGTATCACTCAAACCGCCAACTGATTGTGGTGAAAGTTCAGCTTGATCTTGAGGGTTTACATCTACAGTAATAGGAATAATTTTAGATCTTTTAGCACGCATGTAGTACTTTTGAAGATTTACATTATAATTACCCGCCATTTTGATACAACTTACCCCAAATTTTCCGTTTTTTGTATCCTTATGAAACGCGAGTCTTCACATATAATTTTTATTAGAGAATTTCACGGTTCACAACAAATTCTTTATATCTTGGATCGTCGTATTTTTTGAATTGATTATATCCAAATCTCGCCAAAACAAGAATGATTGTTATATTATAGGTTAAGACTTAAGAGTAGGAAACCACAGACAAGACACATCAACGGACCACAACACAAATGGTGCAAATCACAGTATCACAGAAGAAGAAGAAGAAGAACCCCGATGTGTTTCCCCCTCATGCCAGACGTAACAAGTGACTTCCTTATTTTTAATAGTGTACATTGTCAGATTATGAACATTTAACTTAGAAATATAATAAATGGATGATACATTGCCGTTTGGACAGGTCATAACAGCCTGTAGATCATAAATTATTGTAGGATTTTTACTATTTTTGTCCTTTTCTTTTTCTTTTCGGGATAAATCTTTTTCTTCGTGAAAATCAGGATCGCCGACTGTATCATCGGAATTCAAGGCATTTAAAATATCCGCAGGTTGCTGATTTTGTTGTTCACTATCATCGAAACCTGTAGAATCAATCACTGTCGTCGGAATCTGACGAATCACTATCGTCTGAAAAACAAAATAAATTTGTGAAATATTTACCAAAACATGTCTATCACCAAAATACTTTTGTAGGCTGAATCCTGAAACAATGTAAAATAGTGATGTAGGTATTTACCTTCCGAAGTACCGTCGCTCGTTGAAGCACTGCCCAAGTTTTGTTGTGGAATGTTAAAAATTTGAGAATTTTTGTCGTAATCCACTGCAGAAATAATCGTTGGGATATTTTCTGTAAATAAAAAAAGTTGGTCATAAAAACATCATTGCGAAATACTCATTACCTAATTCACTATGAAGAATAATATTCTGTGAACCTTCTAAAGGTCGTTCAGATGCTTTTCTGCACAACAAAGGATATCTGGAAAAGTTTGCATGAGACTCTGGTTCTGCAATAGTGCTTTCTTCTTGGTTTCTTTTCTCTTGCCAATTTCAATATCAATGCCCCTCTTGAGACTTTGTTCAGATTTCCCAGAATTCCTAAAAAAATTACGAAAATAATGGAATTGTATGCAACATTAACCGTAAAACTGCAAAATGATTTCAGTGCAAAACTGTTCCAACTGCATTATTCAACGTAATATAAATCGCCTTATATCCTAATATCCAAGAGATTTTTAAGTAAAGACTGTCACATGTGCAGATGTCACGAAGCATTTCATATACCTTGGGGAATAGACCGTCTCATTGGACAGATGAAACAAAAAGCAAGAATAGTCAAGTATTTATTTGCAAATGAAACAATTTTGTCCACAAAATAATAGGTCAATATATACTCACATTTTTATACTTAACAGTTCTAACCAACAAATGAAGCACTCTTCTTTAAACGAAACACCTACATCAACAAATGTTACTCTCTTTCTCCGCAAAACCGCCCTTTCCCAAAGAACCTCAAAGCGCAACTGAAGATAGGTCGGTAACGCTCCCAATAAAGGCGCGATTTTGTTACTTGGAGGGGGCGTCATAAGTGCACCCAGTGTCTGTATGTTAAAGTTGAGATGTGACCCTTTTTCAGGGTTGGCAAATATCATGATATTTATATAAATATCAAAATATCATAATATCGGATATAAATCGGATATATATCTAAAACTAAAATCAAACTTCAGTTTAATATAAATTAACAAAAAACGAGACCAAAATAATATTTTTCCTGAAATATGTATTATAAAAAACATGTCTTTTGATGAATTTTCAAGGATTGCAAAATCGGGAAAGAGGAATATAAACATCATTATCATCTTCACTCAAGGCATTTGACGAGATCCAGTCCAAGCTTTTGAATTTTTTATCTGTATTTTGATTTGAACATTTTAAAATAAATACTAGCTTATTGGCTTTTTCGTTGCCTAGACGATTTTTTAATTTAGATAGAACTATTCCAAAGCTTGAAAAAATTCTTTCTAATCCAGCTGTTGCCGCTACCGCACTGAATAACTGCTCACATAGTTGTAAGAAGAGTTCTTTTTCTGGCCATTCGGAATCAGGAATTGTAACCGATTTCCACCATGGACGTATAAATTAATAATGGACTCGGCAATCCCATACTTGCAATACAGTTTGTTTTGAAGCCGCTTGGTTCGTTGGCGCGCGGGTTGCAGGGAAGGAGGAAACCTGCGATAGACTGTAACCTACCCTCCAACGACAGTGGCGCACGCAATTTAACTGATATAGGTACTGATAATAACAAAAATATGTGGAATTTCATATATAATTATGAAAATTTCAGCAAAACTTGTTAGATACGATCGGATGTGTTCCTAAAATACCCATATGTGCCTTCCTTCATATAAAGTAAGAAGATTTCAGTACTATTTCATTTTGTATGTATAGAAAATTGATACCCACTGTGACGCCAATGAAGAATATGAACGTCAATCTAACATTTGTGAATAATCTATGTACTTACTTATCAAAGCTGAGATTCTGGTTGTTAGAACAATTAGATTGCTTGCAAACCCAACAGTAAAGCACCATTATTAGTCTCTATCTATTTTTCTTTCACTATTTTAATCCAAACGCAACAGAACACCAATATTTTAACAAATACCATATATGACAGACAATGTCAACATAAAGTGGTGAAATTTGTAAACAACCAACAAATGAAGAGAAACAAATCGTACTTCAACAGCGTTGCCGCACGTGCAGCATTTCAACGGACAGTACAGAATTTTTTGGAAGTTCGCACCGATTTTTCAAATTGATTTCACTAGTTTTGATTCTGAAATGTATTATGCCGAGTTTAATTTCATAAACGGATCGGAATGTTGAGTTACTGACTGAAATTCGCTGGTAATTGAGTTTAAGCTAGTGTTGATGGTTGATGAAGAATTATCACAGACTTGATGTGGCAACACCTTTCAGCGACTTCACTTGTAAATAACTGGGTCCATTATTCATTTATACGTCCATGATTTCCACCAATTCATTGGATTTGTTGTTTGGAATTGTGCGGAAAATAAATACTTTGGAAATGGACAAGACTTTGTAGTAAGGCCATAACAAACGGAACAAATTCTGGGTTTGTTGAATTTAGAAGATCGAAAGCCTGTTGTTTTTGGAACTGTATTGAATTTTGTCCTAAGAATCTGTGATCGAGCATATTCTCCAAATAATGATGTGATCCTAATGCCATATCTTTTTTTTGCCAAACGCCTTTTTTATCGTAATTGGTTGATCTTTTACTTTCAAATGTATTTCTAGTTGATGCCATACTTTCACTGCAACTCCAATTGTAGTTTCATCACGTTGCATGCGGTCTAATGCAATAGCCCATTTCCCGGGATTACCTTTTTTAATTTTACACTCAAAATTAACCCACACGGCTTGCTTGATTTTCGGCATATTTCTTTTTGTAAAGCAAATAGGTTCTTAAGAACGAGATTGAGCGAACAAACGACTAATTCGACTACTAATACCGATTTAATTTCACGAATTGTGTGGTGATATACCTAAAAAGCAATAAACAAAAACCGGGGATTCCCCGAACTGTAAGTTGTAACCACGAAACACACTGTTGCCACGTATTCATTTCTACGCAAAATTTGTTGAAAAGAAGTGAATGATATACATCAATCAATAAATATCAGATATATCATGATATATATATCATGATATATATCATTTGATATACCGGGTGGCTACGGAAGTATTGCCTACGGAATATCTCAGTTATTGTATGAAGTAGGTTTGTGAAATTTGGAGCGTCGATATAATGACATAAGAGCTAGAATTTGAGCATATTGACATGTCGAAGTTAACTTCTGGTCTGACTGGAAGTAACATCAACTTTCTTATTTTAAATGGAAACCCTATTTTTTTTTCTTTTCGCTTTATTTAGCATTCAATTCCCTTTCTAATGACATATCACAAGTTGGTATCTAACCAGAAACTAGATCAGAAAAAAATTATTATTGAAATTCACCGAGTAGGCCGTGGAAGCAAAATGAAAGCCAAAAATTGAAAAGTTGGCTATGGAAACCATACGTCACTTGATAACAGTTGCTACTACTGTGATATTTTATTTTCATTCGTCGGCGTTATAAAAAGCCACCAAAAAAAATATTGGAAAAATTGGGAAAAAAACAGTACTCTGTAGGTCCATAACTTAAATTGGAACATACAACTTTTTCTTGCCTGTACTATTCAGCATAACCATTCCTTTCTAATGATATAATAGAAAGTAATTTTTTGAAATGAAATACCAAAAAATCCAATTATTATTATTATTTAAATAACAAAACAGATTATCGCCATACGCAAAAATAACATTAAAAATAATGGTATTTCATTTCAAAAAATTACTTTCTATTATATCATTAGAAAGGAATGGTTATGCTGAATAGTACAGGCAAGAAAAAGTTGTATGTTCCTATTTAAGTTATGGACCTACAGAGTATTGTTTTTTTCCCAATTTTTTCAATATTTTTTTTTGCGGCTTTTTATAACGCCGACGAATGAAAATAAAATATCACAGTAGTAGCAACTGTTATCAAGTGACGTATGGTTTCCATAGCCAACTTTTCAATTTTTGGCTTTCATTTTGCTTCCACGGCCTAGGGTTTCCATTTAAAATAAGAAAGTTGATGTTACTTCCGGTCAGACCGGAAGTTAACTTCGACATGTCAATATGCTCAAATTCTAGCTCTTATGTCATTATATCGACGCTCTAAATTTCACAATCCTACTTCATACAATATCTGAGATATTCCGTAGGCAATACTTCCGTAGCCACCCGGTATATCGGCCAACCCTGCCCTTTTTCCTGTAAAAGTAGACAACATTTGTGAAACATCGCACCAATAATATCAAATTTGCTATTTTAGCACATGTGACACTTTTTTCCGGGTCGACGATATGCCATTGAGTTCACCTGCTTCTAAAATGAAATTGCTAAATGAATGTTTTTTATCATGAATGAACTAAAAATTATTTGATTGAGGAATTGGGAAGAATTATATTTGTGAAACATTTCAACTAATGATGGATTAGTGTGTAAGGTGTGGTTTAAAAAATAAGAGTCACCAAGTTGTCCTTAAATAAAAAGAAATTTACCACATACAGCAAAACTGATTTAAAGTATTTTGAATTTTATTTTCAAATATGAACATGATGTTCATAAAATCAGTTGTGGAATCGTCTGCGGCTGAAAGATAAACTTTAGTCGCTATTTTTCATCGTTCAAGATAACCTCTTGGAAGTAGTTGTTTTCTGTTAGATATTACAAAAAAATAAATTCATTATTATCGTAGGTTTGTTTCCAATTCACGGGAATCATGTTTTTTCAATTTTCAATTGGGAATGTTTCTCTTTTCAACATGATTTAAAGTAATTTGAATATCTTTTATATCTTTGTTAATTACAATTGCACCCAGCACATTGAAATCTGAAGTGGTAACTGAAACATGAAACAGTATATATTTACTGTATGTATATTTCTTACCCAATAAAAGCTGAGCCAATTTTAGCTGTCCGAAAACCTTTTTTTTTCTTTGCCCCCTGCCAGCTGAATTCAGAGGCAAATTTATCAGTTAATATGCTAGAAAGACATCGCTTCATGAACTCATGCATATGTGGTGCTACCTCCTATCTTTGAAAATTCCTTTACCTAAAACAATTCATTGACATAAACAGAATAATATGTTTCCTCAATAACTTACAGCAGCTTTGTATTGTTCCGTTTTCCTAAGATAATCTTCAAACAATTTCAGTTTATCTACTGCATCAATGGGAAAATGTTCAAACGCCACAAATATAGAACTTGAGTTGAGTTGCTAGAGGTCTGGTCATTTTGGGTCATCGACGTTCTCATGTCAGCCATGTCCGTCCTTATCTTCCTTATTTCATCTAAAACTTCGTTTAGAACATGCCTAATTAAAACCTGTTGTTTCAATAGAACTTTTAGATTGTCACCTGAAATAAAAAAAAATCACGTTAATGGTCCTCTCTGGAATCCAGAATGTATTGAACCTTGCCCTACGCTTCAACTTAGCATAAAAACTGTATTTTTATGAATAATAAAGACCTTTTTTATTATTAATATTCCTAATTACCTTAAGAGAACAATGATATGCTAGGAGTTTCTGTATTATTTATTACTTTTTAAGATATATTTCATTCTTTGAATTTTATATTGCTTACCCATTTTGTGATCAGCACAGCAGCAGCATGAAGAATGCCGAACATCTGCCGATATAGAAGATATACCTTTCTCAGCTGCAGATATACTTGCGTTTGGTGATTTTTGAACCTTCATGGATGTTTCCATATCAGTTTCATCGTCATCTGTATTCGGTATTATGGGTGCAGCTGGCAATGGAGAAGTCTGGCTGAGCCAGGCTTCATTTTCTTCATCTGAAGATGATTCAATAATTTTTTGTTTTTTGAATTTCCTCAACTTCCTATCAGTGTCTGAATTGAGGTCGCTGTAACTTTTAGCTTTTCTAGCTTTGCTTCTAGCAACAAGGTAGCTATCTGAAAATCAAATTTATTCTCCATCCAATTCTTCAAGAAATAACAAATTATCATGAAGAGGCCAACATGTATTGGGGGATTCGTGTTTCCTTATGCTATTTACAATTTTTTTTTTGGGAAGGGAGGCCAGTAACATTTTGTACTTCCTAATAACCAAGTAGTTGGGACAGCTTCCACAGATTCTTCTTGAATGAACTTTACAATTGTCCATGTAGTGGTAGGGGAAGGGCGGGCAAAGTGACATAGTTTACGTTTGAATGG
Source organism: Chrysolina americana (assembly GCA_958502065.1). NCBI lineage: Eukaryota > Metazoa > Arthropoda > Insecta > Coleoptera > Chrysomelidae > Chrysolina > Chrysolina americana. The sequence goes on along the minus strand of OY293419.1, from coordinate 20,641,598 downwards.
CTCTTACAAAGTAAAAATAAATTTAAAAAAATGAATCATTCCTCATTCAACTTACATATTATTGGCCTTTAAGACCTGAAATACCCGCACTCTCAACTAAACGCATCTGCCTGAAATCACAATATTTTTTCATCTTAGCAAAATTTCACTTTGCCCGCACTAGTGCTCATAGTAAGCTGAGAGAGGGAAGATGAACGCCACATGTGGAGGTAGTACTAAAATATCAACATTATTTTCCTTTGCCAACATCATCACTTCCAGATTACTGATGTGCGTAGCATGTCCGTCGAGAATTAACAAAACACGCTCTTGTAGGTTTGGAATATTTTATAAAATGTTTAAACCATTCCACGAATATTTCTGACTGCATCCACCCGGACGGATGTGTGAAAACTTTCGTATTTGGAAGGCCTTTTCAAACAATAGATTAGCTCGAACTCTCGGGAAAATAAGTGAAGGAGGAATGAAGTTTCCGGTAGCGCTGAAGCTAATTTCGGCCGTCACTAGAGTTCCTCTTTCAGCTGATGACAAAACACCTACCTGCTCCTTCCCCTTTCGAGATATTGTCTTTGATGGTCTGTTCGGCACTGTGCTAATACCAGTTTCATCACAATTGTACACTATGTGTAGTGTAGGATGAGATTCGTATAATCCTTCAAGAAGATCATGAAACTTATTAACGTTAACTTTGTGAAAGCAGAAGCCCGTGCTGCGGATGTTTTCTCGGGAAGCCGTAGAGAGAGTTCAGGATGTCGTCTTAGAAACCCCTTTACCCAGTCCTTTCCTGCCTTTTTGTCTCTTTGATTAAAGTTGTTAGCTATATTATTGTGTTCCGCAAATTGAAAGGCAGGATACTTGAGATCTGATAGCGTCAAACCAAAAAGTCGAGATTCCATGGTAAGGATATATTCAACCGAGATGTTTTCTTGTTCGGAAGTAAATACGGTCCGAAAGCGTCCCAAACCTTTTTTCGATGCTAAATTTTCAGGTCTTTTTAGTCTTCGAAATAATGTTGCTACTGGAACATGGTAATTTTTTGCAGCTGCGTTAATACTGTTAGTACCTTCCCTAACTGCATTTATCGCAGCCTTCATACAGTCTTCTTCCCATGCTTGTTGATTACTTTTTCTGTTTTATTCATGAACCATTCTTACCTGCAAAGAATTAGATAAAATCATTGTTAAACGTGGCGGACAAAGTGAAATAATTTCAAATTGCCCGCCACATCCCATTCCACTTTGCCCGCCATCAATCAAAATAATGAAAACATTCAAAACTTTTTACATAGCCTTAATAACAAGACGATTATTAGTAAATATGTTCTCAATTCATTATATTATGTAATCCATATCAGCAAACCAAAACAGGCATTATAACAGAAATGTCGGAGCATCGGAAACATCAATATATACTTACAATTTTATCGAAGAAAATACAAAATCTCGAACGACAAGTATAACTTTAACAAGATTGCCGCCATACTAGTTTCCGGCGGTGCCGACTGTCTTAATCTATACAAATAAATGGCACTAGATGGCAGCCACGGTAACAACCATAAAATTTAAATAGAAATGTCACTTTGCCCGCCCATTTCGCTTTGCCCGATCCTCCCCTACTCACCATTTTATTATATAATCTCTAAAAAAAAAAACATTTTTCTAGACATCTGATTGAAATAATACAATGTTCAAAACAGAAAAAATATACAATATAAAATACTTGAGAAAATGATTATACATAAATACATACAGGTTGATATAAGAAATTAATATACTATTTTAGATGTAATACAGGAAAAATAATATATTTATTATTTACTTCCAGTTTCATGCATTTGTTTTTAACTTGGGCTCAATGGCCATGATTCAAGTGAACCAGGATTGCTGCAAATTATTATTCCCAATTTTGACGATTCGCAAGAAGAGGTATAGAAACTTTCGAAGCTCATGAATTTTTTTCCAATAACTATTATTTCACCTAAATGGACAATAACATTCATTATAGTGATTATAGAACCATTTCGAATACAACAACAGTTATCTTGGTTAGACATCCTCAAAATGTAGTTAGAAAATTTAACTTTTTTATATTGTTTACAACTAATGTAGTTTGAAATGAGAGGCCCATCAGAATGTTCAAAAAGTGGTTATGTACCTGAATATTATTCCCAGGATTACTGTAAATGCTTTCTTGTTCATATAATCTCCTTGTGATTTGTTCAAGAGGCTTATCACCCTTCCTAACCAATTTTTTTAGTGACTGCATGTAGTTCTCGAATGGAAAGGTACTGAACTGATCCAGTGGCCCCAAATAGAACTTCTCACATCTTCACAAACGTGTAACAGATTGTGAATATTTTGTGAAACATTTTCTGATCCATACAGAGTTATAAATATTTTGACAAAATACTTCAAGAGAGATTCAGCATATGCAGTGTACTTTACTGATAACTCAGAACTTGATAAACATGAGAGAGCAACATGTAATGTTAGAAAATGTAAATACTTGTTGTTATCTAACACTGATCGTAATACAACAGGTGTTATAAAGCGGGGTATCGACCTTAGTCTCTACACCGTTTAGAATATCCTAGAGTTTCTAACGCAAGGTCTCATTCGCCATCAGCGCTTGGTCTGATGATGGACGAGGCGTATCCAAACGTCGGAAAACCTAACAAAAATAAGGAATATAACGTGAGCGACTACGTTATACCCCTGATGGTCCTAGAAAGTACGTGACGTCCTGTTATAAGTGAAATTCGAGTATAGAAAGAAAAGATGGATTAATTTGATGAGTATATTAAATAAACATAGATTAGTTCCGAATTGAATACAAGTATTTCCATTCCAGTTTTACTTGCTGTCCTGCAAGTTAGACCTCTTTAACATGTATCAAACACACAATATAATAATATAATGCGTAGTAACCAACATCTAAACTACTTAAATTACCCTTGAAAACAGGCAAGTTTAAGAAACGCATATTCAACGAGACATTTCTTACATTACTAGCCGTTATTGCTACTGACGGAGGTATATTAACTACACTTAAATACATAATGGTAGTAAGCACCTAAATGTTTCTGGATAACAGTTCACATACATAAAACATACTTTCAAAGATAGCAACCTTAAAGTCATTACTAAATACCTTTGTTTTTGCGCAATAATCCAATATATACCAATGAAATACCTAGTAATCAAATATCAGAATACACAAAATATATCAAACAAAACATGTACCAACAGTACATGTTTCAAGTCATTATACAGGTAAAAATGCGATAAAATCAGGCAGATAAATCAATATAACATTATTCAGACATGTAAGACATAATCAAAATGGGTAATCAGTTCAAACAGTAATAAACACAAATCAAGCAAATACACAAAACACTATTACATGATACCTATAAAAATACACCAAAATTCGAAGTAACAGTAATTACTTTCACTGTACTAGTAGACATAAACCTTTAGCTGTACCCAATCATGGTTCCCGATATAAACATTTACCTGAATAAAGGACAGCTCTTACAAGAACCAAATATATTACACACCCGACAGGTGAAAATAGTAAAATAATTTCACTTTTAGTAACCAGTATATGAGCCATAGCTTTTGTATCAGTATCAGGGTTAAAATATTAGGTTCCGTTCCGTACATGTCTTTTAAGGCGGCTTATTTCCACGAGAAGGCACATAATTTTCCGCACTCATTATATCTGTTCAGACATTATATTCATGATCGTTTCTGGATAACCTTTATTGCAAGTGCAGACGGGCTACTATTGTAGCGCGACAGTCGTGTCGCTGAAGCGCCGCGACTAGAACGTGAACAGACGAACCACATTTTTGTGGCGAAAACGACAGAGCAAACAAGCGATTTTTATGTCGTTCCACACTTTTGTGATCTCTGGGTTTTGTTTTTCGTCAGTCTCAAGATGGAGTTTACCGAGTTAGCATGTATTGCTGTTTTATTAGTGCGACGCCGAAGGCGGTTATTACAAAAACGAAGACGGTATTGGGTGCATCCTATAGTAAGCCAACGTTTACTAAAAGGGCAATTTCATAAGTTATATCCAGATCTGAGGACCCACCATGACAAATTTTTTAATTATTTTCGTATGTCGGTGGCGTCGTTTGACGAGCTACTTGCATCAATTGGTCCAGCGATTACGTTTGAAACAACGAATATGAGAAAACCTATTAGTCCCGAAGAAAGATTAGCAGTAACACTCAGGTAAGTACGAATTTAATATACTTTATTTATAATTACACATTTACAAACAAACCATACGTAGAACGAGTAATATAATATTGTGTATATAAAATAATCATACATTAAAGATTCGCCAAGATCGATAATTTCACTGCTGGCTACTGATAAGCTTGGTGAAGGTATCGGCGTAACCTGAGGAAGGTAGCTAGTTTGTGATGACTGCCATGATGGGCCAGGTTGGGGCTGCCATTGGTTATTAGTAGTCGGCTGCCATGGGATGTTGGGTGGTTGCCATTGAGAATTTCCCTGTGAAGGCTCCAGAGACTGAAGTGCATTTTGGCATTTTTTTTTGTGCTTTTATGTCATTCAGAACCCTTCTAATGGTGTTCATTAGCTCCACTCTTATTGTTATTTTGTTGTCGTCGTCGAACTTTTTCATGAGCGGCAGCAAAGATAACAAAAATTGCTTATCATCATCAAGATCATCCATAGGGTTGGTGCTGCACTTTTCAAGCAGCTTCAAAATATCCTGCTCGAAATTATTATTAGTTGGCCTTTTTTTCATTGATTTAGGTGTCTCAGTAGGTTGTACAGAAGGTATTGGAGGAACTTCCACTGGTTCCGTGTCAGTGATCGGGGCTTCATTGCTTTCAGCTGTGACCGAACACAAAGACGATGTCGTTTGACGATCTGCCATCGTGGTCCGCAAAAACTGTAACTGGTCGAAGTACATGTATTTTCTTCTCTTCTTTGCAGCACCACCAGAAGGGGTTTTTTGCAGAGCCAGTTCTCGCCTCATGCGGTCTCTTAAGGACTTCCATCTTTTTTGTACTTCTTTGCCTGTAACAATAAAAGTACTATAACTGAAGTTTGAAAAATAATATGTTGATATTTTCTTCAGGTGTTTGGCATCGGGAAATAGCTTCGCTTCTCTTCACTACGAATACCTTTTGGGACGAACAACCATCGGTTCCATTGTTAAACATACGTGTACAGCTATCTGGGCTTTACTACGTTCTACTCACATGGGAGAGAAAACTCAAGAGGAATGGGAGCAGATAGCAGAAAAATTTTACGGATATACCTCTTTTCCAAACTGCATTGGTGCGATAGATGGGAAGCATATTCGTATTACCAATCCGAATCATTCAGGTTCTCAATATTTCAACTACAAGAGTTTTTTCTCAATTGTACTTCTTGGCTTGGTTGACGCTGATTACTGCTTCATTGCGATTGACGTTGGAGCATATGGAAAATCCAGCGATTCAAATGTATTTAAAAATTGTGTTTTGGGTCAACGAATAGGACAAAAGCAACTATATATTCCACCCCCAAAACCACTACCACATGATGCCAATGGTAGATGTATGCCACATGTTATAGTGGGGGATGAAGCATTTGCTTTATCAAGGGACGTTATGAGACCATACCCCAACAGAAATCTCAGTGAAAAGCAAAGAATTTTTAATTACAGATTAAACAGGGCAAGAAGAATGGTAGAATGTGCCTTTGGTATATTAGCCAATAAATGGAGAATTCTTCATAAGGCTATGGATGTAGATGTGGAATTTGCACAATTAATAACACAAACTTGCTGTGTTCTACACAACTTTGTTCGGAAAAGAGATGGAACGCATTATGAAGATACCTTGTATGATTGCTCTCTTGATGATATTGCTCGTGTAGGAACCAGAGCTGATGGCGATGGAATATCTAACAGGGACTATTTTGCAGATTATTTTATCTCCGCAAGAGGTGAAATACCGTGGCAATATGACAAAATATAAAATACCTTATGTATAAGGTTTTACTTGAAACTTTGAATTCATAATATTATATGAGTATGTTGATTATTTAATTGGACATTTCTGTGGTCACATAAATTGTGCATTAACGAAAAATTTTTTTTTGGTTATTAATGGCACCTAAAATAATTTAATAGGGGGAACAGTGGTATTGAAGAAGAAACCTAAATTACTTTAACTACACTGTACAAAACTTTGATAATTTGTTAATTAACTCTAGAATGATTATTAAAAAACTATGTCCTACCTTTTTCGGACTTTTCTTTGGATTCCAATTCGGCACAACGTGTTCGCATACTTCTCCCATAATTTGGTTTTCAAATTACGATCGCTGTATTCTGGTAATGCCGTGTTGTAAAGTCCAGGCCGAACCTCGATTTCCAAAATTAATCTTTCGGTGTTAATTTCACACATTGTGGACGTGTGCACCGTACGAAATACTTTACCGAAATGCCAGGCCAACGACTAGCGACAAAATAGTAGCCCGTATGTTCATTCCTGTAGAAACCGGTTTACTGAATAGCTTGCTACGATCGCTTGGCGTCTCTTTTGTCGCCGGCCAAATAGAACACGTTTCATTCCGGGCGACTGTCGTCAGCGGATGCCGCTAAGAAGCTACAAAATTGTCGATCGTGTACGCACAAACCTGGAAGTTCATTTGTATCATTTTGAGCTACACGACTGTCGCGCTGCAGTAGTCGCCCGTCGGTACATGCCCTTATTGTTTTTAGTTCTTTTCATGTTTTGTGTGTGTTGTGTATCTCTTCGTCTTTTATGTGAGCTTTGGCCGTTTCTTCCGCTTTTTTAATGCCATGGTGTGTCCGCTGTGTGTGTGTTATGTTTATTTTTTGCCCTTGATCGTATTTTGTTTGTATGACTTTTTGAATCTTTTTTATTGTGTTATCTGTTGTTTTTGTGTTGTGTATACGTGCGATAGCCCTTTTTGAATCTGTATGGAGTGTAGTGTTTCTGTCTGTTATTTTTATGTTTTTTATTGCTTCATAAATAGTAAGTGTTTCTGTGTCGTGGATGTCTTTGCCATTTGGCGTGCGGCTCCCGGACAGTATCCATGATTCATGGTCTCTGGTTTTTGCTACGCCAAATGCCCTGTGTTCGTATTCGTTCTGAGTGGCGTCCGTGTATATGTGTGTTTTGCACTCTCTTGGTGTGTCCAGTGTTCTGTGTTGTGTCGATGGGTGTGGTTTTTCTTGTATTTTTATGTGGTTTTGGTGTATGTCTTCTCTGTATGTTTTGCTGTGTTGGGCTTCTACGTCCGCCTCGACCTGTAGTGGGACCACACCAGCCAGTACGTGCAGCGCGTCTGTCGGTGCTGTCCTGTAGGCCTTCGTGATGGCCAGAAGAAAAGGTCGTTCCATCGCTCAGAGGTGCCTTATGATGCGGGTGTCTTTGGCACGCTGTCCCCATACCTTTTCGGCGTACAGTATCAGGGGCTTGACCGCTCTTTCGTAAATGATATTCAGGATCTCCCTGTCCGCTCCCCATTTTCTTCCCGCCACCACGAAGGGCCTGCTTGATATGTCTTGTGTTTTGGCGCGCAGTGATTTGACGTGTTCCACCCAGAGTAACTTACGATCTATAACGAGGCCTAGGTATTTCACCGAGTCTTGGTTTGTTGTCGTGCGTTCGTCTAGTTTATGTTGGGTGTTTTTGTGCCCGTTATCCCTGGTATGTACATTGTCTCCGTTTTGTCCTTGTTGTATGTGAGTTTGTTTTTAGCCGCCCAAACCTTGCATCCTGTCCATGTTTTTGCCATCTCTTTTCAATTTGCAGTTTGGTTCTGCCTGCTATTATAATGACTTGGTCATCTGCGAAGGCTTGTGCGGCTATCATGTTGTCTTTGTCTGTGGAGGTGTCCACAGCCTCAAACCATCCTTCCATTACGACCGTCCATAGGATCGGTCCCAGGCTGGAGCCCTGTGGGGGGCACCCCCTTTCCGTCTGTTCTGTCACTTGTCCACTTGTGACTTTCCTCCCTTTCAGGAAGTCTGTACACAAGTTTACAAGGTTGTCCGGTGTTTTAAGTGTGTTGAGTGTATGTTGTACGTTGGGTATCCATGTTGTATTGAACGCGTTTGTGATGTCAAGTGTGATGATCTGTGTGTGTAGTTTTTTGTTTTTATTGTTCTGTATGTTACGTGTCATGTGTTGGATAGCGTCGGTTGTGTTCAACGTCTTCCTGAAGCCGAATTGTCGCTTGTCAATTTTGCTATTCGTCTCCAGGAAGTACGTCAACCTGCTGGTGAGTAGCTTGATATAAGTAAAACATTTTTATTGGGTTTTGGAATATATGATACAAAAGTAGCGACATCGTGGAACGCAAACATACAAGAATTTATAGGACGTCTAACAGGAGCTGCAAATTCTTTCGGAATTTCTTTCCTATTTTTCCTAATTGTTCCAAGTATTGTTAGCTTCTTCTCAAGTAAAGGTTCCAACAGTGATAAACTTGAAAACCAGTTATCTACGGTTATATTCCGCCCAGATCCAAAAATAGGTTCACATATTCTCATCACAATATCTTTCGATGAGTTGCTCACAGCGAATTGTTCACTAGGTTGTGTCCCTACGTAAACCTCCAGATTCAATGCATAAAAAGTTTTGGCATCTGCGAGTGCAAATATTTTCAGGCCGTATTTATTAGGTTTCTCCGAAAAGCTTCCAGTTTTTCGTCTACAGTGAGATTGTCAAATGGTGTATATGCACTCTGGCAATTTGTTTTAAACTGCTCGAAAATATTCCTTACGGGAGCTAATTTATCTAGAGCCTTCCTCTGTTCCCGTGTGTCTACGTCGTCGAACCTCAGATCTTGTAATAGAAACTGAAACCTCTTTCTAGACATAGTTAGTCGAAATATTTCAACTCCCAGGGCTGAAGAACTCCATAATTCTTTCACGTTTACTCTACCAGATTTTATGACTGCCGAAAGATACAATAAACCAAACAGTGCTTGGAGTTCCGAACAATCTGTTAGTTTTGCGTCTCTTTCACGTTCATATCTTGTTTGGTTCTGCTCTATATGTTTGTTAGTCTGATTTACAATTCCGACAAGCATCTGATCTTTGAAAAAGTGCTTCCATATATCAATAGGGCGTTTTAAATGGCGTACTATTGCTTTAGCTCCAGGGAAATGCTTTATCAAATTATGTGCTCGAAAACTAATATTCTGTCTAGGTATATGCTTATACCACTTAGTCTGGTCAGTTCTTTCTTTTCCAAGAAAATATGGCATATCTCTCACAGTTACATCATCCTCCATCTCTGTATCAGATTCTCCATCTGCTGCCTCTATTTCCTGTTCTGTGTCTGTATCTGAATGACATGTCTCTATTACTTCATCCCCCTCACTGTCATCACTTTTATCATCACATTCCTCTTCGCCATCGGTTTCATTTAAACATTCTTCCATCAACTTTTCTGATCTCCTCTGTTCTGCCTCATAAGAATCCATTCTGACATATTAGGTTTTGACAACAAGAATAAAAAAAAAAACATTTAACTCACTCGTGCAGCACATATAAACTTTTAAGATTCTAGACTCGCACGCGGAGTAGCACTCCACAAGTTCAATTGACTAAGACTCGCGCGCGGAGTAACACTCCGCAAGTTAGCCCCTAGCAAACTGTCAGCCAATATTTTTCCGGGTTTTCTTAATATAAATACAAGCTTTTTCCATAATTGGAATCCGTGTACGTTATGATTTTTTTCACACCTAAATTTCACATGTTCAACCGTACGCCCCCGCTTTCAGCCACGGCTTTGCGATGGCAGACCGGCAGATTTGTGTTCAGCTATACCAAAGGTACGTGTTTCAACAGAAATGAATCGTGTACCAGATACAAGAATTTTTATTGTAGCCAGCTCTTAGACTATGAGGGATCCTCTTGAAAAGTTTGCCAATACTGTTATACATTCCTTTTCTTTTCCTACAGGTACATCGTGAAAGTTTATGTTTTGCTTAGGTCCCAAGACTTTTTCAGTTCTGGGATATAATTGTACTCCGGTCTCATCCGCTTCAAAAATACAATCCAATCCTTGCTCTTCTTCTAGGAATTATTGTCGGACTCCTTCAAACCATTACCTTATTTGGTTTCAAGTGACACTTGCTCTTGCTTTTGAAATCAACTCGGCATTTCTTCTGTTAATTGCAGTTTTACGTTTTAGGAACAATTCCAGCCATTTCTCACCAGGGCGGTTATCTGTGATTTAGGTCTTTTTGTTTTACGACATCTTTGATATAAAATTAAATACAAATCGTTCTCTGTCTAGTTCATTTTCTTCCTCTGCAGATAGTATTGGCATTGATCCCATTTTTCTGTCATCAACAGAATCGCGTACATAGAGTCGGTTGAAAGTTGCCTTAGGCCTTGAACAGCTTGTATTGCAAGTTTCAAAGCGATTGAGCTGTAGTTGAAACGATCGTATTCCCGCTTTTCTCTCTTACTGAGGTCTGTCATCTGGAAAATAAATGTATATAAGAACTCGATACCCAAAAATGCAATAACATTTTTTATCAAACAGTATCACGAAGAGCGAAGACAGCTCCATGAAGTGTTGAGTCATTTACTAGATCCACCAAAGTATATTTAAATCGGTCACTAAATTGTTTAGAGTTGAAGCAGAGTTATAAGATTAATATAGTAAATACCATTATATTCAACACATCTTTTGATGGTTTCTATAAAAAATTGTCAATTTCGTAAATCCATTGAATGACCGATGGGGGTAATTCATTAGAAAATTAATTGAATTAAGATCCAGTATACGTCCAATTAAATAATCCAACATCACACTAAGAAATTGTTTTATTCGAAAAAACTAAGCTAGTAACAGTTTGTCATACATAAATAAGTGAATAAGGGTAGATAATATGTACTACTTTGAAAAAAACTAACCCCAAGTGAAAGTGTTACATCACTTACTCAGTATTTTTTTCATGAAACTACACGCTCACGTCCTGCGTTAAATTTGCAGCCATATTTGAAATGAATGTATTACTCGTGGTGCCATCTATCATCGAAGTCATAAACTATAAAGCACGTATCTGCATACATTTAAATTTGTTGAGTGAAGATTTACTTACTAAAATGGAATATTGGAGATATCGGTCATTCATTGGGGGCTGGTCACTCACTTGTGCATTCACCCTACCACATCTTGCTCAAAGTCACAATCATTACCATACTCCTCAGTCTAGACCCACATTTTGAATTGGGGAATACATCAAATTATCGACCTACTCTTTAACGAAAACACTGCTTTTAATGAAGCTCAATGACTGAGAATATTTGAACCTCGAATGATGGTGATGCTGATGAAATGAGAATTTTAGTTACAGTCATTTTCATATTATTCAATATCCTTCCTGAGGATTTTCATCTACACGTTAGCTGCCGAAAGTGATTTGATAGCATATCTAATGTGGATTCTTGACAGCCGGCGTCTATTATTTGAACAAAGGCGTTTTCAAAACGTATTTGTTCTATCAATCAAATACATTCATTCTGGCGTTGAAACGATGTCGTCACATATAAAACGTATTCATGAAGTTTTGAAACCAACCAAAAGGCAGTTTCAACACGCGAAAAATAAACGATAGAGAGAGATTACAATTTATAACCTCAATAATTTATTATTTTGTTTCATTTTGGATTTTGATTTGTTAAGATAAAGTGGAAGAAATGGAACATTCAAGTATGTATGATGTACAGTTCTGTTCAATGAAATGTTGTACAGCAATTCTGAAGTGATGTAACTCAGGCTTGTTTAGATATGTCACCGAACCTGTCATTGGTGACTGTCGGTCAAACTCATAATAGAAATGTATAATTATGCTTGTTATGAATTTAGTTGAGAGAGCCCAAATTGTTAGTTATTTACAAGACAGGGTACCCTTAAGGGAAGTGGGTCGTATAATGCATACGAGCAAGAACACAATTCTAAAAACATTTCAAATGAAAAAAGCGGCGGGAAGATAAAAAATCTCAAGTGTCAACGAAGATAATGCTCTCATTCACTGTTTGCAATAGAACCCATTTCAAATAGCACGGGTTGCTGTAAAGCAAACCAATTTTCCAGGATCGAGAATAGATACATGTCGTAGATTTTAAAATTCTGTCTTGAAAAATTACGTGGCAGCAAAGAAAATCAAACCAACTGATGAGCATAAGCAGGCAAGAATAATTTTTTCCTTAAATATCCTTTTGCGGGAAGATTGGAATCGAGTGTTCTTTACAGACGAAAAGGTTTTTCTGTCTACATTTAATGGTCACATTAGGGTATATCGACCCCGAAACACTAGATTCGATGGACAGTATGTAAATAACTACGACAGGTCTGGACGATTTTCAGTGAGTGTATGGGCATGGTTGAGTATTCCCGGATTTGGAGTTTGTTGGCAGTGGCGTAGCTAACTTTCAGCGAGCCCCCCCGCAGGAACCTGCTTGCGCTCCTACCCCCTAACCTAACCTAAATGTGAGGCAAAAATTTCTGGTTTCCTTGCGCCCCTGTCAAGGTTGCGCCCCCCAGTGCCGCGCGGTAGCGGGGGTGTTAGCTACGCCACTGTTTGTTGGACGGTTGGCAACCGATTCAATGCAGTGAACTAAAGGAATATTTTAGAAAATGTTGTTACCTAGTGTCTCGGAACATTTTCCTGATTAGAATTTCATCTTTCAACATGACAACATGTCCAGTGCATACTGCTGGTATTGTCATAGAATGGCTGGAAAGTAATAATATAGAGAAAATGTGTGGGGTTTGATGACAAAAAAAAAAGTATGATATATACTTCAAACCTGAAAGTAGAGATCACCTCAACAATGCGATAGATGAGATGTGGGATGAACTAAGCGATGATCCGGAATTAAGAAGGAATCTGTATTCGTCGATACCTCGTAGACTTGATGAAGTATTACAATCGGGTGGGGCTATGACAAGATATTGAGATATTTTCGCGAGCTAAATACCTTTTTGTTTTCAAGTGTGATCACAAATAAAATAGTATGTGGTTTCATCGATAACTTTAGTTATTGAGTAATCGAAACCGTGTACAACACTTTTTTCAACTTTTCAAAATGAAAGGTAAGTTTACACAGCACAATCGCTGTACAACACTTTATTGAACAGAACTGTACAGCAGAGAGTTTATTATAAAAGTGGATCGAGAAACATTCAAAACACTGCAAGGTAAGTAATTACCATTAAGTTTAATCTGTACCTATGGTGGAATGTATTGGCATTGTTTTCAGATCCCAAATTTGCCCAAGATTATTATCAGCAAGTTTACCTTCCATGTGGTAAAAACGACGAACAGTCAACAATCTGATCCTGAAGTGATTTGGAGAACACTGAAAAATCCAACCCAAAGAGACATTGAAGCAACGACAGTATTTTTATCATTGAGGAAAGAGCTGAATCAGAAATTTGAGGATAAAACGACGAACAAGAACGGAATTTGGCTGAAAATTTCTACAAAACTTAATGAAATGGGTTATTTTGTTGGCAATGGTGTAAGTGGCAGATAAAGTAATGAAATACCAAAACATAATAGATTTAACACTATCAAAAAAACAGTTCGTCCAAAAAAACAATATTGTCAGCAGTAGAAAATATGCTACAGGCAGCAACAGCTTGAAGAGCTTGTTAATGCCTTGAAAATTCAAAATGAACAGAGACACCCGCAAACAATGGGAATCATTGAAGTGTTGAAAAATTCAAATAAAAATTCAGACTAAAATTATAGGTTGATATTAATTTTTCTCAGTGGAAAGTCTTAGATTTTTTTTTGTGGAGGGATGAGTTATGTTGCTTTTTGTTAAGCCTAGTTAAAATGATTTCATTTGAAGTGATTACTTCTGCTAAAAAGTACGTTTGTTTGTAAGAGTATAGGTGAATCTGTTCGTTATTTGAGAAGTATATTTTATTTCGCATATAGTTGTTTTAATTTTCAGTTACATACACGTTTGTAGTGAACAGATGAAATACATTGGTGTATTCTATAAGAACTTCTCCAAATTAGTTTTCCCTTATTCTTTTCATAGATATTCACTTTTACTTCAGACTGAAGGACGACTGAAGTGAAAACAAATACAGAAGAACATTTCATATGCAATTAAAACAATAATAGTTATTTTATTGTGAAAGATAAGTACAAAATAGAATTTTTTACTCTATTTGAGTTGAGCTGCTATTCTACTTCGTTTATTGATGCTTCATATTTTGCATCACCAGCATTTTTCATAACATCATTGTTTAGTAATTTGTAGAGTACTTTTTAATGTCAATATAGTTTTTGAACAAACTACTCTCAATTGAATTTAACAGAAAAAAAACATTATGTACGCCGGTATCATTCCTTATTGTTTCCGTGGTGTAATTTTGTAACGTGTCTAGAAATGATATTGTTACGAGATTGATAAAAAATCCCTAGCTACGCCGCTGAATCGACTCGCAAGCGTATCGTCGATAATTGTATCTTAGAAAAAGGCAGATAATTGTCGGTAATGAATATTCTGGATAACGGAACCGTCGCGTCGCGAAGCATCTGGTTGCACGGCTTGATTATATAAAGCGAGAGATATCATTGGGATGAATTGAGAAGAATTTATGAAGAAGTGATAAATAGTTTTTGAAGAAGTATATAAGTGTTTGGAATATTTAGCTAGTTGTATTGTTGTATAAATCTAAGTGTTTTATTAGTCAGTGAAGTAGTTGTATGTTTTTAGTGAAGTTAGAAAATAAACAGTTTAGTAGTGTGTTCGGCATTATTATTTAGCTAAAACGTAACAATATAATAATAATACTCCGTCATAATTACTCATAGGTTTATATATATGAAAACCCTTGCTGACATCGGTGAACTGCAATTCGCTCAGTGAAAAAATGTCCCCTGGAGGCAAAAGGAGTAATTCTGTTCTGTACTTCTTATGAATCATTAAAGATATCTCAATATTTTTGAAGAATAAGTTGCTATGTTTTCGAAATTTTATATAAAAAGTTTTGATGTTCCTCAATTTATAACCGGAAAATAAATGCCGTTCAAAAATGTATAGTGAGCTGGGTTTTGAACAAGTCCATTGGTGAAAAGTTCTAGTAAGGGATTATCCGTATCTTCGATGTTGTGGTCGGTGGATCAGCGGTCCAAGGCACAGGCCGTTCGAAACTCCAACATAGCGATAGTCGGTTCGAGTCCGATGTAGGTACGAGAATTTTTCTCAACTACTTTAATCGGATCGATAGGCGACCGCATGCCTTGTTGAAAAGCAAGTGTATGGTGAGTTGTCTAGATGCCAATCTCGTCTAGTGCTAGCTTGGAGTGTACACCGACCACCCGAGGCGATGTTGTAGGTTTTCCGGGTTTTCCTACAGCTGAAAAGTGAATACATCACCTGAGACATCAGTAAGTCACCTCGGAGCGTGACGGCAAATAATAATAATAGCCGCCCTCTACCCGCACAGGCTATGCCTTTGGGTATACTCAACGAGTGTTTATGAGGAAGTATTATTATTATTATTATTATTATTATTATGAGTGTTCCATAATCATCTGACTCGGGTTGTAGCTCACTGAATGCTTCCACAATTTCATTGCTTCAAAGCTATAATTTTGTGGAATCCAAAATTCCTTTTTCCAGTTTTTGTTTTCCTATTCGATTTCTCTTCCAATAAAACTTCTTTCTCATTTTTTTTTTTGATATTGCGTGATGATTTCGAAATAAATACCTAATATATAGTCTCTTGTCTTCCTGATTATGCGACTTGTTTTCACATATTTTTGGCCTTCCATTATAATATTTTTGAGAATATTATTCCAACACTCTACTGATGCGTTACTGAATCTTTCTTCTTCAGCGAGCAGTCCCGACCACAGTGGTAATTACAGAATGTATTTGATCAAAACAATTCAACAGCTGATGAGCATAAAGAGGAATTTAATCTCCCTCATTGTCTTTAACTTTCATTTCCTCTGAAACTCTCATGTATATTGTTTTGCAATCATTATTACAGAGAGGAAAATATTTTTCCAGTGCACCTGTACCGGGCCACAAATCATCTTCGCGGTTTTTTATACATGATGCAAAAAGATGAGTTTTATCCAATAGAATTGACTTGAATTTGGAATTCAAAATAACCAAAGTATCTTTGAACCTCATCTTCATCAAATTCAAATAACCTATATTAAATGGAGCAGCTGAAATATTCTTCAGAACAGTTTTGGAGCCATTTTCTCTTTCATTTTTACCAACACCGTCTTCAGTGACATTTCGTTCACATCATTGGATGTCATTTTCAAATAAGAAGTTTTATGATGTCTTTTCGAAGAATAATTCTTTTTGTCATACATTCGAAAGTTTTATTGAGTTCATTTCCCAGAGCCATCTCATTACAAAAGCGCATAACAGTATTAATCATCGCAAACCTAAAATCCGTTACAATCCTTTCAAAAGGGAGGCCAGTCCAGAGCATTTTTGATATAAAACTTCTGAAAGTTCAAGAATCCATATCCGAAAGAACTAGAGGAGAGTCGCCTAATATGGGGAGGTTTCCTAATTTGGGGAGATCCAAAATCTTAGACAATGAGGGTGTATGACTAAGCGCACGCACTCTATTTTGTAGAGTATGTCTGGTTGCCTACACTACAGCAATGAACACCTGTTTTATTGAAAACATGAAAGCCCACGTTATCTGAACGTAAATATTTAGAAAGTTCATTTGTGTTATCGATTTTAATTAATAACTATATACGGCAAGGTAAGTAATTAAGGATTTGTTTTTTTATTGAATGAAGCTTTGCAGATACAACATCGATGCTTTACGTTGATTTTAAATAATAAAAACTTGGTATTCATTTGTTGAGGTTATGAACCTTAGAGGACTGGGTCTCCTATTATGGGGAGTTGAGGGAGTCCTAATTTGGGGCTCCCCATATTAGGAACTTCTTTACTTCAAGTAGTTTTAACACTTAGTAATTTATTGCAAGTCGTTTTTTTTATTTGCAGATGCCAAAACGAAATACATGGGACCCTGTTCAAATGAAGGCGGCGGTACAAACTATGCGAAATAAAGAAATGGGTAGCTATAAAGCATCTCGGGTTTTCAATGTTCCA
This sequence comes from Chrysolina americana, assembly GCA_958502065.1. Classification (NCBI taxonomy): domain Eukaryota; kingdom Metazoa; phylum Arthropoda; class Insecta; order Coleoptera; family Chrysomelidae; genus Chrysolina; species Chrysolina americana. The sequence continues at coordinate 20,624,450 of OY293419.1, read as the reverse complement.
CAGACAACCTTAGAACGTTATGCTAGAAATGAAGGCACTTCTCCTGATGAGGTAATTAAAACCAAAATGGATAGAAATCCGATTTTACCTCAAGAATTAGAACAGGAACTGGTTGCATATTGCCTTGAAATGGAAGAAAAATATTTTGGCCTTTCGGGAAGAGATGTGCGATGCATGGCTTACCAGTTGGCAAAAGTGAACAACTTAAAGAATCCATTCTCTAAAGAAAAGGAGCAAGCTGGTAAAAAATGGCTCCGAAATTTTATGAGACGACATAAAGAGCTTTCCGTGCGAACTCTCCAAGGCGTTTTCTACGCAAGAGCAAAAGGTTTTACACGCGAAGCTGTTTCGAGGTTCTTCGATATTTACGAACCCATCATGGACAAGATCAAGCATTCCCCATCACGTGTGTATAATTGTGATGAAACGGGGATCACTGTGGTTCAACACAAACATACAAAAGTTGTTGGGTTAAGGGGTAAAAAGCAAATAGGTGCTTTGCAAGCTGCCGAACGAGGTTTACTTATCACTATAGTTACCTGCATGAACCCCGCGGGTCACTTCGTTCCTCCACTAGTGATATTTCCTCGTAAAAATATGATGCAAGAACTTATGGATGGAACACCCCTAGGCTCCATTTTTGCCTGTCACCCTTCAGGATGGATCCAGTCAGAATTATTTACCGATTGGTTTAAACATTTTTTAAAGCATGTAGAGCCCACAGCAGATAATCCAGCTGTCCTGGTACTTGATGGTCATTTTACACATACCAGAAATATTGAGGTGATTAACCTAGCTCGCAGTAATCACGTTTAAATAGTGTGCCTCCCTCCCCACAGTTCGCACAAGATGCAGCCGCTAGATCTTGCTTTTATGTCACCATTTAAAACTTACTATGCACAAGAAATCGAAATGTGGCTTCGAAATCATGCTGATAGGGGAGTGGTAACAGTTTACCAGATTGGGCAGCTTTTTGGAAATGCTTACCAAAAAGCGGCCACTGCTGAAATCGCTGCAAAAGGTTTTGAAAAGGCGGGCTTGTTTCCCTGTAATCGCCATAAGTTTGGACCACACGAGTTTCTTAACACAATTGTTGATGAAACAGTTCCAAATCCACCTGTGGAAGCTCTACAAAATGATCCCATTCCTGATGAGGATTTAGAAAATCATCCAACCAGTTCTACAGAGGACATATCTAAACCTGGTCCATCCGGCCTGCAACGTCAGAATTCTTGTTCTCGTCAAAATCAGTTAGACACTCCTGTAACACTGGCAACTCGTAGGCCACAAAAGTTTAAAGAAGACATATCTAAGCCCGGTCCTTCCGGCATACAACCTCAGCGGTCCTGTTGTGGACAAAGGCAGCAACTCTCAAGCAACAGAAATTTGTTATTCCTAGCGAAATAAGCCCTGTTTCAGTCTTGAATCCAGCCAAAAAAAGTGCCCATTCCGGATCAGCAGAACATATTACGGGGACGCCATATAAATCGTATTTGGAAGAGTCACAAAAAAAGAAATGTAAACAAAATCCAAAGCCTAAAAAAAGGAAAACTGTACTTCCTGTAAAACCAAGTAAGCCCAAAAAGGGGAAAAAAGTTGACTCTTCAGGAGAATCATCTGATGAAGAAGACGACCCAATGTCTGATGAAGATGCTGAGTGCCTGTACTGCGGCGGTCTTTATTCAGATGACCACGAAGTTGATCCACACACTATGCGCGGATCTTGGTCCTAAGGCCGTAGTGGTGTTTAAATGCCATACTTGCAGCAGCCAAAAAAGGAAAGTCATCTTTTGAAGACCTAACCATTTATCGTGTCATTTGAATTAATTTTTTTATTAGAAAGTTGTTTTTTAATAAATGCATCTCAGCAGATTTTAAAGTCATTTTCTTAAAAACAACATCCATATTTTTTTAAATACATTTTGCATCCAATTGAATCGATGACTTTATTCTGCAAAGTTGTGTGTATATGAAAATTCGACCTCCCCAATTTAGGTGCCCACAGGTTCCTAATTTGGGGAGATGCTTTTTTTTACATAAGAGGATAACTACCCCAATTTAAATGAATTTGAGTATTTTTGTACATATATCATCTGTCCTGGCGTAAAATATTATCAGTACGAGATTTTTCCAATTTTGAACACATCATGCAATTTTTTTACTATTTTTAAAAAACCTCCCCATATTAGGCGACTTTCCTCTACTATCTTGTTGGCAGAGAAGCATTTCCTACACTGGACATATTCTTTTAATAAATTCCAACTGAATATCTCCACAGCAATAGAAACACTTCTTGTTTTCATCCTTTGGAGCTCGCGGTAGAGTTCCCGTGGCATCAAAATACAAAATTACTCTATTGTGAACCTTCTCAGCAGCTATCATTTTCATTTGTTCGATATTGAACAAATGAATTTGAAATGGTTCACCAATCAACTGAATATATTAGGGATGATCTCGTTTCAGTTTGATTAGGTCGATCATATCATCTTTATCTCTGTCCAGACGAGACAAGACTCCACTTCTAATATTTCTGTAGACAACATCTGCTTTTACATCTTGCAAATTTCCACACTGTAAGAGATCGTTTCTTGCTTTTAGTATATTGGAAACTCGGTGTTTGAGAGGTGTTGGTTTAAAAAGTGCTTTTCGAGCTAACAACCTTTTCACTCCTCGAACCTGCTCTGTTTTATTAGAAGTGTGGTTGAAGTTTCGACTAGTTGAATAAACCGAGGCATTCCTGAGTCTTTTATTTTGATTACAAAAAGTTTGCATTCCCTATGTATGCACCTTCCATATACTATGCAGTTTGATTTATTGAAACGTTTATTTTTTATTATTAGACTGCATACATTGTTAACGTTCTTTCTAATTTTTTAATTGAGAATATAATTGAAATTCTTGTCGAAAAACAACATTTTTATATTGTTTCCTTAAATCAATAACACCTTCCAGAAACTTACATTCATTATAACGATGACAGGAAGTTCTTTTTGTAATGTTTGTAGTTCCGGTAGATGGAACACTATTAGTATCACTACTCGAGGATATGGCCACTTTTGGAATTTTTTCTTCGGGAGTCAGTTCATTAAATTTCGATAACATTTTTTGTTTCTCTCCTGAACTTTGAGACTGTATACAAGTTTCTGAGAAACAATGAAGATTATTGAAAGTTCTTTCTTTAGAAGACGACAAAAGTTGTTGTTTGCTATTTTCACAATACTCTTCCATTATCAAATTTGATAAATTTTCCATCATTGGCTTTGAACCCAAAGTTTCATTTGCTAAGGAAAAATTTTCAACAGGTTCATTATTATTGTTATAATCATTTGTCGGATTTGGAATTGATATTTCCGAAAGAGAGAGTCATTGAAAAATAGCGAAATATCGTTCGTGTAGGTGGGGGTTGATATTCTGTTTAACAGTCCATTTCTCTGAATATGAATGAAGTGATACAAATAGAGTCTGTTTTCACGAGTATTCTTCACTCCCAAATATTTGCACATTTTATTAAAAATTTACTTGTCCGATCGAATAGACATTTTCAGTTCAGACTCGGTCACTTGGTTCACCAAAATGAACTTTTCAATCAGTTGGATTTTTTGGCTTTAGATTATTTAAATAAATATTTTTGAGATATTTCTATGCTACTTACAGAAATTATTCATTGGTTATTTGAGAAAAAATACAAATAAGAATAATTTTCACTGAATGAATAAGGACGGAATATAATAACAATGAAAACCTCACAAAATAAATAGTGGAATACTAAAATGAAAATCTAAAACTTCTAAAACAAAATGCTATACCTACTTTGAACTTAATTTCACTCAACACGATTTTTAAAAGATTAAAGAAACTGAATAGTTAATAAAATATTGACAAATCTCAAAACTAAAATAAAATGATTTCTTTAAAAGAAACCGATAATAACTTACTGTAACTGAATACAAATTAAAAACAAACGTGAAAAACGACAAACATAATCACTACCAAACAACAAATAAATATTGAAAATTTCCGAAAGAACAAAAATACCACCTACCTTGCTTCATTTCACACGCCAAACCAAGACAATGGATTGCCTTAGAAATGTATGCCCTAAGGAAATGATTACAGTAGTGGGGGATATGCGCTCACATATTGTACCAATGGTAAATATCAACACAGTTGACGTTTCCAGTTCAAAAGTTCCGAAATCTTCATTAGAGGGTAGAATATCAAGATCTTAGAATTAATTTAATGTTCAAAGCAGATGTTCATTATATATTTCGAAATCTGAAGAAAATATAACGAACTAACAAAAGGATAGAGAACAGAATGAAAACACATGATATAATCAAGGAAAAATAGGAAGCTGATAAAATTCTTTACATCATTACCATCGGCCATGATATTTTTCTTTATCAAAGACTCTCTATTTTATCATGAAGAAAATATAAATTTGATGAATGCTTACAAGTATGTAGATAATTATGTAATTGAGAAAAATAGGCAACAATGCCCTTAACGGAATAATTCGCATTGCTTGCCAAGAGCACATGTGGTAAGACTATAAAATGATTACCTACAGTTTTAGTTTCTGACTTGCATATTCGACCCTTTATGAAATTAAAAATTTGAGAAAGAATCTACTGCACAGTTTGTTATTATTTACCGTCCTCTCCATGAATCATAAGCATTAGATACTGGATTCATTTGATGCAGCGAAACTTTTGAGGGCGTTTTTATGTGAATATAGAAAATACATAAATGCATATATCTTGAGATTGCCATCACTGAAATGAATCAAACCCGAATTGATGCTTCTTTTGTACTCAAGAAACTATTCACACACTACCTACACTTCGATACGATTTAGTTGGCGAATGTTTCTTTCGTTACTATAGCCAAAAACTGAACAAACATATGTATCAGGATAGCAGATTTAGCCATGCTATATTTATCATAAACCGGCATGCCGTTCGAAATGAAGAAATACAAATTCAATCACTCTCCCCAATTTTATATTGTTTCATAATTGGAATAACCAAATGCAAATTCCAGATACTTCGAACACGCAGAGAGAGAGCAATGTGGAAAACCATTAACATCGATATAAAAATTATCCAATAAACGTTTCTCAAAGAGTTATTATTCAAATCTTATATTGATACATTTATGTTTGAAAAATCATCCAATGATAACAAAAGATATCATTTTCATGAACTTATAACACTCTAAACAAATTTGGTTTTCTTTTGTCCAAATTCGAATGTTGTGCTATATTGCTCCGGCAGCTCATTTGTTAATCAATTGGAACAGAATGGGAAGTGGGTAAGGATATTTTTGAGATGTACTTTTCATAACAGACCTATCATATTATTCAAAATGATAAGAGCCAGTGTAAATTTGAAGTTTTAAGCGGGCGCCACCGGAAGTGTAAACAAATAAGTCCTCAAGCTAACCCTTATCAAAATCTTTAACTTCCAGAAGAAAATTTTATACAATATCAATTCGTTCGTTACCTGGTAAGGAATAAATAAAATCGACATCAAAGTATTCAAAATTTAATAGTAAGAAAATTTACGTGGATTACCTCCCTAATCTCATATGTCAGGCTCTCCACGACACAGAAGTGTATTACCAGTTGCCAACTCTATGAATATGTACAGACCAGTTGCAAAACAATGAAACTACAGCTGACCGTCATTGTAATATTACAGTACCGAATATAAATTTGTTTGTAAGATCAAAACATATGATCTAACAACTTCCATATAATAAGTGACTAGTTATTTTCCTATACAAGGCCTTGTACTACACGCACATGTGTAATGATTTTAGAAAGTATTTGCTAGGTATTATGATGCATTCATTTGAGACCTGGTCATATTTCATAAAGGCAAATTTATCAACATGGAGTTGTATGATCAGTAACTGATATTACTCAAATTTTATAGGTAATGGCGACAAATATAAAACCTGGTATGTAAACACTATGAAACACTAAAAAATGTCAATGGACCTAGTAAAAGTAGTACTTTACCAGGGATGTCTTTGAACCCCCTTACTGTCCTGTCAATGGGCTTGGCTAGGTCTTCCAGTAGTGTGTATCGAGTGCAACCCATGTAGAAGGTGCAACGTGTGTCATAAACCCCTATCAAAATAATCATTATTATTAAATTCAAAAACCAATCTCTCCACAAAATGCATGAAATGAATGTCTCAGAGATTCTCGGCTGGAAGTATATCGAGCCGAGAAATCCTGATAGGCTCCGCCCACCAATATCACTGGCGCGAACTAGTATAAATATAGCTCGCTCCCGACCGAGCAAATCAGTTAAGTAAGAGTGGTGATTGAAGTAGCTGCTCACGGAAAGATTCAATAAAATTCGAAATTTGTTTTATATTAACTTGGAGAATTGTGTGTGTTTGTTCAAACACAAATTCGTAAAGCCTAGCTTTCGAAAATTTACTATATAACACTTTTACGTGCATAAAAGTTGAAATTTTCATTCAATGGCCGTGAGAAAGATTTGGTTTGCCGAGAGAAGAATCTAAGGCCCGCTGTTTTCCTATTACCTTGGCGTGCTGGAAGTGGTATTACCCTGGTTCGCTGGTTTGCTTTCCGAACCCTCCTAGATTTCAGCTGTAAAGAAAAGTACCTGAAAAATAACGAAGCAATTGGTGGGAATCAGATAAACAATTAGTGATTATTCTTAGAGTTAAGACATTGACGTACGTACCTAACGTTTTTGAACCATTTGATTAACTATACATTATTTTTGAATATATATAGTGAAGATATCAAAGAGTTTGTTTAGATTCTGTTGTAAAAGAGTTTCATGGCAAATGTGAGTGATTCTGTTTTTCATGGCAATGACGGTGTTATACTTTTGGTTTTTGGGGTGATGAACGGTTACCCCAGGCACATCTTAAAAAAACTAATATACAACTCTAATTTCTATGACGGTCCCACTGAAGAATGCAACATACAGTTTAAGTACAAATCAATTCCTTTGGTTGACAAATTATCCTACCAAATTACTAATATTTTCAAGGAGTTCCCAAAGATAAAAATAGCTAAATATAATAACACAAAAATTGCAAATATTTTTTCAAAAGTCAAGGATAGGACTCCAACTTAGCTTAACAGTAACGTAATATACGAAATTCCGTGTGGTGCATGTGATCAGTGTTATGTGGGTCAGACTTCGCAATGGCTGAAACAAAGAATAGCTTTACACAAGAGCGATGTCCGGTTAGGCAAAATCTCGTGTGCAGCTGTTGATCACTCACAAAATCCGGCCACCAATTTGACTACTCTAATGTCAAAATCCTGGAAAAAATTAATAATCAAAAAACTAGACTCTTCCTTGAGATGTACCATATAAACAAAAAACCCAACACAGTAAATTACAAGACCGACACGAATCAGTTAAACATATACAGTAACATTTTAAACACAATTTAATTTTTGTTATTGGTAAACATGTGGTGTACCTATGATAGTTTCTAAGAATTTTTTATATATTTACTTTTTTTTTTTTCATTGTTACCTACTGGTCATTAGATTTTTGGTTACCTGCGTGATATATATATATATATATATATATATATATATATATATATATATATATATATATATATATATATATATATATATATATATATATATATATATATATATATATATATATATATATATATATATATATATATATATATATATATATATATATATATATATATATATATATTTGTCAAAGGGTGTTTATTGGGACTTTTTCTAAGGTATGTTTTTCTCGATATACGTGGGTATACAAATACATTCTGAGTGGATGTATACTCGAAATTTTTAAGTAAAGTAAAGTAAAAAAAAAATGGTAAGTAATGGTTGTTGTCAAGACTTTTCGAATTTTTTTTTTACATGCGTACCTGTTGAATCGAATGTCATAGTTTCATTGTCAATCCCTTATGTCTGAAATGATATTGTAAGATACATGTCAGGATTTTTATGTCCATTATTATAGCCACTGTCACTGACTGGGGATCAGCACTAGCTAATCTGAAGTACGTAACTCCCATTTTGTTGTTGGAATTTTTATTGTGTTGAATAATATATAGTGTAAAACGAGGTATATTTTTATTGTTGATGTTTTTTCCGTGAATTTGTTGCACATCTGCGCACAACCCTTAGAAGACTTCGAGAGACTTGTGCGAGCTAGGAAAGACACAACTGTTATCTTTCAACGTGCGATGCCTCACATGAGACAGATGACCATGCTGGGAATTGTACCCACGACCCTATGCTTGAGAGGCGTACGCTCTACCAGCGCGAAATATAACACGTCAAGTCTTGTTTCTGCACCAGTTGTGAATATTAGAAATTTCCTGCGACTTATCGTCATTTTAAACTACCCTAAGCGCGGAATAGGTGAATAAAAATAAACTCCCTTGACTTCTCATCCACCGGGAGTGTAAATCCAAGTGCACAACTACATTGACAGTATTCGACCAACTACAGTGCAGTGATGTAAGCGTTCCATGCAGATAATTGAAAATAATTTCATCTATAATTGCTATTTTTGTATTTAGAGCGCAAAGTGATTGATTGTCGCTCGACAAAGAGAGTTACCGCGCGATGCGAAGCGGAGGTCGGTATTTTTTTGGAGAGCGACAATGACACTTTGTGCTCGAAATACACACATTATTTTTTGTACAAGCGCATCTCTTAGAAAAAAAATTGATCGACACTGTATTCAAATAGGCACATAACATTACCAATGAGAAAATCACTCAATAGCAATCCGAAATGTATAAGCTATCCATTTATCCAATAATTCAAATCTCCAACAAAAAAAAAGTAAAGTAACATTCTTGAAAAAAAAAAAGTTGCGTGTGCCGGGATCTGAACCCGGACTTTCGGATTACAATCAACATACTCTAGCAATTGCTCCACCGCAGATTCTCAGATGGCTATGACTGTATTGTCTATAATTTCCATCATGCAAGAATAGGTTTGTTTGCAGACAAAAGCAGTGGAGAGCGAGCGTTTTTTCAATATTTTCGCTCTAGAGCGAAAATGGTGTCACAAAATGACAATTCACGGAAAACGTCAACTTTGCGTTGAGATCTGAAAGCGTCAAAGGCTACTTTGGTAAGCGGTTGTAGAAATATAATTTTTTCTACGACCCATAAAGTAGCCTTTGACACTTTCATATCTTAACGCAAAGTTGAAGTTTTCTGAGAAATGTCGTTTTGTGATAGCATTTCCACATTAGAGTGGCAATATTGAAAAAATGCTCGATCTACGGTGCTTGGAAAATTATTTCATTCTCGCATGGTAAATTCAAAGCATTCTAAGTAACCATAATGATGTAGAGGTTCAAGGCGCGGCATATCAAACTGATTTAAACAGGTGATCCGAGTTCGGTCTCGGCGACATGAGACAATGTTGAACGAAGTATCGAGCGTTTCAAGTATCGAGCGTTTTTTGTCTGTGATCTGCGTTTGTAGAAAAAAATCTTGTGTTTATTTTGAGCATAAAGTTTCATTGCCGTTTTCCAGAAGTTTTCCTCTCTCTCACTCCTCTCTCTCTTTGTCGTGCCGCAATCTACTTTACTCTAATTACACAAAAGCAGCTATTACATGGTGGTCTCAGAAAAAAAATGTAAAATGATAATTTTTTACGTTTTCCAATGAACTTTTGAACACGTATGAGTTGGATAGAACATTCAGGAAAAAACAGCATTGAATATGCAAATTATAGATATAGGTACACGTACTTTGCCTTTGCTCCGCGAACTTCATCAAGGAATAAAGTGAACGATGTTGGTGTTACCATAAATGTCTTGATTACTTATATTTCGGACGTCCATCGTCTTAAAATGGGTTGAAAGATTTTAACTGTTTTCACTTCTTCACGACGTTTCAATTGCTTGTATCCGCAATCGTCTTCAGGTGAATACTGACAAGTTCTGGTGCTACGAGGTCTTATATAGGTCTTCTGGTGTGGTGTAGTTAAGGTGTGACGCTACAACACCGCACGTAATTACACCTATATAAGGACCTCGTAGCACCAGAACTTGTCAGTATTCACCTGTAGACGATTGCGGATACAAGCAATTAAAACGTTGTAAAAAAGTGAAAGATGTAGAAATCTTTCAACCCATTTCAAGACGATGGACGTCCGAAACATAAATAATCAAGTTACTTCATCGTCTACAACTTTCAAAGTAATGTCTTATTTCCAACGTCAAGAAACTCGTAGAAAAAAGCCAGTTTTGTGCTGAATTATACTGGTTCTGAAAATTAATCAAATTTGTGTTGCATACTAATGATGCACTTTTTTTTCTTGAAAATATTTAAACTAGTTTGAAATAAATTCTTTTTGTTTTATTTTTTATTGGTTGTAGAAAAAGTAGTGTATGCAATGATCACAATTGGTTATTAACCCTTAAAAGCTAAGCATATTTCTAGCAGGACTTGAGACTAAGCATTCGTAATTTTTACGAATTACCTGTTTTTTCATACCAAAAAAAGTTCAATAAAGAGATGCATTATTTATTGAACATAAAGACTTTAAAATGACATCTAAGTACATGATTTCCCCACGGTGTTCATTAAAAAATATGTAGTTCATTTCGATGCGGAGTTTTCGATGTTGATTTAGGAACTGCACTCCATATCGATGACCATTTTTCCCTAAAAGTTCTCCTTGTGATCGAATTGACTCATCAACTCCTACAATTTTTCTTTGCGAACATGTTTTTTCATCAGGTACTTCATGTTCTTGTTGTTGTTCAGGTTCGTTACTTCTGGATTATCCAGGCAACGAATCATCTACCGATATTTGATCATCAACGTCTCCCGTAATTTTGTTTTTTTGCCCTGGATGGACTATATTCGTCTTCGCTGTCATTCCCTGAAAGTTCATATTCACTTCCGCTGTCTTTAGAATCTTCAAATTCCACGACATCCTCACTTTCACGTCCATTATCCTGAGTGCTGTAGTTGTCCGATTCAAAAAACAAGTTTTTTGCAATTTCCGCAAGTTCTGTTCGAGTCAGAGGCCTGTTTTTTTTCTCAGTGTTCAGATGTATTCCCGAAAGTAACTTGCTAGTAAAAAAGTTTGATTCCTATAAAACTAATCTGAAAAAAAAGTTCATTTCTGCATTGCGTACCTATTACTAACAAAAGTTACGTAAATTTTTCTTTAAATAATTATAAAATCCAACTTTAGAATTGAATAGCGACATCTAAATCTGAAGGCGATATCGTGAAGTTCCTGAAAAATTTGTAAAATCGCCGCTGCACGCAAAAACGATGGAACCACGATCACACGATGTCACGATGCCTCCCTATTATTGTCAGGACAGCAACCTATACACACTTAACACGTGGAAAAGTAACTGGTGATACATATTTGAAATGCCGAATGTATCACCATGGTAAATTAATAAATTTAGAATTACATGGAAAGAGTGCCACAGTAAGATAAAAAATGACGAAACTAATTGTTAGATATTAGTAGTATTAGATATGTATACTGTATTGTAATAGTAAATAAAAATTGGAAATTTATTTTTGTTTTCATTTTATTTACCAACCCCGTGAAAGAACAGTTGAAATTTTACTCTTACGTTGTACTGTTTATATTCTTACTTCCATCCTGACTAACTATACCAAAAAAATACACGTTTTCACCAAGAAAACTACCATAAGATAGAAAGAGATTGATACACCTAACATGTGCGGGTTGCCTACACATTCGATTTCCCTCACTTTTCTTTCAAGACGGGTCCCTTCCAGGTACTAGTTCTAGAGTTCACTGACCAGTGACCATAGTATTCTATTGTCGATAAAAAAAATGAGATAGGACATTACGGTTGAACTCATGCGACAGACAGAGACAAAACTGTCGACAGTAGAATTCTATGGTACACGGAATCTTACCCCTGATCTATGTTTTGGAGGCGCTGTTGCCAACATGTGAATTAGAAACAAAACCCTTTAAAATTTAAAACCCAACATTTGAAAAATTTATTTGAATAGTTTTCGCAGTGAAATTGAAAAACTCAAGAGTGAAATTCAACTTTATTTGTTCAAACTTGCATTTGCTCCAATAACGCAAATTGAGGAGAATTCCCCATTTGTGTAAATCTATATCCATTTATTTTCTAGACTCTGAACATCAAAATAATTGATAAAAGGGGTCTTCCATCTCAAAAAATTGCAGAAACTAGTTCATCGATGCAACGAAATGGAGAAGTAATACAAGATTTAGAGCAGGGAATAGCGCCGCGGTTATGCGCTCACCTTGGGATCGAAAGGTCCCAGGATCGATTCCCAGCCGGGGCGAGCTTTTTTCATTTTCAGATGTAAAAATCTGATTGTTTAAATCTCGTTGCCGACTGGGAATATGCCTCCGCGATTCACTGTTGCGTTAAAAATTAACAGTGCTGCTCCTAAGGTGGCGAAAGGAGTTAGTAACAAGGCCTATTCAGAACACATGGCTAATGACCATAGTAGTCGATGCCAAGACACCAAGGAAAAAAAATACAAGATTTTTTTATTGTAATTACACAGCTCAATAAACTTGTGTTTGTCGATTCCAATAATGTTCAAGGTTAGATACATACTGTTTCAAAATCACGAGACTTTTTCCGGACAAATACTGAATAATTTCAGCCTGATGAATTTTCATCACAGGCATTTCTGAAGAAGCACTCCGAAGTTGTGTTAGAAGTAAAAGTCCAATAATAAAAAAAAGTCGTTAACTGTCAAAACAAGATAATTAACTGACAGTTGCTTTGTTTTCCCCGAGTTTTGAAGCGCCACCTGGTGCCAATGGTGATCTTGAATCTGTTATATTGGTAGCGACAATCTGAGAAACGATAGTTTGGATATTGTTTAATAGATGGCAGTAGAAGTTCGCCATTTCCACAGTGAAAGTAATGGTAACATATTTTTTGATTCTGTAGATGTGTACAACCATTGTTTAAATAGAAGTAAGATAGTTAGCCAACCTTATAGAATTATTATTGGATTCAAATGGAGGCGACATGTAGTTGGCATCAGTGGTGTGGCCTCCAAGTCATGTAACTGGATTGAAACAATGGTACCTACGGCATTAAAATTACGTCAGATATTCCCGTTTTGTAACTAATCATGCTAGATAACACTCGACTCGCGTTTGGGTCTAATTAGGGCCACTGAATCTAGGAAGGCCGTGTCGTCTTTACGGATATAACCAATGGGCGTGGTCTAATACTTGAAATAGTTCCTGTGTTCAAATAACCCACAAAAGCATCAACTAGAAAGCAAGTTTTGTGGGTTATTTTAAGTATTAGACCACTCCCATTGGGCCATACCCGTAAGAACGGCACGGCCTTCCAGATTCAGTGACCCTTAGGACAAATACCGATTCCACAGGCATTTACTTATAGACTCGGAGATGGCAATAGATTTTAGTTGACGATTTTCTCGTTCATGCCTCTGAGAGGACTGGAAGTTATAAAAGTGCTGACAAAAATGATGGAAAATTTGAATGGTTCCTGCGTGGCTTTTATATGAAAAATTCAAAATTTTCATTTTTCTGGAAGAAAAAAAGTGTTTAGACGATTTTATCGCCACTGCCATGTACATCAACATAATGTTAAGATAGACATTACCAGCGAAAAATGATAAGCATAAGGGTTGCATGTGGCCGAAGTAGAAATGATGACGTCAACACGTGAAAAACAACTGAAATGTAAAACCTTGTTCTCGTTGCTGTTGAAAAAATGGAACATTCTAGCCTGAATATTCCATAAAAAAATTGGCATAAGTTCGGCGGAATTTTCCATATGAAAGCCATGCGGGTACCGCTCAATTTTTCCATCAATTTTGTCAACAGTTTTATATATTTCAGTCCTCTCAGAGACATGAACGAGAAAATCATATCAACTAAAATCTGTCACCATCTCCCGGTCAATTAAGTGTATATCTTACCAGATGATGCATTCAGTTTTGACTTGTGACGCTGTTTCAAGTGATCTGATTCTGAAACTATGAAAAAACTAGAGAAAATTACTAAACTCAGTTTATTGTCAAACAATCGAATAATAATGCGGAAACAGCTGAAATAAAGATACTACCTACCGCGTATGGCAAGAGAGACCGATATTACTTATGACTTATTTCAAAATAATTATCAATATAGCATCCTGTGCGCAGAATGCGAATATACAAACATAGATTGTTGTTATAGAGAACATATAGTGTATCATAATAATCACCGATACTACTTTTTGAAATAAAAATTATTGTGCTTGTCCATTAAAGCTATAAGGGTAAGGGAATACAACAATTAAAAAATACGAGTGCCTAAATGCCAATAGAGCACGAGCCACCAAGATCTACGTCGTGCGCATGCGCTAATCGGTTTACCGTTAACAATTTTCACAATTTTTAATTTAGTTAAATAGTTAGTCAGGTCAGGTTAGATTTGGGAAATAATTCATATTTTTTTCAATTCGTTTGGCTAAAAATTCACGCATTTTCAACTCATGTTTGCTTGCAGCTGTCTTGTCATTTAAACTTCCGCCATAAGTCTCCAATCGCAGGGCGTGTATGATAGACGGAGAGCTGAGGGACCAAAACTGCAAGAGTTTTATAAAAGCTGATATTTTGATATTGTATCATGAATAGGTTGAATATCAATAGCCCGCCGTCAGTCAGCCAGTTTTTGGAACAACTGGCTACAGGGTGGTTCCAAAGTTGTAAAAAAACACGTATGTCGCAACTGTTTTATAAAATCTGAAAGTTTGTCTGTGGATATAGCTAGGCAACTAACAAACTGTGTGGACATAGTCAGTCAGCACAATATTGGATCACGACGCGTCAGCGGTCCGGTAAACTCGTAAAAAAATGGGTTCCTGAAAGAGTTTTATAAAATCTGAAAATCTGTCTGTGGATAGCAAGACAACTAACAAAATGTGTGGACATAGTCAGTCAGCACAATATTGGAACACGACGTGTCAGCGGTCCCGTAAACCCGTCAAAAATAATGGGTTCGTAAAAGAGTTTCAAAAAATATGAAAATTTTCGTGTAAGTAGTTCATATTACCTAAAATAAGACTTACATAATCAGTCAAAAGTTTCATGGAACAAACACCGTCAGCAGGCAATACAAAGGCGCGCCGCGCGTCTGATTTATATATCGCCCTCGACCGCAAAATGGTTTTATATTCAGAAATTTGCAATATTCAATACATTATTCAGTCTGCCATATTCTGTAGATTATTATATTCCAGTGGTGCCATGAGCTTTGTCTCGAGTGAATTCATCATTGATTTTTATTTGTGCTTTAATGTAAGCTTGTCTTCAATTTTTTTTTTAATATTCTACATTCAAACAAGTTTGATGAGGTTGTATTGTATGAATTTGGAAACCAAAATGAGAGAATAGAGAATGGCGAGTTCAACAAGACGACGTTGAATGTAAAACATTCATTACTTAAAATTAGGCTTGCATGTAAAAACACCCAAGGTAGACTATAAAATATGTGAAATCTGTGTTTAAAAAAAAAAAAATATAAATGTAATTTTGATGTATCGAATCAAGAATGTGCTGTTTCATATTCGTGGCAAGTCTCTACGCCTTCCACTATGTAAAATCTTAAAATCATTGCATAATTTCAATTAATATATACGCTATATTTTCGAGTATTCAAATGTGACAATTTTCTATTACTTTGCACATCTATGAAACACCCAATATACTATTATTATTCTAAGCAATAGGTATAGTTTTTATTTTATTTGCGATTATATATCAGAAGTTTGGGTTTGGTCCAAAAATCAAAATAAAAAAGTACACTACTAGGTTTTGAAACACCCTGTATATGGTATGGTTAAGAGGAATATCCATAAGATATTTTCAAAATGCGTTCCAAATCATCTCAATTTGAAATTTTTAAAATCAAATACAATTGGTACCAATGCAATATAAACAACATTTCTAATGTTTTTTAGAAAAAGTGGAAGAATATGCAACTTTTTTTGAGCCTTCCACAGATGCTGTATTACAAAACAAACTGTAGCAAATATTTCTGGTCCCAAATGGTAAGTACGTTATAAAGAAAACCTTTAACGAGTTATGTTCACAATATCACAATTCGAAACACTATTGAAACTAATTAAGTTTGAATTTCAAAACTTGATGTCATATTGGACAAATTCAATTCAATACACTAGGTATATAGTATAATTTTGTACTCATCATCAAGAATTTGTTATACGTCAATCAAATAATTTTAAGTATCTCCTGTGATAAGGAATAGTATATACTATGTACTTCAAAAGTGACAAATGTGAACTGACTCAAAGGGAAGAGCAGTAGGCTTTGACTTCTGTGCATGTTGGTATTTCAGAGACACGAAAGTCAACAATAACAAACAAAAATTTAAAAAAGTGTCGCGTCGTGTTCCGATATTGTACTGACTGACAATGTCCACACAGTTTGTTAGTTGTCTTGCTATCCACAGACAAATTTTCAGATTTTATAAAACTCTGCTTTCACGAACCCATTTTTTTTACGGGTTTACCGGACCGCTGACGCGTGGTGTTCCAATATTGTGCTGACTGACTATGTCCACACACTTTGTTAGTTGTCTTGCTATCCATAGACTTATTTTCAGATTTTATAAAACTCTTTCACGAACCCATTTTTTTGACAGGTTTACCGGACCGCTGACGCGTAGTGTTCCAATATTGTGCTGACTGACTATGTCCACACATTTTGTTGGTTGCCTAGCTATCCACAGACAATTTTTCAGATTTTATAAAACAGTTGCGACATACGTGTTTTTTTTTACAACTTTGGAACCACCCTGTAGCCAGTTGTTCCAAAAATTTGCTGACTGACGGCAGGCAATTGATATTCAACCTATTCATGACCCAATATCAAAATATCAGCTTTTATAAAACTCTTGCAGTTTTGGTCCCTCAGCTCTTAGACTATGAGGATTCGTCCTTCGCATTAAGCTTATCGTTTAAAAAATTTCAGACGCCAAAGGGGTTTAATTACACGACATCGTTGAAAAGAGAATTAAATTCAGCACCTGTTGGCAACGTTACATAATAAATATTGAGTCATTATAATGACGGTATCTCATAATTATGAGATAACTTAACTCATTATAATGAGTTAGTTATCTCATTATAGGTATAATGATTTAACTATCTAATAATTATGAATTAGCTAACATAACAATGAGATATTTTTTATCATATCCCTTTCAGCGGCATCGTACAATACGAATACATGATCTTTTACGAATTAAACATTTAACACAAGTACAAGAAATTACTGAATATTCTCTGAAATCAATAAAAAGTGGTAAAAGTCCCAAGGTAAACAAAGCGGAAAAGTGAGGGCTCCTTTCTTTTTCTAATGGGAAAGTGAGAATAGTATATGTTTCAACAAAAGATGAAAATACTGTTTTTTTCGTGAGGTGAGAGTTTGTCCTCGACCGAAGCGGATCGAGTGTGGCAATCTCACGAGCGAAAAAACCGTATTTCATCTCGAGTGAGAAATGTTAATTTTTCTACGATAGATGTTGTTTATAAATTACTGGATTACAATTTTTAGAACTTTAAACTGTCGAACGAAGTGACGTTTTAAGCTGATTCAAGTGCCAAGTAGTGATATTAACTGTCATTAGTGTCAAAAATCATATATAGATTCTCATCGGGTCGCATGATATTATTCATTTGTTTTATTTTCATCTCTAGAGAAAAAACTAGGATCATTTGCGTATTAGTCTAAGAGCCAGCGTTCCGCAGACTTACGGTATAGTAGCAAAGTCCATATTAATGCTAGGTATGCTATTTCACCTGTCGTAGGTGAAGTGGGGATTCACTATTCCCATCATGGGTTCCTTGGGGCGTGCCCAGAAGTCGAAAAGCACCAAAACTGACTCCGAAAACGTGATCGCAGATTGTCTGCTCTTTTAACATGTTGAATAAAATATTTTACTTTTATTGAAATATACAATGGCAGACACCTATTCCGGTTCCTTCTATAATTTATATAATTTCAAAGGTGCGATAATTTTATACAAATTTACGTTATTTTAGCAAAGCTGAAAATTATATATGTTATTCATATTATCATTACATACACATATTTGAAAGAGCAGACAGATAGATCGGTTCTAACATGCAGGCAGACCACATAATACTTTCGCAGTCGTACTAATGAAGGCGTACGATTTTGACTCTCTCACTCTACATCTCGCAAGTAACCTGTATTGAAGCACCTATGTGAAACAATGGAGCAGGGATAATGAATATACACTGTTCATTTTGAAGCTTCTTTGGATGCTTCCTCTACAATTTAAGTGGAATTTCACCTGACCTTTACTCCATTAGTTTACCCTCCCTAGGAAATAGTATATTGGGCAACTAGTGCGGAAAATAGGATATTTCATACGAGTTTGACAAGATGATGAACCACGAGCCGTAGGCGAGTGGTTCATCATTATCTTGTCAGAGCTTCGCTTATAGCGAATGCTAAGGCAACCTAGAAGGATTGAAATAAACATTTGTTATTTCTATTGTAGTGAGAACTGTATCTTGACAAAAAAATATTTAATTTGGATAATTTGTATATCTACTTTAAAATGATTTTATAACTGATTACTCTTCAATTAAAAACAGTAAACATTAAAACAGTAAAGATGAAAAAAAAAAAAGTTGGCTGGGCGAGGATTCGCCTCTATTCTGTGGCCACACTACCACACAAATCTGAAATTTGTATTTGTCCGTGCCTTGACAATTTGCACCACCGAGAATGTTGATAATAATCGTCAAAAACAATGATTTCAACAAAACATTTGTCGTGATGTATAAAATTTTCGCACCTTTGAAATTATATAAATTATAGAAGGAACCGGAATAGGTGTCTGCCATTGTATATTTCAATAAAAGTAAAATATTTTATTCAACATGTTAAAAGAGCAGACAATCTGCGATCACGTTTTCGGATTCAATTTTGATGCTTTTCGACTTCTGGGCATGCACCAAGGAACCCATGATGGAAATAGTGAATCCCCACTTCACCTACGGCAAGTGAAATAGCATACCTAGAATTAATATGGACTTTGCTACTATACCGTAAGTCTGCGGAACGCTGGCTCTCAGTCTATATAGGGAATCCGGTTGGAAAAAGATCATTTTCATATACATGAGTAGAAAAATGATATTTTTCACCTCCAAACCTGCATGATTTCATTTTGTGGGTTTTCTGCATAGATTCCTGTCTCAAAAATTACATTTGGTGAAATAATCTCTAAAATCTCATTTGTCTCCTGAATTTTAAGAGTTTCTCTTCGATATGAACACTTCCCCCAAACACTAGCGGTCTTGGTGGTGGTTTTTGGAACATTGAGTGAATTTGACGGTTAGTAATATTACATAGGGCCACTGAATCTAGACGCCTGTACCGTCCTTACGGGTATGGCCAATGGGCGTGGTCTAATACTTGAAATAGTTCCAGTGTTGAAATAACCCACAAAAAAACCAATTAGAAATCAAGTTTTGTGGGTTATTTGAACACTGGAACTGTTTCAATTATCAGACCACGACCATTGGCCATACCCGTAAGAAAGACAAGGCCTTCTAGATTCAGAGACCCTAATGTTACATATCACAATATATTACCAGAGGGGAGAAAATATTCAATGTTTGATTGCAGTATGCTCGTGCTCTCACAAGGGTAAAAGGTGTATAGAGATTTCTAATGGCTCTGGATACCCTAATAAAAAGAGACAAAAGTTCTCAATTTTTCCATCCATGTCAGGAGAACTGTTCTGTGATTGGTCACTATAATGACAGGGAGTATAAATGTCATATTGAACTGTAGCTGTCTTGTCCTTGTCAACAAGGATGGAAAAATTAAGAACATTTGTCTCTTTTTATTAGCGTGTCCAAAGCCATGAGAAATCTCTGTATGGGTAATTACCCTTGTGAGTCCTTGTCTAGCATTTGACAGTTGAGTATGTATACGAGTTTGGCGCGAAACGTTATCCCATATAGTTTCTATTGGAACAGCATGATTTCCAATTTGAAATTCTAGATGAGCTACGATGACAACATTGACAATTCCTATTTAAATTTACTTGAGAATCATTACGAATTATAAATAATCTATTGCCCATTGACTGTTTTAAAATGGAAAAAATATTGGTCTCAAATGATGGGTTTTTTAAAGTTGGACCACATTTGGATAACATGGCAACAATTACGAATTTCTGCATCTTTTTACTGGCATATCAAAATGCAAACTGGTACGTACGAGTTGCCGGAATTTAGTGCAAGTTCATTCTACCAGAACATACAACTATGTAGAAAACATGTTCGAAAACATCACATAATACATCCGGTAACATCAAAATGTGGTAAGGTAACAGAAAGAAACCAAAAAGTATTTATATTGAATATATTTATTACATTTTTTTGAATCATGAATTAAATATTGAACAAAATAAATTCAACATCTCCAGAGTGAAGATAATATGAACTAAAAAAAGCAACAAAAAAACTAGCCAACTCCTGTAACAAATTAATTTTAAAAAATGCTACAATAGGGTATATTATTCAATATACTACATTAACTGAATTGAGAAAAAGTTAACTAAAAACGACGCAGAAAAAAAATTATAACAAATCATACAATTGTAGAGCAGGTATATAAAGGGTGACACATATCTTTCTCATTCATGGGTGGATTTTATATGGTATATGGGTGAATGGAGGGCAAAAGTATGGCAACTTGTTGACAAAAAATTTCCAATGCATTTTGAATAGTAGAAATGGGTTTCAATCGATGTGTAGACATTTGAACTGTACTATTGAGTTATCAGATGCATTTGAATGACTAGCTTATCTAAATCCAAACAGAGGCTTCGGACCTAATGAAGTATGTCGAACATTCTGAAAGAATGTAGATGGTTACTTGCAAAACCCCTTCATGTCCTCTTCTTCTATTCAGAAAATTTTGACATATTTCTGGACAAACGGAAAACACCTATTTCCGAATCATATGTTGCGAACTACAGGCATATCTCTATTCGAAGTTCAATAACAAAACTATTTGAAAATATTTTTTGCAATAAAACTAAGAACGAAGCGTTATTACTGATGATCAAAAGAAGGGAAATTTTTATTATAGCCCAAATGGCATTTGTAGGTTGAATCTTATCTACTTTAACTCATAAAATTCATTTATGAAATATACACGATTTCCCATTTAAAAATCGAAATTTATTGTGGTTTCCAGTGAAACCAAACCACAAGTCAATAATTTAGGTCACAAAATCCGAATTCATATCTAATATACCCATACCAAATTTCATCGAAATTCATAAATGAGAAAGTTATTAAAGTGACCCACACTCTTGAATCTTCCGCTACAGAAAGTTTAACTTATGTTTTTTTTGATTTGATTGGAAATCCATGTTTTGATGGTTGCAGGTTTGCGTGCATGAAAGCATGGGTACTTGCAACACTTTTCTTGAATCTGTTTTAGGGATGGGAATGTGTGTGTCCTGATATTCTCTTTAAACAATGCCAGGGCAACATCTTTCTCTTCACCGCTCCAACGTTTCTTGATTCCAACTGGACCATATGGGGAAGCTGAAACATTCACTTATGCATCCTTTGTTGTAAATACTAGATCTACTTGGCAGATATAACTTTTTTAAATTATATGCCAATTTCTACATACATTTCAGTTTCGTGATGTATTTAATTTTAATCATGGAATTTCTCATTAGTGTAAACAATAATTTCAATTGATTGAATGCAAAAAACTACCCTAATTAAAAAATCAAGCAATTACTAAGGGTTTAAAAAAATAGTGGATTTGATGATTGAAAGTTTGTGAATTTGTTTGGTTCATTTTCAAAATGAACCGTGTTTTATTGAGTTGTCTGCACAGTGCGGCTTTTTATAGCCCCTGCCACCAGTTAACATTTGAATGGTTCGACGTACAAATAAGAGAAAATAACCGTTTATAAAATATCACCTGCTACTTTTGAAATTGAAACCGTATAATTACTCGACAGAGGGCGCCGGAGGAAGACACAACTTAAAATTTTCAGTGCATGGGGAGTCAAATATCACATCGTTGAAAAGGCAATTCAATTCTCTTTTCAACTATTTTTTCAAATTTCGTTAATATACTGTTCAGAATTTCGATCTTCTTCTGAAATTTTCAAGTTGATGTGCCCCCAACGCCATCTGTCGAGTAACTGCAATGTATCTTCCCTTAAAAATTAGTACTCATTGGTATTACCATTCAAAATATTTTTTGTCCCATTGTTCTGTATTAAACTGTTAAACTCGATAAACCAATTTATCGAGTTATCCCCAATTAACGGAGTTCAATAAAATTTTGATGGTTGAAATGAGAATGGAAGTGACTTCACTTTCCAACAATGTGATACTTAAGTCCAACCGTTCAAAAGTTAACAGGAGGGGACTACAAAAAGCCAGACTGTATATACAGTGACCGCCAAAAAGTAAGTACCATAGGGGGAAAAATTTATTAATGGAGTATTGGAAAAACTTTTCTTGGGAAAAGTTTGTGCATGTCCGATAACCTAAAAAACGATTTTGACACATGTCACGTGACTACTAGTATGGCACAAATTGGAAAAATATACCATGATGGGGCCAAAAGTGGGGTAAGATGACAAGATATCGAAAAAAGTAATTTGAGAAAGTTGCTTGGAATTTAATTTTCTACTCACGTACGAAGTTGCAAGCAATAAATCGAAAAAATTTAAATTTACTATTTTTTTAAAATATTTTCTGATCTGTTTACAAAAATCACTTTTTTCGTCTGAATGGCTTGACTGTAGTGGAATTTCAAAGATGATAATGATAGAACTTTCTCATTTCCTCCACACCAAATGGCACTGAATTGAAAAAATTGGTTTTTGCCAGAACCCTCGCTGTTACATTGGTTCGTATCTAACAGTTATTTCAGAATTCCAAGACTATTGTGATGATATGGCTTTCTAGAAACATCATATTTCCTGATTATAATCAAGTTTTAATGATAGTCGTGCGTGAACGTTTTATTTTGCACATAAACTTCACTCCTCTTTAATTTGATGCACTATTTTCAAGGTTATGTGCTAAGTGAAACGCTCATGCACCATTATCATCGAAACTCATTATAATCAGGGAACCAGAGTGTTGCTAGATTGCCACATTTTCACAATAGTCTTGGAATTGTGATGTTAGATACAAACCAATGTAACAGCGATGGTTCTGGCAAAAACCAATTTTTCAATTTAGTGCCATCTGGTGCGGAGAAAATGAGAAAGTTTTGTCATTTTCATTGAAATTCAAATGTTTCACTACAGTAAAGCCAATATTTGTAAACAGATCGGAAAACATTTTAAAAAAATAGCAATTTTAAATATTTTTGACTCATTGCTTGAAACTCTGTGTTCCAAGCAACTTTTTCAAATTACTTTTTTCGATAACTTGTCATCTTACTACACTTTTGGCCTCTTCATGGTATTTTTTTTTTTCGATTTGCCTCCATACTAGTGGTCACGTGACATGTGTCAAAATCTATTTTTAAGTTATTGGGCATGCACAAACTTTTCCACAGAATTTTTTTTCCAATACTCTAATAGTATTTTTTTTCCATATGGTACATACTTTTTGGCGGTCACTGTTAATGGTACATACCTCGCAACTAGATAGAGCCTTATAACTAAATTCGGGCAGCAAATACCAAGTCAAATTTCAAGATATGTTTGTAGCTACCACAAAAATTGAACACATTTTCTGTAAAAGACACTATTTCATTTTAAGAGTTGTTTGTTAACCATATCGACTGCGAGACATAATCCTCCATCGATATTGAATTTAGGGTAGTTTTGAAAGATGAAAACGTTGATAACAATCTGTATGTGCTGTTCGGCTTGAAAATTTAAAACTATGTTATGAATCATGTACCCTCGTAGTAGTTAATCTTATGAAGAATTTCAATTCTGATATCTCATTATTAATTACGGATTGATTTAGAATGAATATAAAATTAGTTATAAAAACCATACTTGAACGTTTCTTAGTTCTTTCATTAGGCGATGAATGAGAACAATTCAGAGAACTATGGTTTTCGGAAACATTATCATCAAGTTCCTTTCTTGACATTTTTGTTATTTGTAAATCTCCAAAATCACCTGAAAAAATAAAAATGTTTATTCTTAGTGAATTGATCAATTGAAGACTACAAGTATGGTATGTAAAAAAATCTTTCGCACCTGATGAGCTAACAGAGCTTTCACTATCAACTTCTATTTGTTTTCTCGCCCTTTTCTGTGTTGTTCTATATTTCGGGTTGGTTTTACTTGTTTGTGGTCGATTCTTACTTTTATGATTCTTGATGTTACCTGATTAAATAACATTTATTATTTATCTATTCATTTATACTGGTTACAAACAGACATAATCTAATTACATGTAGCAGTGCGAAAGATATAAGTAACTATAGTTAATAAAAGTTAAAGTAAAATTTTGTCAAATGTATAAAAAATATAACACATAATTCAATAACAATACAAGGAATGGCAGTTATGTCTTGTTAATTTTAGAAACAGAGATGTTATAGTCAACTAAAGTTGTTGTTGTTTTATCATCTTTGAAAATGGCATTGCTCAGGAGTTTCGTCACAATAATAATGGTCAACCAATAATCTAGTAAATCTATTTTCCACCAAATTGTTTCTACAACCCATCCTCATCATACTGTTCCAGAATTACCTGTATAATTATGTGACCCAGGAATCAATTCATCTTCAATGTCTGATTCAGACTCTTCACTGTTTTCCTCATCAGCTCCTTGTGCCAGCTCAAGCAGTCGAGACATTCGGAGTATTTCTCGACTCACGATGGGTTGACGATAATGTTCACGATGAATTTTATCAGCATGTCCCATAAATGAAGCCACTTCAGCTACTTCATTTTCAGATAAATCGAGATTTATGCAATTTGTTGCAATATGCTTGCGTAATGTTGTTCCTGTCATCTTATGGGGAAAAGCGATTCCAGACTCTTTCGCAAATTTTCTCAATAACACACATGCTCTTAAATACTTGTGTCGTGATTTGTTTTTTCCAGGAATACCAAACACGTAGCGATTACTGTCAGAAACATTCGCACGTTTTCGATGCTGTAGAATTATTTCTATACAATTGAAGAGATCATTGGGTAACAGGACAGGGACCGTTCTATTTAGTTTACCCTGAATCGTAAAACGAACATATTTTTTAGCAATTTCTCTACTTTCCTTTGACATCCTCTTCATCTCAACTTCATCAACTCGCTGGTACCCATCAAAGTCTTCTATGAAAATCCTCTCTATTTCTCCAGCGCGTCGACGATTGTAAAGCTGCACGGAGGTCAAAGTACTTTGTGAAAGACGAATCCAAGCATCATACGAATATTCTTTTTCTAACAAATCTTTAGCGGTGTTCCTTTCATTTTTCAGATACTTGTATAGTTTTAGTAAGTCAGAGGCAGATGGCAGTTCTACCTTTTTTCGTCTTTTTTGTAGAGTCTGTGTTTCTGAAACATTTTTATTAATGGATATACCGATATCTTCTAGGAGTAACTTGAGGAAATCTTCAGTTTTAGCTTTCTTAATAGTATTTTCTAGTTTTATACAATCAAAAATGTAGAAATGGGCTTACTTTCTTAAGTAAACAACCAATTGTATATGCAGTTGAAGGCGCTTGATAAGTCTGAGTTTTGGAATCAAAACCTGATATTTCATGTATAGCCAATACTGTGTCATCATACATTTTGGGATGGTATATGGATGCAAAATCTGTAACTTTTTCATTGATGTTTTTCATAGCTAATAAAAATCTACCAAGCAATCTTAAATGAGCACGAATCATATCATGTTGATGTTGGAGAGCACCATATTTGGCACAAAGTTTATTTCCATACAAAATCACCAATCGATCATATCTTATGAGTCGAGTGATATCGTCTTCTCGTAAAACTGGAAATACATTTTTTCTGAGTTCGTCAGATGCTTCGGGATGAATGCGACCCAAAACCTTTCGACCCATCATCAACAATGTTCTGTTATTTCTACCATCATGCGCAAAACACCTTTTCGCGTGATGTCTTATGTTTGTTTTAGAAAAAAAACCCTTACATCTCTGGCACACCTTGTAATGGTTTGCTGTCCTCGGAGCATTAGCATTTGGCCTTCTACATACCATCAATTCTCCATCATTCACTAGATTGTCTGTATTGTAGACAAACATACAATTTTTTCTGATTTTGTCTATCATCATCAATCTTTCAGGGTTTCCCTTTGGTAGAATGGCAAACTTTTGTACATCTGGTATATCTTTATGCTTATTTTCCAAGTGCCTCACAAACTTGGACTGCATTTTTTTACAATAAATACAGAACGACCTCCTCTGATTACTTTTACTGGCTAATGCTACAAACATATCTTTGTCATCGCGTGAAGACTTCCCTGGAACATTGGTTGAAAAAGAGATTTCAAATGAAGTATTATTATTTGAATTTCTGTTGGAGTGCCGTAAATTTCCAGTATTATTCGATTTACCATAACTTGTTGTAGAAGAACTGTCAGACAGATCATGGATGGAGGGTTGGTAATCAGAATCAGTGCCAGAGTCTACAGATTCGACTGGAAAATACAATATCAATTGAAAAACAACATTGACAGCATAAAATGATAACCAAAGAGAAATCAAAACATTTATTTATCAATCATTCATCAGTAGTACACTACAAAAATGTTATAAAATCCCAAAAGGTCCATATAAAAAAAAACTAAAACCTAAAAATGAATAAAAGACAACTATTCAGTAGTCCAGAAAACAATGACTGGATTAGGTTGCCTAATTGCCAGTTTCTTCAAATTATGATGTGATAGATACAAAATTGAAAATATCAAGTTTTGAAAGGTGTGTATAGAAAGTCTAAAACTAATTACCATTACCTACCATAATCCTGTCAAAACGTAATCCGAATGAAAAAAAAAATAATTACTTCAATTGATTCTGGAGTTAACAGAACGGCAAAGCTCGTCTAAAAGACCTGAACAATTAAAGTGAAATTGTATTATTTTATGAAGAAATATATCGAGGAGGAAGAATATTTCATCGGTCAGGGTAAAAACACTGCTCCTGGATACGACTATGTTTTCAAGATGCTGAGGAAAGTGGATTATTACCAAATACATTTGCACATTATCAAAATCTATGAATTCCGCCTGAAATCACAATACATCCCTAGTGGATAGAAAACAGGTACCATCCATTACCATACCCAAACCAAACTTGGATCACTCGGCCACAAAAAACCATCGTCCAATAAAATTACTGGCGGTAGTGGCCAAAAACCGGGAAAAAATAATTAAAAATCATATCCTTCAAAGTCTCGATAACAAAATGTTTGTTTACCAATTCGGTTCTACCCAACATCCCCTCATTATTCTGAACAATATTTTATAATTGTTTAAAGAGATATAAGATGGCATCTATTGACAGTCTCATATTTTAATATTTCTACTTTTATTTTTTTTACCTCTATATTATTATTATCCATACTGTATATTTTATTGAAACTTTATCCAAGAGATAATATCTTCTGACAATAAACGATATTTTGATTTGATTTGATGAGTATATTTTCATCGTCACGTTCTTCACCCAAAAGATTCTGCAAATTATCTTGTAGTCAACTTTGACACTAAACTAAACTTCAATTGCCATGTCACACTTGAAAAGAAGAAAACCATTGCAAGAGCTCAACATTTCACAAGCCTGACATATAAAGGGACAGGAGCAAACATAACAACGGCAAGCCATATATACATATAAACTCATTTGCCGTCAACTCATTAAATACGCACACCAGCTATCAATCTAAGTAGCAGAAGTAAAATCTCCAAGATAAGACACCCTAACAATCCTCTTCATAACCCCCCTAATCCTCTGCTTTATCAGGTGACCAATGTAATGCCGATACAGGATCGTCTACAAAATCTATTCAGGAAGTTTCCACAAAAACAAGAAAACATAGAGAAAATCACTGAATATTCCCCGAGAAGAAACCCTAATATGCAACAAAGACACCGCTAACCAGAAGAAACTTTGCTGGAAAAACTGTTATATTTTTCTATAAATAATCTACAAAAGTAGTTTTTACTTTTATCAAGATCATGTCGAATTTTCAATTTTATCTGTGAATAATAATAATTTGATTTTAATTTTTTTAGAAATACGATAAGCTGTACAATTTTTTTTCCACAAAACATATTACAAAACAAAATTGTATTCAATGGGCAGAAGGATCTTGGTCTATTGCAATTAGAATTGAATTTAATTCTGATTCAAAAAGCAACATTTATTATTACTATTATTATGAAGAAATGGAACTATTGCAAGTTTACATCTATCCTCAAGTGACATTAATCATAATACAGAAAGCCTTATTTGTGGGTTAAATCCAACATATGCTAGACCAAGTTTCCATATTAGGTGTTTAGGAAAACACCTATGGACTTTTACAAGTATTTATGGCAAGCATAAAGAGGACACTATTATACTCCAAAACACTCCAAAACAGTAAAAAGTATACTATTATTGAAATACATACGAAAATGTATGTCTTGGCTTTCATTTCCATTTGCCAATGTATGTTGTTCATCATTGATAGGCATATTTCCATCATTACTTCCTTCTTCGCTCATTATAGAGGAACTACCATTAGCATAAGAGAGCGATTCATTGCATTTTTCTTGAATACCTGCTAAGAACAAAAAACAAGTGAACACATCAAGGTATTTTTTCTAAATTACGAACTGGGATATTCAGAACATCAAACATATGACTATGTGAATACAATTAATTTGATTTTAATTTTTTTAGAAATACGATAAGCTGTACAATTTTTTTTCCACAATACATATTATTACAAAACAAAATTGTATTCAATGGGCAGAAGGATCTTGGTCTATTGCAATTAGAATTGAATTTAATTCTGATTCAAAAAGCAACATTTATTATTACTATTATTATGAAGAAATGGAACTATTGCAAGTTAACATCTAATGTCAAGTGACATTAATCATAATACAGAAAGCCTTATTTGTGGGTTAAATCCAACATATGTTAGACCAAGTTTCCATATTAGGTGTTTAGGAAAACACCTATGGACTTTTTCAAGTATTTATGGCAAGCATAAAGAGGACACTATTATACTCCAAAACACTCCAAAACAGTAAAAAGTATAATATTGTTGAGATACATACGAAAATGTATGTCTTGGCTTTCATTTCCATTTGCCAATGTATGTTGTTCATCATTGATAGGCATATTTCCATCATTACTTCCTTCCTCGCTCATTATAGAGGAACTACCATTAGCATGAGAGGGCGATTCATTGCATTTTTCTTGAATACCTGCTAAGAACAAAAAACAAGTGAACACATCAAGGTATTTTTTCTAAATTACGAACTGGGATATTCAGAACATCAAACATATGACTATGTGAATACAATTAATTTGATTTTAATTTTTTTAGAAATACGATAAGCTGTACAATTTTTTTTCCACAATACATATTATTACAAAACAAAATTGTATTCAATGGGCAGAAGGATCTTGGTCTATTGCAATTAGAATTGAATTTAATTCTGATTTAAAAAGCAACATTTACTATTACTATTATTATGAAGAAATGGAACTATTGCAAGTTTACATCTATCCTCAAGTGACATTAATCATAATACAGAAAGCCTTATTTGTGGGTTAAATCCAACATATGTTAGACCAAGTTTCCATATTAGGTGTTTAGGAAAACACCTATGGACTTTTTCAAGTATTTATGGCAAGCATAAAGAGGACACTATTATACTCCAAAACACTCCAAAACAGTAAAAAGTATAATATTGTTGAGATACATACGAAAATGTATGTCTTGGCTTTCATTTCCATTTGCCAATGTATGTTGTTCATCATTGATAGGCATATTTCCATCATTACTTCCTTCCTCGCTCATTATAGAGGAACTACCATTAGCATGAGAGGGCGATTCATTGCATTTTTCTTGAATACCTGCTAAGAACAAAAAACAAGTGAACACATCAAGGTATTTTTTCTAAATTACGAACTGGGATATTCAGAACATCAAACATATGACTATGTGAATACAATTAATTTGATTTTAATTTTTTTAGAAATACGATAAGCTGTACAATTTTTTTTCCACAATACATATTATTACAAAACAAAATTGTATTCAATGGGCAGAAGGATCGCGGTCTATTGCAATTTGAATTGAATTTAATTCTGATTCAAAAAGCAACATTTATTATTATTACTATTATTATTATGAAGAAATGGAACTATTGCAAGTTTGCATCTATCCTCAAGTGACATTAATCATAATACAGAAAGCCTTATTTGTTGGTTAAATCCAAGTTTCCATATTAGGTATTTAGGAAAACACCTATGGAATTTTTCAAGTATTTATGGCAAGCATAAAGAGGACACTATTATACTCCAAAACACTCCAAACCAGTAAAAAGAATAATATTGTTGAAATACATACGAAAATGTATGTCGTGGCTTTCATTTCCATTTGCCAATGTATGTTGTTCATCATTGATAGGCATATTTCCACCATTACTTCCTTCCTCGCTTATTATAGAGGAACTACCATTAGCATAATAGGGCGATTCATTGCATTTTTCTTGAATACCTGCTAAGAACAAAAAACAAATGAAACATCAAGGTATTTTTTTTAAATTACGAACTGGGATATCCAGAACATCAGTCATATGACTAGAACAGCACTATCCAACACCTCAAAATGTACTCAAAAATAATAGATTTGGTCAAAATCACATCACTTCGAAACTAAAAGATCTTTTAAATGACTAGGATTATTATATAATTGGAGAGAGACAAACCTTCATCATTTTCGAGGTTGAATGTGATTTCCCCAATTCTTGGTACTTCCATACTCTCATTGTGCTCTGCTCCAGAGATAAATACAGCTTCGGCTTTCAATTTTAGACCTTCCAAAACCTTGATATCAGCTGTAAATTACATTTAGATTAATATGCAATCAATTGGTTGTATGTGTCATATAGGTTGGTACCTATCTTGGCAGACCACCTGTGCAGAATATCGCTTATGCACAAACAAACATTAAAAACAAATAATAATCTTACTTCTAGACCATCATAAAATTTTAACAAATACTCAATTTGGTTTTCAAAGTTCAAAAAGTACCAATGATGCAATCTTTCATTTTCTTGAGCATGCTTACACCAGCCTAGAAAACAAAAATCAATCAAAATTCCTAGGAGTATTAATTGACGACAAATTGAAATTTGAGCAGCATATTAGAGACAAAAAGACTAGCAGCGGGAAACCTGTAGACCATTATTCATCAGCAGTGGAATTTTACCTCTCACCTGCATTTTCATTCTATAATAAGTAGGTCTAATACACAAAAAACATAATACAGTTGATTTCTAAAACCCTAACAACCAAACGAAATAGGTACCTAACAAGGTAAACATCAGAAAATAAAATGCCTATCTCTATTCCGAAATCCACTTTGGAAAAAGACTCTCTGATCTATGAAAGCAAAAAAATATTTAATCATATACCCTCCGAAATCAGAAATGAGAAAGCAAAAAAGCATATTATAATCTTGAGGAATTTTACAGTAAAACTCTGCTATGATTTTAGTTTTCCTGTGATTTTAATCTATGTATTATTTTATATTTAGTGTGTCTTCTTGTCAACTTTTTTGTTAGTTTAACACACCCACTGATTTTTACATCTGATATGTATTCATTTCTGTACTGATAGTATGTGATTGTTTTTTTTTATGATATCGTTCAAGAATGCCCACTTTCTCAGAGCAACTTCAGGCCTCAGCAACGAACTTTCCCGGAACGTTTTCGGTACTAAACGGTATGGGAAAATACTTTGCCGGACCGTTTAACGGTCCGGGAAAATTTTTGCTGGCTTGTATACATTTTAGACAGTAAATGAATTCACGCAATCAATAAGTAGAATTCCTTCATTTATGATAATGCTGATTGCGATTTCAGAAAAACTAGTATGTGTACCTCGTAGTAAAACCACATTCCCAGACTTATTGGCCTCGGCTTAACGCCTCTGCCAACAATTTACATTGTTGTCAGCGAATGTATTGCTTTCACTACTAGATACACAATATAATATTGCTTATTTAAATCGTAAGCATCATGCTTTGTCAATAAGAAGTTGATTTCTTGGACAATGAAGTACATTTCTCTCTCTTTCATTACTCATGTATTCCAGGTTTTCTATAAAGTTTATGAACACTTTATAAAGGAATGATGATGATAATATGAGGAATTTATTACACTTAAAAATGGATTGAACTGTATGAACTTGTATACACACTGTGGAAAACTAGAATACATCAACCATAATATAATCATTCATCTACATATATTATTCATTACATACTCATTTTTTGGATAAGGCGATAAGCAAATAAAATTGAAAAGTAATTTATAAATGAGACCACTTAATGTAGCAGGTTCCACTTTCGACTTTTATCATTTTATTTAAGAATTATTTAAAAATGATGTTCACTCCTTGAAAATTGAAATATAAACTTACCGTTTTCAGCCAAGATCCGCGCGGGGAAGCAACCATAGGTTTTATATCTGACGGTGCACTTTTCCCCTTGTACTTTCTTCAATTTATTTTTTCCGCATATGTGGTGTATACCGTCTTCAAAAACAACTAAAGTATACATTATTAAGAATAACCAAACAAGACCGGCTCTTCCAAGGCATACACTGATCATGATCATTGGCCTATTAGCATTTTTGCCATCTACAGAATCCAGAATCCACAGCCAGAAATAAAGATCACAGTTTACACAAACAAGTTGTAATCTGTCATGAAGATATTTCCATTTTCCACAAGTAAAAATAAAACACACATGTAATAATATACTGCGACACGTGATGAGATATTTTTCTAGTATATTCTAGAAAGTATTAAAATATAACGGATTTTCAACTTTCAACCCCTACCAATGACACGTCTGAGCACCAGCGTTGCCGCTCCAGATTTTTTTTTGGTACTAGAATGTCTTTCAAAATTGTACTAAATGGTACTAAATTGTCGGTAATGGGTTTAACCCGTTACCTATCCATTATTTATGATAATAGGCGTCTTTTTTCAGTCTGAAAGTGCGGTTCCTATGGATATCCTTTAGATTACGAAGGAAGTGTCGTTACATAGCTCTATTCTCACCCTTAGCAGTTTACTTTGTTATCCACGATATTCTGAACAAAAATATGAATTTTCAAAATAATATAATACATAACCAAACTTGGTAACTTTGGTTGGGAGATGGAAGTATTGGCTAATCTCAGATCGATCAGATCTCAGCTCTCAGCAGATATGTTATCATCGGATCATCCTACGGATCGGAATTACGTTCACAAACGATACAAGCACGATAGCACTAGAGCACAGCACGATCCAATCTCCAGTAGTCCGTTCCGTATAGATTTATTTTTCATATACATGAGCATGAAAATTATATTTTTCACCTCCGAACCTGCATGATTTTATTTTGTGGGTTTTCTGCATAGATTCCTGTCTCAAAAATTACATTTGGTGAAATAATTTCTAAAATCTCATTTGTCTCCTGAATTTTAAGAGTTTCTCTTCGATATGAACACTTCCCCCAAACACTAGCGGTCTTGGTGGTTGTTTTTGGAACATTGAGTGATTTTGACGGTTTTAGAGAAATATTACATAGGGTCACTGAATCTAGACGGCTGTACCGTCCTAACGGGTATGGCCAATGGGCGTGGTCTAATATTTGAAATAGTTCCAGTGTTCAAGTAACCCACAAAAAAACCAATTAGAAATCAAGTTTTGTGGGTTATTTGAACACTAGAACTATTTCAAGTATTATATCACGCCTATTGGCCATACCCGTAACAAGGACAAGGCCTTCTAGATTCAGAGACCCTAATATTACAAGCCTTTATCATCCTTCAAACGGTGAAAGTTAGTGTTGTGTAATGGAACGATGCAAATATCCTGCTAGTAGTACGTTTTCGAATGGGATGAAGAAAGTTGTAATTTCAGTTACGAATTAGAGAAACAAAAACAAAAATATTTAATTTTTGAGTATGTTTCTTCTAGGATGTTAATGTTTGTGTGATAATAAAATATCAGAACGCCGGAGACACATGTCTGTTAGTTCCCTATTGTGGCCTAAGGCCACTAAGGGCCTATTACAACTTTGTCTTTGTCTCAGTCTTTGTCTTAGTCCGAGTCTTAGGTCTCTGTCTTAAAAAATAAAATCATCTTCAAAAACAACTAAAGTATTTGTTATTGAAAATAACCTTCACAAATTAACCAAACAATATCTGCTCTTCCAAGGCATACACTGAACATTTGCCTAGTCGTCATCTACAGAAGCCAGAGCCAGAACTAAAGATCACAGATTACAGAAACAAGTTGTAATCTGTGATGAATATATTTCCGCAAGTGAAACACATATATAATATCATTATAATATACTGTGATGATTGTGATATTTCTAGTATTTTCTAGAAAATATAACAGATTTTCAACCACAGAACTATATATAGTTCTGTGTTTTCAACCCATACCAATGCGACCTCTGGACCTCTGAGCAGTGAGCAGTGCTCATTATTCAAACTAGCAGTGTTGCCACTGTTGCCAGATCCGAAATTCCAAATTATCCAATTCTAGGAATTACAAAATTATCGTACACTATTCAATTTATTTTCATAGAATTCACATTCGCCTCCTAAAGCCCGTCGCTCACGATTAAATAGTTTGATAAAATTGCCTTGAAGTGAGGTCATTTTTATTATTTGTTTTACCCAATAATTTGAAACAAACCAATAGAAATGATGCCACTTCGAGACAGTTTGATCATGTTGTGATATGTGTTCTGTGAACCAGCAAATAATGACCATATCACAGCAGATGGTGTATCCCTTAAAATTCATCGGAAATATTCAAAAGCGGCTGTTTGAACATTTTGAATTGACTTCCAACCATCTTCTGATATTGCTATCAATTTTGTGTAATTGTGTAGTGTCAAAAAATGCACAACGAATTCTAAAAATGACTAGAGGAAGGAGTGAATAAACCTAAGTGGCACCACAGTTTACAGGTAAAACTTTGGGGCTTCTAAACAATGCAAATTTTTTCTACGCAAATAAAGCAACCGATTGGCTGGGGCATCCGGTTAATTTCGCACGAAAACGAAAGAGCAAAATTAGTGTTTAAAGTTCGTTTCATCAACAGTGGCGCGGTTCGTTCGTTGCGCATCTAGAACACCTATATGAAATCGTTGGTGCAGACAGTGCAGCCATAGGATCTCAGAACACAAACCAAATGAAACTGTTTGTTGCATGTTATGACAGAATGAAAAAAAAAACAAAAACCTATCTAATATTCGAACATAATACGATCTTCCTCGAAATTGTCCGAAAATTATCCGGTAAATTTTTGGATCCAAAAATTATCCGTGGGCACCTGAAATTATCCGCAAATCGGATGATTATGCAAACTAGTCAACTAGTGGTCATAAATCAAAGGCGAATTAAAGGGTTGTTGTGACATATACAGTTTATACTTCAAGTTCTGTGGTTTTCACGAATTGGTTTAGTGCATAACTGACAGCTCTGGAGGTACACAAACTCTCTCTCTCCCGTTAACCTTCGGAAAAGACGAAGAGAGAACATTTCTATTCCGTTTTGTTAGGTTATATTTCAGTGCTTTGTTAACGTTGGAGATTTCAACATTTTCACCGATTTTGGGAAAAAATTCATCCATTGTTGTTAGTTAGTCACTTTGGTTAATGTTGAACTCGTAAATGATGATGCCTTTATATTATACTGTTATGAAATGCAATAAAACTGAGAGAGTGAGGATATATTGTACCTCCAGGGCTGTCAGTTGTGCACCAAACCAATAGTTTGAAGCAATATACTAATTAAGGAAAATTAATTCACCTTGATTCCAATTTTCGACCAATCGTGTGTTCAACGATATTTTTTTATTGGTTTCAAAATTCTCATTGTCAAAAGTATGCTCAAATTGCTATGGAACAGAAATGTGTTTTGACTTTTAGCGTTCATGAAAATGGCTATTATTTTATTGATAGTCAAGCTATTTCCCAAAAACCGAAAGTGTGCTCGGTGGAGTATACTTATTATAAGCTTGTAGTTGATTTCAAATTCCATTCCTCCGTAACAATTCACAATTGAAATTTGACCAAATTTTATTTGGGTATATGCCTTGTAGGTTTAAAACCATCAGGGCGTACGAGCTTCGTGATTTATGGTGATATTTTATCCAAAATTGACATTTATTGTTTTTGAGGAAAAAGATTCGGATTTTGCCGTCAACATTCAGATATCAAAGATGGAGAACAAGTACCAGCCCACTATACCACTGTTTGATTTGTGGACTGAAGTGGTTCAATAATTTGAATTGCAATAATTTACCTAAACATACATGCAAACCTAGCAAGTTGAATAAAAGCTTGACACGTGACATAATTGCTGTGATCGGTATACATGTTTGAAGCAATACACCACATACGTTTATTTTTGTTCGAAGTTACGAACTGAATCGGATCGGATAACGGTAGATGTGTTGAAAATGAAACAGTCGTCAGTTTATATGGACGAATAAGTTTTCAGTGCATTCACAAAATTCTGTCAAGCATCTGAATGAAAGGGCAAATTTTTCCGTTTTGGATCCCTTCTGAATTTTTCATTTCTAGTCAAGAATCTTTCCTTTTTCAAAATTTATCGTATCCAATAAAATCTGAAAAAACCAACACAACACCAAATACACTCAAAGGCGTAAACAATTAAAAAATGCAGACCTGCTAGATTTATCTCGAGTAGATCAAGACAAGCAAATCGAATTCGTGACCTTAATAACCGTTAGAATTGTCCAATGAAATCGCTGGCCTCCCTTATGGTGATCCATCTACATATTATGCAGTCTTCTTGCAAAGAGACTGAACATCGTGCGTTCAGAAAAGAGGTCGGGCGTAGAATGTTTACACTATACTATATTAAACGCGAAGGAGAACTTCTGCGTGGTAGTACACACTGGTTAGTGGTTACTGAATGGCACGGGCATTTTTCTATCAGCCGAGTTTGACTTTGACACTTCATTACAGAATTTAGAATGGAATATTTGCCTTGGGGTGGGTTGTAAAATACAAGCTCATCAACAGTTCAACCAAACTGGAACTCAGTTGGTAAGGAACTACAAATTTCATTGACTCCCCAGCAACTGAAGCGAGCTTACTTAAGCTCCTGGTGAAGCCGATTTGTACAACTCGCCCTTAGTATCCTCGTTTTTTTTATACAAATTATCTTTTGTGTGTGCGCCCGACGTCTTTTCTGAACGCACACCTGATTAGGAGAGTTTATTCCTCGTAAAGGCTCGTGCACATCCTTGCGAATATTCGCATTTTTTGCGATTCGTCGACATATACGGTGAAAAATTGCGGTGCATGAATGATGAATCATCAAGTAAATTTTCCGTAATGTAGTAATATCTGACCCCAAATCCTGAAAAATGACACGTTATGATTCATCATTCACCGCACATTTTTTCGCCATATGAGTTGAATCGCCAAGAGATGGCGAATACTCGCAAGGGTATGAACGATGAGCCTTAAGACAATGGTGTGATACTACTAAAAAGAGATATAAGAACATTTGTGACGTAGATGGACATATCACGGCCCAACGATTATACACTACAAACACTGAAATGAAATTATAATATGATGTCTAGAATGCTCGTCAGGCTGCGCGACTTTATTTCTCATGGGGGCCGCCATGTTTGTTTCGTGCCTCCTAGCAGTGACAGAGTAATCGGGATTAAGTTGATTTTAACATATAAAACTGATACAAAGACACAATTTTAGGTACTGCACTGCACTGGCGTGTTTACAAACCATAAATTGGGAAACTGTCAACACGTACGTGAAGATGAATGTTTTTCACGCACCCATACAAGTAACCAATAAAGTACTTCTCTGCTAGATTCCATGTGCCTCCTTTCTTCTTCTCCTAGAGTAATCGCACTTTATATGGATGCGCAGAGGAACTAAGAGTATTCCAGTCATCATATTATAATTTCATTTCAGTTACTACAAAGGATAGCACAGTTCAGTGATTTTATCTCTCAACCCCCCGCTTGCCACCAGCAATAAATGACGTCACCTGGCCTCCACTATGGTTGGTTTGCCGTAAGTGCCCATGCATTTTTTTCGGTTTTTAAATCCTTTTATCTTGGTATTTATAAAAAACCTGTTGATTTTTTGTGTGTTTCTGGTTGGCGTGTTAATTATCTTTTGCCCCATTGAGTGTTTAGAACACTGGATGTCCTAGCTTGCTATGGATAAACCATAAATTGAAGTGATATCAAGTGCGTTTTGAACGGCATTTTGTGATAAGACACTTCGATTTACTGAAAATATTTGTGGAAAATTATATTGCAAAAGTTAGGCCCATTTTAATAAATAGAGATTAATTAGTTTTAAGAGTTGAGTTGATGAAAATTGGGGTGACACTCAATATATTACACGTATGAGGAGGTGATTTTAAAAGAGACGTATCAAATTGTTTGTATAGATGTATTCAAAAGTGGAAAATTTCAAATTTAATCGAAAAGAAAGAATTTTATGATAATAAAATGAATGTTGATAAATTGAGTTATTTCAGTTAAGTGCATGAGAAATTAATATATGAATGGGCATAATAGGAAAAGTATTGAAAACAATCAATAAATAAGTACAACTTGAACAGAATTGAGGGCAATTTTTGAACATATTTGTGTTCATGTTACTCACATATTTTCCTTTTTTTATTATCCCACTCCAGTTCTGTTTTTATTTATTGACTATCGTACAATTTCATTCAGGAGATTTTGCAAAAATGAAAATAATTATTTGAAAATGACATAGACTTCAATATATGACATTCCAAACATTCTTACAAGAAGCTACATCACATGTTTTTCCAGGCACGATCTGAAGTAAAAAAAACATGAAGTAATACCACAATGGAAGACAGCCCAAGGAAGTATATGTCATCACTTGAGCATTTTTCGAGAGTTTTATTCACCTCAAGTATTTTCAATAAATCGAGAAATAGTCGAATAAACAAGTGTCCTATCATGAAGTAGAATTCAACACGCACTAAACAGTCGATTTAATTTTCACTTATTCACGACAAACTAAGATGTTTTTTGCACTGAAAAAACATTAACCTAAAAGTTAAATGATTCACCGAATACAAACACTACAGAAAACGGCGGAAAATTTTCACTAACAGGATGAAAAACCGCTATCAAAAAGTATAAAAATACACGGGCTCTTATGGCAAACAAACAGTTCTGGAGGCCAGGTGACGTCAAAATCGGTCAAATGACGATACACCCGCTTTGAAATTTGACCAATGTGCGTAGGTAGGAAATGGATCATCCTCTGTAGTGTATAATCGTTGGTCACGGCCACCATTCGCTCTTAACAGTGACGGACTAGCGCACTTTGCACCCTGACTCCGGTATCTGAGAGTTATAGGTGACAGTTTTGTTTCCTTGCTCCGAGTTCGACGCTGTACTCATGTCCAAGTACGTCACTATGACGCGTTGATGCTACAAGATTCTGATTGGCTAGAGCTTCTTACACCCTCCTGTTCGTTGACTCTATTTTTTCTCCTTGCAGTTTCAACGAAAACTCCATAAACAAGGTTGCCACTGTCATTACTTCCGTAATAGATACTAATTACTCTTGAACAAAATCTTTTTCGGTATCACTTTCGACCAAAAAACTAATACTATATTCTGTAGAATTTTTCGTACAATCCAAGGCGCTGAACTAGGATACACCGGAAAGTGGTAGCGTGTGTGCTACGTTTCACTATTCGATATACAAAAAAGGCCCACCGATGATCCGCTTTCCAATTGTCCCTGCTAAGTAGCTTCGAGTAACTTCGAGTAGATCATGACCTGATCTCATAGACCACGAAAAATCGTGTTCCAATTAAATACTATGTATTCAGTTCGTTCAGTTCAGATCTCAGTTAAATTATTGTCCCAAAGATTAGCTCCGAGTAACTAGGAGTAGATCCTGAAGTGATCACAGACACAGATAACGAACAATCATGTTTCAATTGAATACCTTGTATTCAGTTCAGTTGAGGTTCACTTCAGGGGGAATAAGCTTTCATAACATAACGTAAATAAAGGCTTGTTGCACCAAATTCTTGGTGCATGAGAGGGTAGGGGAAGGTTTGTGGTGTTTGTTTTCTTTCATTTACCAACCCCGTGGAAGAACAGTTGAAATTTTACTCGAACGTTGTACTGTTTACATTATTAGGTACTTCCTTCCTGACTGACTATACAAAAAAACATGTTTTCACCAAGATAAAAGTAAAAAGATAAATAAATTTAAAATAAAGCGCCTACGTTCCATTAACTACCATAAGATAGAAAGAGAGAGAACCCACCCTAACAACAGACGGCTAGCGATACCCTTGCAACTTTGGACTGAGAATGCGTCAAACTAAAACTCGAATTTAAATGATATACAACAAGAGGAAGAGGGTCATTAAATGGCGGAGAAGCAAGATTCAAGAAGAGGAAGGAAAAACAAGACTGCAAACCGTGTTGAAAATGCGTGACTTTGTGTTTTCGCTCGCAATTTACACACAAACCTAACCTGAGCAAGCTAACCTAGCTTGCGATTCGAAAATTAGTTGAATTAGTTTTTCGTTTGCCATTTACACACAAACTTAACCTGAGCAAACTAACCTAGCTTGCGAGTCGAAAATGCGTGAATTATTAGCCAAACCTAACCTGAACTAACTAACCTACCTTGCGATTCGAAAATTGTGAAAATTGTTACCATATAACGACTATTTATCCAAAATTCAGAAAGAGCAGGGATGTTGCAGCCATATTTATCCATTTTTGGAATCTACTAGGCATGCTTCGAGTTTGGCGCATGCTCAGTCCAAAGTTGCTGGCGTATCTCTAGCCGCTTCTGCCCTAACATGTGCGGGTTGCCTACACAATTGATTTCCCTCACTTTTCGTTCAAGACGGATCCCTTCCAGGTAGTAGTATAGAGTTCACTATAGGCGAAAAAAGCGAAGTGTACGACATCTAGAAATTCGTTTTTAACTATTCTAAGGGCTTTCGCCATTGTGAGCTGTGCCGTTTTAAAGGATTTGTTGACAGTTGTTGACTTTTTCATTTTTCTAGTTTTTATAGTTGATAATTAATTACATAAGTGCTTTGCACAGACAAATTGTGAACTATAGTGATTAGTTTTGGTGTATATAAACATGCAAAACGTTCATAAAACCAAATTGCAGAAATTTTAATTTTGTTCTGGACCTGTTTTCCTCTTATTGCACTTCAGAAAATAGTCATACATTTCAAAATTTCCTGTTGGTGGTAGATAGCTCTGTCTTAAGTGGAGACAGTACTATTTATGATGAGGCGGTACTCAAGATTGGAAATCAATTACAAAAATATGCTTCTTCCAAGAAAGTACTATTGTTTACATGGTAGGTAAATTGCTCTATTCTATATTTTAAATGAATTATGATGATTTGTTACAGCTACACCTCTAACAATGAGTAAAAACTCCAATGAGGAGTCATTTCCAGTCAAAACACTCCCTTGTAGAATATAAAATAACCCAGTAAAAAGGTTAATGGAAGTAAATGAATGGTGAGTTGAAAAATTGAGTTTCAAGAATTTGGTTTGTGACAATTGAGAGTAAGGTAGTTACTTGCCTTCCATTATGAGAGAGTACTTAGTTGTAATGTTCTTTGAAAAATAGCTTTTACTTATCTTTTTTTTTTTAGTTTCAGGTACAAACTACAAACATATCTTAGTGTTTTCTAAATGTGCTAATGTTACCTCTTAAAACAGCTACTTGGATGGAAATGTGAAGACAGGAATATCAATAGTTCTCTGGGAGACCAATATGTTTTTTCTGAGTATCACATCAACTATATTTTACACCACTTTTATTAAAATAAAATATGCAATATATCTGTGATTATGTTTATGGGAAAAGGAGGGTGGGAGAGAGGAAAAGTAAAAAAACACATTTACAGCTCATTTTATTGACAAACCAATGAAAAGGAAAATAAAATAACCATCAAAATTTAAAATGTTCAAATATTCATTTGATTCTAGATATTCATAACATTTAATTAATTTGAACTTCTAAATTTTCTTAAGGGTTTGGGAGAATATATTTCTTGAACGGATTTCTCTTCCCCATTTTTAGGTCCAATCAGTACATCCCAAAACTTCTAAATTTTCATGCCTAGAATAAAAATAAAATACAGAAGAATATGTGATAATTTCCTTGGGCTGAGGCAGATTATACTTCCAGCATGTTACCTATTAATGTGTTTGCAGAACCCAGACACATCTGCTTCATAAGTACAATAGCACTTCAACAGTTTTTCAGCCAAAGAGATAGGTATTGATCTCATGAAGTGAACTGAGGCACATTCCCAAATACTTTCAAATGCTTCTCTATGCCTTCATCCAATCCACAGGATGTTATATATTCAGTTTTGAAAGCTGCCTCACCTTCCTTAAAAGGACTAGTTCTTTCTCCAATTTAAAAAATTACTAATGGTCTACTTGTACTATTTGCACTTTTACTCTTTACC
This sequence comes from Chrysolina americana, assembly GCA_958502065.1. Classification (NCBI taxonomy): domain Eukaryota; kingdom Metazoa; phylum Arthropoda; class Insecta; order Coleoptera; family Chrysomelidae; genus Chrysolina; species Chrysolina americana. The sequence continues at coordinate 20,581,594 of OY293419.1, read as the reverse complement.
TGAAATAAAAAATTCAGTATGAAGCTGTAGAAGGGATCATGTTGTGATAGTTCTGTAAAAACCATATAGTATTTTGTTATTCACTACTTCATACAACTCAACAAGCCTGGGATTATCTCAATATACTATTAATAATTAATAAATGCAATTTTCTATAATGAAATCCACCATATTCAGAAAATTTCTCCAAAAGGCTGTAACACAACACACATATATCACAAATTCACATTCGTTTGTTTACCCCCCTTATCGGTAGACATCTTTGGATTTTCCGCGCCCTCTATCGGTTCACTTTTTTCGCCTATATTTAACTGCACCCATGCAAGTAACCAATAAAGTATTTCTCTGCTAGATTTCATGTGCCTCCTTTCTTCTTCTCCAGGAGTTATCACTTTATTAAGGTGCGCAGAGGAACTAAGAGAATTCCAGTCGTCATATTATAATTTCATTTCAGTGGTCGAAGATTACTAATAAATAGTTCAAATTTCGACCACGAAAGCCTTATATATAACCAATTTATTAATGCGGGAATAGTTGAAATAGATACACCATAGCCTATGACAGGAAAGGCCTGATACACTGTCAAACAAATAATGAAATATGCTACACCTTTTTCGAAGAATGAGAATAATACGCGTCACCATTAATCTAGTGGCTCACTGTCGAATAAGTTGATCAAATTGCCTTTAAATGACGTCATTTGCATTGATTTGTTCCAAATTGTGTGACACAAAATATTTGAGCGTGAGCCACGGGCTTTATTTAAGCTCGCATTTCTTATTTCTCGCAGTACAATTTTTTCGCCTACAGGACAAAAGATTTAAACGCTAGGCACGTGTCTCTAAAAGAATACGTCTATCGATGAAGGTGAACAACAAACTTTTGACATTTTGAAGAGGGTCGTTTGTTATTCACATGCTGTCTAGTTCTGTAGGTGATTGTTGAATAAATACCACTTCTCCGATTTGTTTACGTTGGAGTTTTAAACAGTTTGAAAGATTTCACAGATAAGTCATTGCATGTTATTTACTTACTTGTGTTAATGTTACATTCATAAATGATCATGTGTTCGTAGTGTGTTGTTATGAAATTCAAGAAAAATGGGTTAGTTAGGTTATTCTTCCTCCAGAGCTGTCAATTGTGCACTTAACCAATTCTCATCACTTTACAGCTCTTTTCATCGGTTCTCTTTATTAAAAAAGTCAGTTAAGTGGAGGATTAGCTTGAGGGCATCTTTAGGTTAAGATAGTTTGTACTGTTGATCCCTGGCGGGAACCTTAGCAAAGTATTGGAAAGTTTGGCAACAGCGCAAAAATGATCACGTGGAGTAAAATGAAGCAAGCCTATACGCGCATTGCGCAACCGCTGCCACCACAGAAGTCGAAACTATATCAGTCAGTACTGTTTCCACAGAACTATATAGTTCTGTGACTGTTTCAAAGGCTGGCGGAAGTATGGGGGGTCGTTAGTGTCAAAAATAGTTTTTTTTTCTTTGGTGTGTTGGCATCGACTACTAGGTCATTCATGTGTTCTGGAAGGCTTTGTTACTAACTCCATACGCCACTTTAGGAGCAGCATGATTATTCGTAGTCGTAGTATTTGGGAAAGGTGTTCTTCAATGAACCAGATATAGTTTCTAAAGAAAAAAGATCTGCCTCATAGGAAAATCGAACCCACGACCTACGGGTCGTGAGCCTCGAGCGCTTGCCACTGCGCCACCTTGGTCACCGTCAAAAATAGTTGTTTTCATGTATTTTATTTTCAGTTGTAATATCACAAGAGAGTGAGAATAAAGTGAAAATAATTCGACAGATTTTTCGAAAACTTGTTGCCAGGCAATAGACACGAGAGCCCGAAGGGCTCGAGTGGCTATTGCCAAATGGCAACAAGTTTGAGAAAAAATCTGGAGAATTATTTTCTACTTTATCGAACTCTCGTGTGATATTCGGTAGATTATTTTTTGGTGCCCTAAACATAAATATTCTCTTACATAGATTTCGAGATGTATTAAACCGTTTTCCATTCATTTTTCACTTTTCATGCAAACTGTTGACAGACTTCAATTCAAAAGTATCAGTTTGTCATACGGTAAAACAAAATACCACACAAAATTGCCGCGGCAATATTCTAGGTAGAAAATTCCCACTATAATAATGTTATGATTGGTCTAAACGTACATGAATGCTTTAAATGGATGGTTTTTATTGGTGACAAGAAATGTCAAAAAATAATCATCAAAATATATTTTTTGTTCAAGCCCGTATATTTATTATTTGACACCAATATATTGTAGCGCTTTTTCGGTCGGGGTTGTGAATTTGGTACCTTTCCAAATTTATCAACCCCCTGGTAGGTACGGTCAAGCGTACAATTGGCCCTGAGACTGCTGGGGACTTAAATGTCCTTTAGTTTGCCTCGGGCGCCAGCTTTTTATAGTGGTATGCTCCACTACCAGGGTAGCAACAGATGGAGATCGGTCGGTATCCAGGGGTCAGCTGTTTTGACCGAAACTTGATTGCAAAGTGGATGCAGGCTTTAATTGCACCACTTGCGGAACTGAATACCGGTTGCTGGTTTATCTTAAATAACTCTGACTCTCCCCACACCACAAAATAATACCTGAAATGCTGAAGAAAATGTATAACAATAAAACTAAGTAAAACGGTTCAAACTCTTGTATTTTGATATTTCAGTATAAAAAAATAGCAGGTTTGGGTCTTTTCGGTGCGACAATAAAAGAAACAATATCGAATATTCGGAATAAATTATTTACAAAGATAATATTCTTAACCCTACTATGTTACGTCAAAGGGACAGGAGTCAGGACGTAGACACACTTTCCCAAAATTATTTGACACACGGAGATTGACAGTTTCTGCTCAGCCTCTCCTTGAGAAGATCAATTCCAAGTGCCGACCAGGTATGACGAATAGAAGTCTGGGTTACGTCGTGTTCAAAGAACACCTGACGCTCCACAGTCTAATACTCGACAACCTCCAGACACTGTGAATTGAACCTATCAATTGGAAAATCAAACAGTCACTGGATTATATAAAAAAAATGAATACGCAAACGGTGCTGTCTTGTGATAGGAATCAGGGAACCAAAAATAAAAGATAACGTGTCTTGATGGGAGACGGTAATGTAATGGCTAAGAAGCCGGTGACGGTAAATGAACACCTGGATAAAATAAATGTATACTGTTGAAAAGTTCCACTGAAATGTAAGTTACATTTCAGTGAAAAGTTCTCAAAGACACGTTAATACTGAAAGTGTGAATTTATGTCTAGGACCGGAAATGAGTACTAGCAACGGAGAAAAACAAGAATAAAATCAATAAACAATGAAACGGTATATAACAGAATCCCGGATACGGGAATATAGGCGTAGTGTGGTAAGGTTACCTTGGACGATCGGGGCAACGATTGACGGTCGATGTTGACTGGTGACGACTGACGACAGCGGACAGACACTTCACTGACTTGCGAAAATAAACTGGAAAACTGGTTTATTTATTCGAAAAATCGAGAACTGCAAGAATAACTGGAGTACAAGATAATATCTAACTGTCGGTATAATAATTTAAACGGTCAAAACTGACTACGGACACTAGATGTTGAACGTTCAAAGACTGAAAACTAACTTTTTTCCTGGAGGACAGGTTTCCACCTTTATATGTTTTGAAATTTAACAAAAAGTCCAGTAAGAAAATTAGCAAGAAACGGTCTCAGTTTTTGTCATTTTGAGATAAAATATACTATAGTTTTTCTAGGGCTGGATTCAAGGCCAGGTTTCTTTCGCTATTTTTCAAAGTATTTTCGTTAATACTGAAAAATACTTAATTTTTCCAACGGATTCGGATTCTACAAAAATCAGAGATCATTCCTGATGTTTCAAAAATGCCAAAAGGTGTGTCTATGTGCCCTTATAATGCCAGGGAAGTCATAGGGGTAATTTGAAGCATGTCTAAGCAATCAGAGGGTTTCTACAACATTTGTCAAACATAAGTTTCCATGTAAACCCCTATTCAATTTCTTCATTTTAATTTATTTAATTTTGAGTCACAAAACTATCCGCAGTTTAAAAACCGTTTACATATAAGTGTGGCGTTCTTAGTTAAACCTGCTAGTAATATTTCATTTTACACTGTTGTGAATTTTTTAAGCTACCGCAAAATATCCGCCAGAAAATTACCCGCAATGCGCAGTTGTGAAAATAGAGCTCAAGGAGCACAATCATAAGTATCATTTTACAGTAGCAAATCCAGTATTTTTATTTTTATCGTCAAGGCATGGCTAAAAAGTTGGTGACAGTGAAGGAGGCCGAGCAAAGAGAAATATTCAAATATAATATAGTTATCGACTTTCTTGAATTTATTTATTACAGTGAGTTTTACTCATCATGTTTCATTGTTATACCTACAGGGCGTCCCTCCGGGTACTGCAATGATCAATATATAGAAAACCATAAGTGGGCTGATTTCGAAAATTTGGGAGTTTACTATTGTCGATGAGTGCTATACGGCTAAAATATTTTGAAGATTGTGGTACTTCCGGTTGTACCGGAAGTGGACCCCAACTTCGTTATTTTAAATAGGACACCCTATATATTATCAAAGTTTTAGATTTTACGCATGATTCTGAACATATTTCATGTATAATGTCCTATACCCAAGTCTAACCGTTTTCGAAATATTTCAAATTTTAAGTTGAAAATGGCGTTTGCAGACCAAACATTTTTTTTTTAATTTCTGGACATGATCATTTATTTTCGATTATGTATCGATTTATTTGTAGAATTTTAATATCAATTCGATTAAAGTTATACAGGGCGTTCACCAGAAAATGATATAGATCCGGTTGATAAAATTATTGTAAGTCAATTTTTTCAAATGGAAACCCCCTAATTTTATATCCTCATTCGATTCGGCATCGAAAATGAACCTAACTTTGAATGAGGTTGTCTATGCCTACACTCAACAGTTTTCGAAAAATTGGCGAATTAACATGTCTCAGTTCCAGAAAATCTCGTATTCTTCAATTTACTTATTCTTAGTTGGCTATGGCGCCCGCGGTTACATAATCGAAAATAAATGATCATGTCCGGAAAAAAAAAATTGGTCTGCAAACGCCATTTTCAACTTAAAATTTGAAATAATTCGAAAACGGTTAAACTTGGGTATAGGATATTATACATAAAATATGTTCAGAATCATGGGTAAAATCTAAAACTTTGATAAAATACAGGGTGTCCTATTTAAAATAACGAAGTTGGGGTCCACTTCCGGTACAACCGGAAGTAACACAATCTTCAAAATATTTTAGCCGTATAGCACTTATCAACAATAGCGAACTCCCAAATTTTCAAATTCGGCCCACTTATTATGGTTTTCTATATATTGATCGATGCAGTTCCCGGAGGGACGCCCTGTATATTTAGCTTCTAAAACAGTGGTATCAGTAAATTATTTCAAAATGGAATAGAAAAATTATTTTTCTTTATGTTTTTGATATATTAAGTTGTAAGTATTTCATTAATAATCTTATGTTTTGTAAGCATATATGTATTAACTACGCAATACCTACACAAATCATTAGTGACATCAATTCGCTGATTTCCTAAATTTCAAAATGTATATTATTGAAATCCTCATGTCTCAAATATATCGAAATATATTTTTGCTTGATTTTTACATATTGTTTTTTGCCTGTATTGGGCTACTGAAATTCGGATTTCAGAAGTGCTCTTCCATTGACATTTTACGTCACACTTACAACCCGGCAACATTGGAATCGTGAAATAGGTTGTGGAGGCATTTGTCATTGTCATTGTATTGTCACTGTTGTCAGTTAATGAGTCAATTATACGATTGTCAGGGGTAACTGTTTATATTATATTTTATAGGTTCTTGAAGCCATGCATGTGAATGAATGTTTTGTTCCCTCTTGTCCGAACACCAGTTTGAATTCGAAAAAAATATGGTGTGCCCGTACTTCGTGCACAGGAACTATACTGCACTTAATGATACAAATAGAACCCTCCCTTTTCAGCTACACATAACCCACAGCATTATCACCATAGCCTGATCTAGCAGCACTATAAATTAGTATAAACTAACCCCATTAACTCATAGTGAAGTGATATTCATGCCATCAGAATGAGTTCCAAATAAACAGTGAAGTGACTAGCTTGAAGATAAGTATTCAGCGCCATTATCAACTTTTCACTCCTTTCATCTCCACACTCATATGTTTTGTATTGCGAAAGAAACACTCGTGAATCATTACATAGTTAACAGGAGGTATATTTTTAATATTACACCTTAGCTAAAGACCGAACGGACTGGTATAAATGTAATGATAGTTGTGTAAACAGAATATCTTCTAACTGAACTTTTTGGAACCTTTGGAGACACCATACAATACATCCTATTTTATCGTAGAGCAGATTCCACAATTCCACGAACCTCTTTTGAAGTTTTCCACCAATACATTCCAACTCTTCAGATGATGTGGCGTTGCAGGTTTTTCCGGGTTTCCCTGCGGCAGTGAAAGCGAATACTCCAGCGAATTCATTTAAGCCGCCAGGAGCGCCAATTAATTGTTTTCACAAGTTGTAAAAGTAAAAGGAATCTTATAATACGAATTTGATAACTAACAAGAACAATACAAACAATGTCAGCAAATGTCAGTGTTTCCACTGTTGTCAGATTTATATCAGTAACTTAGGTCAACCAAGTTTCAAATGCTCTAATTTTTTTATAATTGAAATGCAAAATGGTTTCTAAAAATTGTATCTAGTTTGAATTTCGAGTTTTTGGAAAACAGCGAATTGTGCAGAAATCACAAATTTTTATTCAAAATAATGATAAATATTTTTCCAGGTCAGTGTAAAATGCAATGATTGGGAAGTGTGAGTATCTTGGAAACCATTTCAGTTACTATAAAGATGGTAGAAATGGAGAAAAAGTTGTCTATTTAGGTGTCTAGGAACAATCTGGCTCAATAGTTTCAGAAATCTTCTGACAAGTAGTGGGTTCAAAGAGTGAAAAACTGTGAATTTTATATATTTAGTCCACGAATCAGGCGATTCTGAATGTTTGTTGAATTTATTTTGTGCATAACAAACTCTTTGGTCATTGAAATTTCACTGTTTTCAAAAATTGTTACTAGATTATTCTTAGGCGCTTGTATAGGCCATTTTGTTTTCATCGAAACTGCCTTTATGCTCATTGCCTTCCAATATACTTCAATGTGCTGCATTTTGAATTGTCCGCCCCCGTATATTTGCATAGTTCATTGATGAAACCCCAACAGTGGAACGACGCCATTGATTAGTTGGTTACCCGCAATCGCATCATAATGTGTACCATGCAATATTAGTTTATCATAACTCTGTCCGCTGAAGTCCCGTTATGTAAGAATGCGGGTGATAGTCTGGAGGCCGGTGCGACACGGGCTAGCCGGGTCGACGATGTATCATGATTATGGCCAGTTTATGTTGTCTGTCGGCTGATTTTAACTGCCTCTAGATGCCAGCGGGTAACATGTTTGCTGGGTCCGGCAGAGTCATTGTGTTCGAAAAATCGCGCGTGTTTTGTTTAACCCGTATGTTTTAGATTCTACTGACTTATACGTCAGAATCACGAATAATTTTCATTTCCATCGCAGAACGCCAAAACGGAGTTACCTATAAGTTATTCAAAGTTTGTTTTTTCGGTCAACCGGCTGCACTCATAGAGTAACCCTCAGAGGTCTACGAGAAGCTCGTGCTAGCTAGAAAAGACGAGGCCCTCACCTTTCAATGTGTGATGCCATAAAACTCGTAAGACTGAGAAAGTATCACCATCAGTGAAGGCAGTTTTAAAACAAAAATGATGCTTCTTAGAAATTGAATCTGCAACCAAAAAGAATGTCCCAATAAACTACAACACATGAAGATTAATGGGCTTATCAGGACAGTCCTACTATAATACATTAATAATAAAGTGCTCTCAGACAGTCCTCATAAACACCAAGTGACCCGATAAACTACTATTCATCTGCAAACAAGGTCTCCAGAAGCACCCTTTGATATATATATATATATATATACCAATATATGTATATTGTATATATCACATTATCTCACACAGACGATTGCAGAACTTTCTGTTGATGTACCTAACATGATACCAAATAATCATATTCCTTCCAATTATAGTGCGAAAACCTTTAAAGTGATTAAATTGTTTTTTATCTTTGACCATCAACATTGTCTAAACCGTATGTCTTAGATTCTACTGACTCATCCGTCAGAATGACAAATACTTTTCATTTCCATCGCAGACTGCCAAAACGGAATTATAATTTTTTCAAATTTTGTTTTTTCCGCCAACCGGCTGTACCTACAGAGCAACCCTCAGAAGTATACGAGAGACTTGTGCGAGCTAGAGAAGACGAGGCCCTCACCTTTTAACGTGTGATGCCGTAAAACTCGTAACACTGAAGAAGTATCACCATCAGTGAAGGCAGTTGTGAAACAAAAATAATGCTTTTCAGAAATTGAATCTGCAACTAAACTTATGATAAAGTTAATCACGAATGTCCCAATAAACTACAACACATGAAGACCAATGGGCTTATCAGGACAGTCCTACTATAATACATTAATAATAAACTGCTCTCAGGACAGTCCTCATAAACACCAAGTGTCCCGATAAACTACTATTCATCTGAAAAAAGGTCTTCAGAAGCACCCTTTGATATATATATATATATATATATT